>CM066321.1:176273849-176873849 GCA_033807775.1 Saussurea involucrata
CATTTCCAATCAATATATGTATTCCAGTTTGAAAGTGGTTTAAAGTAAAACTCGCCTTGTTAATAGTTTAAAGCCACACACGCGCAAACGATACAACCGAACACCACTATCAAACTTCACTAACGAGGGGCAACCGAGCCTGAAATATATACACATTGATGAAACCCCTATGATTATATGTATATAAAACTCACTACGACAATTGACAACCTTAACAACCCACCGGACACCCCCGAATCGCAACCGAGCTAAAAAAACAAACAACCGACGTCAATCACAAGACTTTGGGTTTGTAATTGGCACATAAAAACATGTTCAAAGTGTTCAAATGCTATTTTACACTCAAAACGAGTACCCATACCCCTATATTTCGCTTTGAAACGACTCCAGTACGTAACAACAAAAAAAGTCAGAAACCAATACCGGGACTCCAAGTACCGGGACTCCAATTTTTGTCAGCCCAGAAATCGATTTCAATTCAATCCAAAATCGATTAAAACTCACCCAAAGACTGAAATTAAAGAATCTAAACCGATAGAAACTTGCTATAAACGATTACAAACATAATATGAGAAGAAACTATACCTCAATATCGTTTCCAAACAAACCAATTTGAACCCTAGCTTGAGCGATACTTCTGTTCTTTCTTCTGCTTCCAAAACACACACACACTCTCTCTATTTTAAGAAACCGACTTAATGAAGAGAGTGAAGATATTGATTTATATATTAAATCAATATTACTTTTAAGGGTTTGAACTTTGCTATAATAACCGAAATACCCCTAAACTTATAAAACTAATCCAAACTTACCTTCAACTAATAATAATAAAATTAAATTGACTAATAACGTACCTGGTTATTACAACATCTTCCCCTTAAAAGAATTACATCCTGGAATTCGGTTAGGCGAAAAGACGAGGGTATTTAGTTCTCATTTCTGATTCTGATTCCCAAGTAGCATCCTGACCTCTATGATGTCTCCACTGCACCTTTACATGTTTGATCTCCTTACCACTCCGCAAAACTTTAACTTTGTGGTCAATTATGGCTTCAGGTTCCTCCATAAAGTTCAGCTTTTCATCAACCTGAATATCTGGTAGAGAAACTGTTTGATCTGGCGTAACTAAACACTTTCGTAAATTTGAAACATGAAAAGCGTTATGGACACCGCTTAACTCCGGCGGAAGTTCTAGCCTGTAAGCTACCTCACCGATTCTTTCCGTTATTGCAAATGGTCCGATGTACCTCGGGCTGATTTTACCTTGTTTCCAAAATCGAATGACTCCTTTCCAAGGAGAAACTTTTAACATTACAAAATCTCCAACTTGGAATTCTAATGGTTTTCGGCGTCGGTCAGCGTAGATTTTCTGTCTATCTTGTGCCACTTTCAACCTTTCACGAATCTGTGTAATCTTATCTGTAGTTAACTGAACTATGTCTGGCCCTGCTAATTGCTTCTCTCCCACTTCATTCCAACACAAAGGCGTTCGGCATTTTCTACCATACAGAACTTATAACGGTGCCGTTTGTATGCTAGAATGATAACTGTTATTGTAGGCAAATTCAATCAACGGCAGATGCTTATCCCACGATCCCCCAAAATCAACAATACAGGCTCGTAACATATCTTCTAAAGTCTGAATTGTTCGTTCACTCTGACCGTCAGTTTGAGGATGATATGATGTACTTAACTTTATTTGCGTTCCCATCTCTTTTTGAAAACTCCTCCAGAACCTTGAAGTAAAACGACTATCACGATCAGAAATAATCGAGATTGGAACTCCATGTCGAGTTTCTATTTCGTCGATATACAATTTGGCTAGTCTTTCCAACGAATAGGTTTCTTTTATCGGTAAGAAGTGAGCAGACTTTGTCAATCTGTCGACGATCACCCAAATGGCATCAAATCCTTTCGGAGTCCTTGGTAATTTCGTGCTGAAATCTGTAGTAATCTGATCCCAATTCCACATAGGTATTTCTAAACGTTGCAACTGACCAAAAGGCTTTTGATGTTCAATCTTTACTTTCTTACAAGTAGTACAACCTTCTACATGCTGAGCAATGCTTCTTTTCATTCCCGGCCACCAGTAAAATTGTCGTAGATCTTTATACATCTTATTCGTACCTGGATGAATAGAGAAACGAGACTGATGAGCTTCTTGTAGTACCCGATCACGTAAACCACCCAAACGAGGCACCCAAATTCTGTTTCCCAGACACAGTAACCCACGATCATCTTTTACGAGCGATGTTGATATACCCACTAACCGTTCTGGTTTTAAGTGTTCCTCTTGAAAGGCTTCTAATTGACACTTCTTCAATTCATCAAAGATGTTCGGTAGAAATTCAGCTCGTAGTGCAATGGCTTTTATTGTTCCGCTCCTTTCTTGACGACTCAGTGCATCAGCTACTACATTCGCCTTTCCCGGATGATAGAGAATTTCACAGTCATAATCGTTTACCAATTCTAACCATCTTCTTTGTCTCATATTCAGTTCTCGCTGATCAAAAAGATGTTGGAGACTCTTGTGATCAGTATAATTTGACACTTAGAACCGTATAGATAATGTCTCCAAATCTTTAGTGCGAAGACAACTGCAGCAAGTTCCATGTCGTGTGTAGGATACTGTCTTACATGATCCTTCAGTTGTCTAGAAGCATAAGCAATAACTTTTCCACGCTGCATTAGTACACATCCCAATCCCAGTTTGGAGGCATCACTGTAAACAACAAAGTCATTAGAACCTTCAGGTAGTGACAGAATCGGTGCGCTACAAAGTCTTTCTTTCAAAATTCTGAATGCTTTATCTTGTTCTTCTTTCCATTCAAATTTTATATTCTTTCAGGTCAACTTGGTTAAAGGCGTAGCGATGCGAGAGAAGTCTTGTATAAACTTTCGATAGTAGCCGGCTAAACCCAGAAAACTTCGTACTTCTGTTGGCGTTCTCGGCGGTTCCCACTTTTCAATTGCCTCTACTTTCATCGGATCAACTTGAATGCCTTTCTCGGAAACTACATGCCCGAGAAATTGAACTTCCCGTAGCCAGAATTCACATTTGGAGAATTTGGCATATAACTGTTCCTTTTTCAACAATTCAATAATCAAACGAAGATGTTGTGCGTGTTCTTCTTTGGATCGGGAATAGATAAGGATATCGTCGATAAACACAATAACAAATTTATCAAGATACGGCTTACATACCCGATTCATTAAATCCATAAAGGCAGCTGGAGAGTTTGTCAGTCCGAAAGGCATCACTAAGAATTCGTAGTGACCATACCTTGTGCGAAAAGCAGTTTTCAGAACATCTTCTTCTTTAACCTTCAGTTGATGATAACCTGATCTTAGATCAATCTTGGAGAAATAACAAGCTCCAACTAATTGGTCAAAGAGGTCGTCAATTCTAAGAAGCGGATACTTGTTCTTGATCGTACGCTTATTCAGTTCCCGATAATCAATGCACATTCTCATCGACCCGTCTTTCTTTTTCACAAACAGAACTGGTGCACCCCACGGTGAAGTACTGGGTCTGATGAAGCCTTTATCAGAAAGATCTTGCAGTTGCGCCATCATTTCTTTCATCTCTAGAGGTGCCAAACGATACGGTGCACGGGCAACAGGAGCGGCTCCAGGAATCAGATCTATACCAAACTCTACTTGTCTAACGGGCGGAAGACTATTCAAGTCTTCTGGAAAAACTTCCGGAAATTCACAAACAACAGGAATATCTTCCAACTTATTCTTTTCTAGCTTAGTATCTATCACATAAGCTAAATAACTCGGGCAGCCTTTATTAACACACTTACGAGCTTTCATTAAAGAGATAAGGCAAGACTGATGATTTCTACGATCACCATAAATCACTACCGGTCCCTTCTCAGGTAATACGACATTAATCAACTTCTTATCACAAACTATACTAGCCTGATTCTCGGCTAACCAATCCATTCCCACTACCACATCAAACTCGATCAAAGTTATAGGAAATAACTGAATAGGTACTCCACACCCATCTATATTTATAACACAACTATCAAATACCTCTTTAACCGGTACTTGATTATCATTTGCAATATCTACCATTAACGCATGATCTAACACTTTAGGATTTAAATGCATAACAGCAGCAAAAGAAGGAGACACAAATGATCGGTTTGCACCGGAGTCAAATAACACTTTAGCACGTGTAGAGTTTATTAGAAATGTACCTGTAACCACATCTGGAGTTTCTTCTGCTTCTTGCGCTGTCATTTGGAAGGATCGACCCTTTGCTTTCGGTACTTCAGGCTTTTGTATCCCTCCTGGCCTAACACCCGTGGGTCTCACTGTCATACCACCCTGTTGTGCTTTCCATTATGGACATTCTGACTGAATATGATCAGGGGAGTTGCAAGAAAAACAGAATCGAGTTACCCGACAATCTTTAGCGATGTGCCTAGTCTTTCCACACTTGTAACAAAGTCGGGAGTCCACATAACAGTTTCCCTGATGAACACAGTTGCATTTTGGACATGGTCTTTCAGCTGGTCTGAAAGGTGGACGAGTATCAAATCTCTGGGATCTAGACTTCTTTGGGTCATAGTGCGGTCCTTCCCATTTTCTCTTCCCAGTACCTTTATCACTAGCATCCCTCCCTTTATCCCGTTCTACATTTTCTGCGGCATCCACTGCGGCTGAGAAGGTATCTGGTCCCTTGGCAATCACTAGACCTCGGATTTCTGAGTTTAACCCAAAGATAAACCTTTCCATCTTAAGCGCTTCTGTAGC
Organism: Saussurea involucrata; assembly: GCA_033807775.1. Lineage (NCBI taxonomy): Eukaryota > Viridiplantae > Streptophyta > Magnoliopsida > Asterales > Asteraceae > Saussurea > Saussurea involucrata. Next base: position 176,278,620 of record CM066321.1, read on the forward strand.
GACGTAGTACTCGGCAAAACGGGACTTTTCCAGAAAATGAGCAGTATAATCCCGAACCGATAAACTACCCTGTTGCAGATTCATAAACTCCTCTTCCAGTTGTCTAATTGCTGCTTGAGGACAAAACTGTCTTTTGAAAGCACTAGCAAATTCTTCCCAGGAGAAAGTAGAATACACGTCCGGTCCCTTTGAAGTAATAAGAGCTTCGCACCAGTATAACGCATCAGCCTTCAACATTGCAGTCCCATATAACACTCTATCTTCGTCGACACACTTACTAGTTTTAAAGATGGCTTCTATCTCTTTTAGCCACCTCATAGCCTTTACCGGGTCTCTTTCTCCTGAGTAGTTTGGAGGCCTGCAACTTAAAAACATCTTATAATCACATTTCCTGAGCACTGGCGTAACAATAGGCACAATAGGCGTCTCTTCTTCCAAAATAGGATCTGGTGTTTCAGTGCGGCGAGTACGGTCGAACATAGCTTGTATATTAGCCTGCAATCTTCCCATTTCTATAGCCAAATCATCTCTCGTAACAAATTCAGTACCGTGAGGATGACCCTACCTCCAGTTTCACCCCGACCTTGTCCCACACCTCTTCCTCCGGCTCTGGTCATTATTTCTTGAACATTTCTATTTCTTGTATTCGGCCCGATTGGGTTTCCTTCTTCGTCTCTGTTCATACCTCCAGAACAACTTGCCATTCTGTTGATTTCAATAAGGTTAATATACACGTAAGCACATACCCCATATAATAAGGTATTCCAGTTCAATCATGTACCTGTAAGTTCACAATTACACTGGCCAAATGTAATTTGAAATTACCTTACATGATGTTCCTTCTACCTTTTATATTTAGCATCCCAAGGTTCTAAAATAATAGGGACATCCAACTTCACATGCAGTTTAAATCTAGGTATGGATCCGAATACCTAAATCCCTTAAACTAGGGCTCTGATACCATCTGTAACGACCCGTCCAAAACATACATCATATAACATAACATACATATCATTGATTCATAACAAAAGATACATCGTAGATTGATAACGCCACTTTTGGCGTTATTTTCGGTTCTCAAACCAATGATATTGGCTTGTATCTAAGCAAAGAAGCGAGATTTTACGATTTATCGAGTGATTTATGCAGGTTATCTAGAAGACGGCAACCATCGAGAAAAGAAGCTAAAAAGAGCCTAAAACGAGTCCAAAACGAAGCCGACGGAAGCCCAAGATCCAAGCCCAAGACCCGCGCCCGAACCAGGACCCGATCCGCGAACCAAACCCGACCCAGAACAGCTTCTGAAAGGCGCGCGGTTTTCCACGCGACTTGCAGGTCGCGTGGAAGGTCGCGTAAGTCTTTGTTTGTCGAATTTCAGCTATTAATTTCGGAATTTAGGTCATTATTCGAGACTCGATACGCAACACACACGACGACTACGGCAGCTGAGGGGGCGATTTTGGGAGAGGTTCTACGCCTTTTGGAGCCACGATAGAGGATCAATCAAGGAGCAATTCACAACGCGAAGCAGATTAGAGCCGGGAGAAGGGAGTTCATCACTACATCTTTCACATTCACCACGATCACATTCATTATGTTTACATACACTTTCGTCTTTTTTTCTCTTGTGTTTGAATCCACCACCGACATGAACTAATTTGTTCATGTTGGGGGTTGGAATGAATTTGGTTTGTAAGCATATGAATAGATGACTTGAATGTTTATCAGTTTTCCTATTTAATGAATGCATGTAATTTGGTTTTTAATGCTTTTGAGAGTTTAGCTAGCTTTCAATTGTTTTGTTGTTTCCAGTTGAGTTCGAGAGAATTAACTGTTAACTAGAACTAGGAATTACATGTCTAAGGTGAGAAAGGGGATAGAGATATACCGAGTAAGCCTTAGTCCTAATTGAACCATTTAGGTTGAGATCGAAAGATAAAATCTATACGTTCATAATAAATCTTGCGCTTAATGTGTTTTGGAATCCATAAGTTGAGATCGAAAGATAAAACTTGTCCTTTTCAAAATAAAACCCGTTGTTGCTCGAAAGAGAATAATGGCGACTTTTAAAGATTGGGTATTCATTAAGGGAATAACTGGTAATCGTTTTAAGTCTGATATTCGTATGTGAAAACCTAAGGATTTCCAACCCTCAACTGTTTTCTCTATCGGAAGTTTCCAAAGCTGTTTACTGTCTTGTGTCTGATTTATTTTCTTGCAATTAATTAGTTTAACACCAACCAATTCAATTTCGATAGTTCAGTTAATAGAGCTTACAGTAATTGTGATACTTAGTTCCTAGTTCCCGTGGATTCGATACTCGTACTTACCGTACGTTATTACTTGATTTCGACACCGTACACTTGCGGTTAGAATTAGGGGGTGATACCCGCCTATCAAGTTTTTGGCGCCGTTGCCGGGGAACTAGTTGCAACTGATAGCACTACCAGCTATAAGCGCTATTAGATTGAACAATTTTTTTTCTGTTATTTTATTTCACCGCGCGCCTTTCAGAAGCTGTTCTGGGTCGGGTTGGGTTCGCGGATCGGGTCCTGGTTCGGGCGCGGGTCTTGGGCTTCCGTCGGCTTCGTTTTGGACTCGTTTTAGGCTCTTTTTAGCTTCTTTTCTCGATGATTGCCGTCTTCTAGATAACCTGCATAAATCACTCGATAAACCGTAAAATCTCGCTTCTTTGCTTAGATACAAGTCAATCTCATTGGTTTGAGAACCGAAAATAACGCCAAAAGTGGCGTTATCATAGATCACGTACGGTCCCTTAGTCTCAAAACTATACAATACAAATTCGAGTACTAACTTTTCGCTAATAATTCACATTACATTTCATAGTACTATTCATACAAAACTGTACATGTAAACTTCCTAATCCCCATCAGCCATCAAAAGCTTATTACACTTTATCTTTTCCATTGTCCTTATAAGATTCTCGACCTGGAATACATATTTTTGAAAACAAAATGAGGGTTAGACCAATTGGTCTAAGTGAGAAAATCCCTGTCAATGTATAATCATTTGTAAAATACACAATATATAACACATATTCGTAATACCAATCATGAATCATATGCATTGTGTATAATTATTTCATCTCATGGTCATATTAGTTGGTTGCGAGCCAACTAATCAATTTACTCCGCTGCACTAACATACAACCAACTCCGATGTTCCTCCGTACAGCCAAACTCCACCGGTCCTATGTCCGGCCAACGTGCACTTGTGTAGTGTAATGCTCATATAAATACAATATACATCTCAATATATTATATTTCAAACATAAGCACATAATCACACTATATAACACATTCCCAATCAATATATGTATTCCAGTTTGAAAGTGGTTTAAAGTAAAACTCACCTTGTTAATAGTTTGAAGTAGGGGTGCTCAAAAACCCGATCAACCCGACCAACCCGATCAACCCAACCCAACCTGGCATGAAATAACCCAACCCGAAGCAGCCCGATGTCCAATCGAGTTGTAAAATCCTCAAACCGTATGTATTGGGTTGATATCGGGTTAGGAGAATTTGAACCCAACCCAACCCGATGAACCCGATATATATTCAATCTCTTATCCATCTATATATAACTCCTTCACACATGTATATATATGTATATATATATATATAGTTTATGCTAACATATATATGCAAATTGAGAAAAACAGTTGATGGTGATATATTTAAGATTTAAGAAATATGCAAATTGGAGACGTCAAGTTATTTGATCATATTTGGTTTAAACATTTTTATATGTAGTATCTATATATTGTGTGAATTATCGGTTGTATTTTAAAGACATTTTTTCTTTATTTTTATGTTTCTAATTTTGATTTTACCTTGTTTAAACACAACCCGACCAACCCGAACGGGTTGGGTTGGGTTGTACCTTTGTTTGGGTTAGGTTGGGTTGAATTTTTTTTCAAACCGCCAACATTGGGTTGATGTGTCGAAATGCATTCAACCCGATCAACCCAACCCGTGAGCACCCCTAGTTTGAAGCCACACACGCGCAAACGATACAACCGAACACCACTATCAAACTTCACTAACGAGGGGCAACCGAGCCTGAAATATATACACATTGATGAAACCCCTATGATTATATGTATATAAGACTCACTACGACAATTGACAACCTTAACAACCCACCGGACACCCCCGAATCGCAACCGAGCTAAAAAAACAAACAACCGACGTCAATCACAAGACTATGGGTTTGTAATTGGCACATAAAATCATGTTCAAAGTGTTCAAATGCTATTTTACACTCAAAACGAGTACCCATACCCCTATATTTCGCATTGAAACGACTCTAGTACGTAATAACAAAAAAAGTCAGAAACCAATACCGGGACTCCAAGTACCGGGACTCCAAATACCGGGACTCCAAGTACCGAGACTCCAAATACCGGGACTCCAATATTTGTCAGCCCAGAAATCGATTTCAATTCAATCCAAAATCGATTAAAACTCAACTAAAGACTGAAATTAAAGAATCTAAATCGACAGAAACTTGCTATAAACGATTACAAACATAATATGAGAAGGAACTATACCTCAATATCATTTCCAAACAAACCAATTTGAACCCTAGCTTGAGCGATACTTTTGTTCTTTCTTCTGCTTCCAAAACACACACACACACACTCTCTATTTTAAGAAACCGACTTAATGAAGACAGTGAAGATATTGATTTATATATTAAATCAATATTACTTTTAAGGGTTTGAACTTTGCTATAATAACCGAAATACCCCTAAACTTATAAAACTAATCCAAACTTACCTTAAACTAATAATAATAAAATTAAATAGACTAATAACGTACCTGGTTATTACATAGATATACACAATAATGAGTTGGTTGTTTACCAAATGTGGCTTGAGATTTGATGTTGATTTCATGGTAAATTGACCCGTATTTGACCCAAACTCTAAATACGATCGATTTCTGCATTTGGGTCTCTTTTCCGAACCGGCAAAAACACCACAAAGAGAAGAAAGAGCATGGCGGAGGAGTGGCGGAGATGGACTGAAATCCATGATCAAAGCCATGGATCTGATGAAAGGGAAAAGAAGGGTGGCGTTGTCGATTTCGTTTCTCTCGTATACATTTCTTGTAGGAACTATTTTGATGTATATTGTAACAACCCAATCCAAGACATGCCAAAACAAGACATATATAATAATATATCGCCAAAACTTGGCCCAAGGTTCACACCATCAAAATTCTGCTCTCGGGTTTGCGGAATAAACCCGAATTTACAACTGAGAGTTTCTAATAACAAAATGTAAAGGAAGTCCACTAATGCCAAGCCACGCCCGCTCTCACGCCTTCTCTTTACCACTAGAGGAACTGCCCTTAATCTGCTTACCTGAAAAGGGTTTCAGTTTTGAAAATGCGAGGGTTAGACCACAAGGTCTAGTGAGGTCCCTCAGTTACATCCACACCATATATAGCATTTAAGGAGTTTTGCGAATCATAAATCAATATAAAGTTTGGCAAATAATATATGGGACACACCCCCCATAAGCATCACACTATGACAGATGGGACACCCCCCATAAGCGTCATACCATAACATATGGGACACACCCCCCATAAGCATCACACCATTGCGTATGGGACACACCCCCCATATACATCACATATTACGTATGGGACACACCCCCCATATACATCACATCATGCATAAGTAAGTCATATGCAACATACATTAAGTAAGCACGCATGTACGAGTAAATGAACAAGTACCATCAAACTTTAGTTAGAAAAACTCACCTGTTACGCTTACGTTCCTTTCTTATTCTGGTATGCACTTCCAAACGATCTACCTGGCGAAAGGATAAACTCATAAGTTGATCATCTCAACTCCCCGGATGACACTCTATTCCGGACAGCACACTTATCCGGACAACACCCCTATCCGGACAACACACCTATCCGGACAACACCTCTATCCGGACAACTCACCTATCCGGACAACACCTCTATCCGGACAACACCTCTATCCGGACAACACCTCTATCCGGACAACACACATATCCGGACAACACACCTATCCGGACAACACACCTATCCGGACAACACCTCTATCCGGACAACACACATATCCGGACAACACACCTATCCGGACAACACACCTATCCGGACAACACCTCTATCCGGACAACACACATATCCGGACAACACACATATCCGGACAACACACCTATCCGGACAACACCTCTATCCGGACAACACACCTATCCGGACAACACACACATAACAGATACTTACCCGGAAACCTACAACTGGTCGGGGTGTCCGGACGTCCAGGAAGATATCCGGACGTCGACATGTCCCTTACTTGGTCCGATAAATCCCAGAAACGGCCGATAACTCACAGATGAAGATTAACATCTACACCACGGACACTAAACTCAACAATTACTGAAATCTTGACAATAATAACACAGTATAACGCCCAAACTTCCCCAATAAGCTTCAACCTCAACTTTTGCCAAAAACCTCAAAAGATAAATCACCCTAACCACATACCACAGATTAAGGATGAGTAGAAGAGAATTACCTGGATGACTTCTTGCAGAAATCGAATCCCCACACACCCTTTTCTTCTGATTTCCAAGCTTAAGGGTCCTTTTTCTCCAAAATGCTCAAGAACTCCCAACCCTTCTTTCTCCTCTCTATTCTTTCTTCAATCAGCCGCCAACAACAATCCAATTCAGTAAAAGAATGCTCTCTCTAGGGTTTTTGTGCCCATTTATACCCTACCACATATTTATCAAAAAGCCCCTCAACTTTCATAAATATAAAAATTCTACCACAAGGCTTGAAACTCTTTCTTTTTGGACACAGTTACTACAACACTCCCCCCTCAAAAGAATTCCGTCCCCGGAATTCCGTTCTCGAAAAGGTGAGGGTATCTGAACATCATATCCTATCCCACTTCCCACGTAGCCTCTCTTCCTCTATGATACTTCCACTGGACCTTCGCTAAACGAACTTCTTTGTTCCTCGTCTTTCGTATCTTACTATCTACGTTTTCCATTGGCTCCTCTTCATACCTCAATTCTCATCGACACTAATGTCTTCCAACTGTACTACTATGGCTTCTTCGGCCAGACACTTCCTTAAGTTTGACATAGGAAAGATCGAATGAACCCCCGGAGCCCGTCAGACAACTCCAACTTGTACGCCACTTCTCCTACACGCTCAATGATAGCGAACGGCCCAACATAACTGGGTCTTGTTTCTCTTTTCTCTCCAACGCACAACGTCTTTTCATGACTATCCATAAGTATTGCACTGTCTCCCACACGGCATTCGATCAAACTCTTCCTTCTGCTTACACCCTGTGGCGGTCTCGAGCCACGCTTACTTCTTACGAAATGCATGACCTATTGGTGGTCAACCACACGACCTCCGGTCTCACCCAAAATCATTCACACATCTAGTCTCAAGATCTTAAAACGCGTCAACCTAAGGGTTTCACACAAAATTTTACCTCTTTAAAAGAACGCCTTCTACCGAAGTTAACGCCACACGTCCCGAAACCCTTAAAAATAACGACGCTTAACTCGCCAACCGATCACCGGATCAACCTTGACTATCACCTTAATTCCGCAGTTAAGATTTTTTTTTTCCCAGACTATACACAACTCTACCATCACTCTTCTAACACAAAATACATCTAAGGCAGATAACACCTTCTTGCATTAAATGTGCCGACCACAACCCGTTGATAACAATCAATTCCCACACTTTTACTACAATGGCACCCCCATACTACTATTAAGTCCAATCCCATGGTCCTTCATCCGAGCACTACATTCTATTACTTTCTTCCACTTCCTTCTCAAAACACATTTCCAAAGAATAACTCACTAGCAGATACACACTCTTGAACAATCACATAAGCTAGTTTTCCTCCACGCTTAAACTACTCACGTACACACAAATCCCCTTTCTCATACTCTCACTAGAGTTCATGCACTCAATGGTGACTTTCTGAAACATTGCTTCCCTCTTTCCGAGCCACTTGTCACACTTTTTACTTTACACTTACTCTCTTATTCCATACTACCGCCCCCAATTACCTCAGGCTAACATGGAACATTTCTCCTTCAACGTTGACCACTCCATACACACAATTTCAACGGTTACTATGTCTAATCCCACAGTTTCACCACATCTCATACGAGAAATTCGACCAAGTCAAACCGGACCTCCACGCTACGTTCGAAGCGACCACACACTTCTCGTTCCTCAAACGATATTAACCCCCTCCTTTGCATTCCCTTACACACAAGGATTAGTTCAACATTCTCAGAGATTTCATATCTACTACAAGATATCATGGACTAATCAATCCAACATTTTCACAATTACTACAACGATACAAGGCAAACGCACTCATCAATCAACTCAAGAGTACACAATTTTCTTCTTATCTAGTCGCTCATCGTCACCCCATCAACACTAGCCCACCACTTAACCTCACAACAATTCATCCCCACCATGCTTCGCATGCTCACTAGATATAAGTTACCACCAACTTATCCACATAACCCCCACACACCAGAGGTTCGATCGTCACGATCATTTACACACACACCAGGCCACGCTTTCTTCACAACAAACACAACATTTATATAAAAGGGTATACGAAACAATATGCAATAGCTAGCTTTGCAAATCATCACCCTTACACGAATAACGGGAATTTCTGCCTGATCACTACACACTTGTGGCCTGATCTAGGGCACACACACACACCCGCCCTCGGGAATAGACCAAGTTCGTTCGAATAATCCATATGGGACACACCCCCCATATACATCACACCAAGTCATATGCAATTTATATGAAACTACACATTTAAATAAGCATACTTTTAAAATGATAATCACCTTTTAACTCCTGCTACTGGCACACGCTATAGTTACACACACCGCGACAGCGCCAAAGAGCACACTCGCTATATATGAAACAAATATATATATATAATTAATATGGGACACACCCCCCATTTTCTCGACAACGCCAGAGCACAATGCATACTCAATATGGGACACCCCCCCATTCTCCGACACTGCTAGAGCACAATGCATAATTAATGCATGCATTCTACCACACACTTGTTCATAGCTTCATACTTAAGCAGTTGGAAACACGCGAATAGATAACAACCACACCACACACTTAATCGTCGCTTTGCAATAAATGCAGCTGAGAAGCACACAGTTATATAATAACTCTGTCACATTTGTATAAAATTTAGGTTCAGAAAGACTCACAACCTTGTCTTTCTCCCATCTAGATGAATCACAAATTATGACCGTCTACTACACTCGACAAAATAATCACACTAAAGTTAACCTTTCAAAATTTCAAATCTCCCGACAACAAATTCATCCCCGTCGTTGACTTCAACCTCAATACCCGACAATTAGCCTAAAGGCAGGTTCACCACGACTCCGGCTCCACGCCGATACCGATTTATTCACACACCACAACGTTACCTTCAAAGTATCTTGCCTACATCGAAATCACCGTCGACGGTCATATGTCAACTTACCAAATGAGAGCAAGAACTACCATCACACAATCATTTCCACGGTCAAAGCCTGAGACTACAGGTAGACACTGCCCTCCCTATACTGAAACACTAAGGTCACAAATCAACCATCGACGACTCAACCACATTTTCCACTCCCAGAACTTCGCATATTCTCAGGTACGATATCTCTTACTACCTAGCGAGTTCATAGCCTTCATGCATGACAACACAATGATTTAAATTGCTTTACACACTCAAAATATCCCACAAAACAAGGTTTTGATATGCATGCCACGATACTCCCATAAGTTACCACCACACACACCGATCTCAAAGATCGCTCACACGCAACCTTGTTCATCATTTGAAAGTGCATTCACTGAGACTCTCCTTGTGCAAAATTTTTAAAAGAAAACACAGCAATATCACCCATACTGGGATAGTCGACCGACTTCCACACTTGTTGATATGTCAACCACGTTTTCATATCGTTTTCATCCATAAAACCATGCGATCAAATATTGTTACGATTTTTACAACAAAGCTTAACTCACTCGCAAAAGAAGTGAAGTAACTCACTATTTCTCCAAGTTCGAAATTTATTACACCATGTAAACAAATTTATCTTTACCTTCCAGCACACACTTGCACACGTCGACTCATTTTTAAAATCAGAAGTTTACAAGACACACGCACACACTCACACATTTTGACATGGGGACATATGTAACCGGTTTGAAAACGTAATGCATGACTCGCTTTACATTGAAGGCTATTCGCTCAAGCAGGGTTAACCTTTTTGCAGTTACAACAAATCAACGTCGACACCCTACTTCCCACTACACCATTAGGTTCCTTACATTTGAAACAACCTTCGGTACCGATACTTCCCCACACACTTGGATGCTCCAACCTCACAGTCACCACCTGACTATTAATTTGTAAAATAGACGGCTTCACCTCGGTCCTAAATTGGTTAACCGACACCAATGTTACCAATCCATACATCTATCACTTTTCAACCACTCTTGTTACTCTTCCACTAGCACATCTCCACTATCCGATCCTTGAGTCGAAACTCTCAAGATCTCAATTCACCGACATCGGGAACTCCCAGAATAAAGACTCATAAGAGATTAGGAGCTCACCTCCAATCAATTATTTACTTAAGAACCCTAAAGGTTCTACTTCACACGGACACTCGCACCAAACATTCAAACAACGCTTCTTCTAGAAAGAATCATCACTCATACCACGAATAATCTGTACAACACACTAAACCGTTGCCATCATGACAAGGTAAAACTTCACACACTACTGATAATCTCCACACACTGGCCACCACAGTCTGGGTAGCCGCACGTCAGGGTGCTCTTCCCCGATCCCGTCCACGACCTTCGCCCCTCCCGCGGGTAGCCGGTTGCCTCAGAGGACTAACTGGTCCCACCTTCAGACTCCCCTCCACGCGGATTTCCCCCGCTAAAGGCAAAGCCTCCACAACTGGTACAGACATACTCCTCAAACTTCGTCCTGACATTCACAACTACCGAAACATTACACAAAATATAGATTAACAACCGTCCCAAAATAACAAGGCAAGAATGATCACCGTCATGCACCTGTAAATTCACAATTACACTGGCCAGGTGTAATTCCAAACTTACCTTACATGATAGTTCTCACCAACCTATTATTCACACTCCCCAGTGAGGTCTTCCTAGGCCTTCCTACATTCTCAGTTGTACTCCTACAGTTTAAGTTTAGGACCATCCGGTCACCTAAATCCCTTAAACTATGGCTCTGATACCATTTGTAACAACCCAATCCAAGACATGCCAAAACAAGACATATATAATAATATATCGCCAAAACTTGGCCCAAGGTTCACACCATCAAAATTCTGCTCTCGGGTTTGCGGAATAAACCCGAATTTACAACTGAGAGTTTCTAATAACAAAATGTAAAGGAAGTCCACTAATGCCAAGCCACGCCCGCTCTCACGCCTTCTCTTTACCACTAGAGGAACTGCCCTTAATCTGCTTACCTGAAAAGGGTTTCAGTTTTGAAAATGCGAGGGTTAGACCACAAGGTCTAGTGAGGTCCCTCAGTTACATCCACACCATATATAGCATTTAAGGAGTTTTGCGAATCATAAATCAATATAAAGTTTGGAAAATAATATATGGGACACACCCCCCATAAGCATCACACCATTGCGTATGGGACACACCCCCCATATACATCACACATTACGTATGGGACACACCCCCCATATACATCACATCATGCATAAGTAAGTCATATGCAACATACATTAAGTAAGCACGCATGTACGAGTAAATGAACAAGTACCATCAAACTTTAGTTAGAAAAACTCACCTGTTACGCTTACGTTCCTTTCTTATTCTGGTATGCACTTCCAAACGATCTACCTGGCGAAAGGATAAACTCATAAGTTGATCATCTCAACTCCCCGGATGACACTCTATTCCGGACAGCATACTTATCCGGACAACACCCCTATCCGGACAACACACCTATCCGGACAACACCTCTATCCGGACAACTCACCTATCCGGACAACACCTCTATCCGGACAACACCTCTATCCGGACAACACACATATCCGGACAACACACCTATCCGGACAACACACCTATCCGGACAACACCTCTATCCGGACAACACACATATCCGGACAACACACCTATCCGGACAACACACCTATCCGGACAACACCTCTATCCGGACAACACACATATCCGGACAACACACATATCCGGACAACACACCTATCCGGACAACACCTCTATCCGGACAACACACCTATCCGGACAACACACACATAACAGATACTTACCCGGAAACCTACAACTGGTCGGGGTGTCCGGACGTCCAGGAAGATATCCGGACGTCGACATGTCCCTTACTTGGTCCGATAAATCCCAGAAACGGCCGATAACTCACAGATGAAGATTAACATCTACACCACGGACACTAAACTCAACAATTACTGAAATCTTGACAATAATAACACAGTATAACGCCCAAACTTCCCCAATAAGCTTCAACCTCAACTTTTGCCAAAAACCTCAAAAGATAAATCACCCTAACCACATACCACAGATTAAGGATGAGTAGAAGAGAATTACCTGGATGACTTCTTGCAGAAATCGAATCCACACACACCCTTTTCTTCTGATTTCCAAGCTTAAGGGTCCTTTTTCTCCAAAATGCTCAAGAACTCCCAACCCTTCTTTCTCCTCTCTATTCTTTCTTCAATCAGCCGCCAACAACAATCCAATTCAGTAAAAGAATGCTCTCTCTAGGGTTTTTGTGCCCATTTATACCCTACCACATATTTATCAAAAAGCCCCTCAACTTTCATAAATATAAAAATTCTACCACAAGGCTTGAAACTCTTTCTTTTTGGACACAGTTACTACATATATGGCGTTGGTTCTATACGACGATGGCTATATGGGGTTTCTATGTAAACTGGTGATCGAAATCTTATGTTGGATTCTGCTATTAATCATATTTCTAGTGTTTACGGTGACCCAATCGATTCTTTATCTCGTATGCAAATCACAAGCCATTGATAAACTAAGCTTATGGACTTATTTGGGTGTATATTTTGGGGAATCACAAAATAAGATAAGGCAAGTGATACCGACTGCAAGTGATAGCCATGGAGGATTTCACCACCCATCTCCGCCACTCCTCCGTCGTGCTCTTTCTTCTGGTGTTTTTGCTTTTGATGCGGTGTATGTTTGTGTGTATAATTCTTCATAAGAGATAAAGTGAAAAAAAGTATTTAATATAAAATAAATTTTTTATAGAAATGACTAAAATGCCCTTAAAGTAAACTTACATAACATAATCTTTTAACGCCGTTAGGTTACAGGGACCAAAGGGGTGAGAAAATGTAAACCACAGGGACCAAACACGTAATTATTTCATTTTAGGGACCAACAGTGCAATTTTGTGTAAACCATAGGGACCAATCATGTAATTTACTCTATATACTTTTACATGTCTTTTAAGTTAGAGTAAATTACATTTTTGGTCCTTGTGGTTGACACCCATTATCAAGTTTGGTCCCTCTTTCAAACTAATTACAATTTTGGTCATTATGGTTGCCATTTTATTTCATTTTTGGTCCCTCTGACCAACTTTAATTAAAAAACGTAGTTAAATTAAGGGTATTTTGGTCCATTCATCTTTTCTTTGTCTTTTTCATTTTTTGTTTTATTAGATTATATAGAAAATTACACTTATAGTCCCTATGGTTTGTCTTTTTCTTCTTTTCTTTTCTTTCCTACCTTTTTTTCATTTTTTACTTTATATTCTTATTTATATTAATTAATGATAATTGTAACTAACAGTACATTAAAAGTATGTATTATATTTTATAAATGACACCATCAGAAAAATCTTATCGATACGTTTTAAACAAGTTATGTATTAAATATTTTTATACTTTTATGCAATATATTTGACATATATCTACAAATTCGTCTATACTAATCCAAAAAAAATTATATTTTAAGTGCTATTTAAGAAATTTATCATTTTTTGTTATTTATGTTGGAAAAACCGAAATTTATCTATGTCTATTAATTAAAAAATGTATCGATGTATCGTTTTGAGATAATTTAGTTGATTAAATGTAGATGAAATAGAAAAACTCTATAATATAATAATTACTTGTTTTCAAATTATAAACTTAAATTTATTATAACGAAAAATAAATAACCATTTCACATCAAATAAAGCAATAAGGGCTCATCCACATTTAATTAACTAAATTATCTCAAAACAAGAAATAAATAACCATTTCTTATAATAAATTTAAGTTTATAATTTGAAAAAAAAGTAATAATTATATTATAGAGTTTTTCTATTTCATCCACATTTAATTAACTAAATTTTCTCAGAATGATACATCTAGGGGTGTTCATCGGTTGACATCCAATGGATGTGAGGGGAACCGAACCGATCCAATCATCCGTTTGGATGTCCGATTTTTCCAATCGAACCGATCCAATCATCCATTGGATGTTGGATTTTTCCAATCCAATGGATGATTGGATCTGTTCGGTTCCATCCATTGGATATTTTCATTGGATATCCGTTGGATCGGATCAGATCCATCCAATGTTTTTATGTCTCTTTCTAAATTTTTATTTTTTACAAATGTTTTAAATTATTATGTTTTAAAAATAAAAACTTTTTACTTTTGAAACTTTGATTTATAATGTATTGGATGGTTGTTGGATGATAACTGGATGGGTGGTTGGATGATAACCGGATGAGTGGTTGGATGATAATTGGATGAATGGTTGGATGGTGAATCGGTTCGGTTCGGTTCGGTTTGGTCGGTTCTGGACTGTCATCCAAGAACCGACCGATCCAAATTGGATGTTGAAAATTTTGATCCGATCTGATCCAATTACAATTGGATATCCAATCAAGGTCGGTCGGTTCTAATTAGATCGGTTGGTTCTGATTGGATCAGTTGACTTTCTGCACACCCCTAGATACATCAATACATTTTTTTAATTAATAGACATACATAAATTTCGGTTTTTCTTACATAAATAACAAAAAAATGATAAGTTTCTTAAATACCACTTAAAATAGAAAAGCTTTTTTTTGGGATTAGTATAGACGGAATTGTAGATATATATCAAATATATTGCATAAAAGTATAAAAAAAATATTTAATACATAACTTATTTTCTATTTGTATCGATAAGATTTTTTTAATGGTGTATATAATTTACAAAATGTAATACATACTTTTAATGTATTGTTAGTTACAATTATCATTAATTAATATAAATAAGAATATAAAGTGAAAAATGAAAGAAAAAAGGTAGGAAAGAAAAGAAGAAAAAGACAAACCATAGGGACTATAAGTGTAATTTACTATTAATCTAATAAAACAAAAAATGAAAAAGACAAAGAAAAGATGAATGGACCAAAATACCTTTAACGTAACTAAGCTTTTTAACTAAAGTTGGTCAGAGGAACAAAAAATGAAATAAAATGGCAATCATAATGACCAAAATTATAGTTAGTTTAAAAGAGGGACCAAATTGATAATGGATGTCAACCACAAGGACCAAAAATGTAATTTACTCTTTAGGTTATAGATTTTCATCTAGTCATTATAAAATATAGACTTTTAAATATATTTAAGGAAAAGTTCAATAAAACCTAATGGACTTTAGTGTTTGGAGTGATTATGTCATTGGACAATATTTTGAAACACATAGGTTCTTGAACATTTCAAAACTTGTTAAATAAATCATTGAGTTTTGAAAACCTATTAAATGTATTCTTATTACTTAAAATAGCTATTTAATTTATTTATATTCATTACATATTCATTTTTTTATTTTACATATTTATTATATTAACACACATAATTGTATATTAACTAAATTATAATATTATATCAAAACTACGCTTTTATACAAACTACCATTATAAATACGTATGAATTATTTTTAATAATTACATTTTATACCCTATAATTACAGATTAATCTTATATTATTAAATAAATGACTTTAAAGGATATAAAGTATAAGTATTACAAATAATTTGTACCTATTTATGATATTTAATAATATAAGACTAAATAAAAATATTAAGAACGTATGACGAGACAATTATAATGGTGTAACTTCTAAAAAACGTATTTTTTGATGTATAAGAATGCAAAGTGTAATTTTTTTTCTAAAAAATGCTTTCTAATTCATTTCTTTTTATTGCCAAAAACAATACTTACACAAAAAAAATTGAACAACTTTCAATTTTAAGGATATGTTGGGTCACCGAAGATTTGAAATTGACTCACCGATGTTTCCTCTAAATCTTACTTAGAATATTTTAGCATGGTTCTTTATCATGACTTGTACAAGATAGCAAATGTTTGGTGAAGTCAAAGATCATCGGTGGTGGAATCCTTGAAGACAAAATGAGAAGCAAAATTATTATGAGACAAAATTAAAGTTGCCAAGAATCATCCCACCAATGATGATGCTTAAATCGGTGGGATCCTTTGTCAAAAGATTTTCTTTGAAGAAAATATCAAGTCTTAGTGATATTGTCTTGGAAGACACACCAAGAGATCTGCATGGCATTATTCCTATTTCCAATGAAGATGTCCTTTCAGCATGGGTCTTACTCCTTGTTTCAAGGAAAAGGTGATTGTGTCTTATCACCTTTTCAGAAGTCCATTGGTTCTAAGCAAGTAACTTGAGGATAATAGTACCAAGTATTTAATGCTCAGTACACTCATCCTCACTATAAAAGGAAGACCTCTCCATGCAGAAGATAGGTCTTACATCTTGAGATACTTGAAGATTACTGTGTGCTCTAAGATTCTACGTGAACTGGAAGATTTCTCTCAGTCCAAGAAATCTCCATATTGCTAAAAACTTCATAGCTTTGTTCTAAGTGTTCTTAGTTATTTTGTTTAGTATACTTTGTGAAAGATTGTTAGAATAGTTTATATGTTCTTTTCCGCAACAGTCTTAAGTTTCTATGTGTAATTCTTGTTGAAAGATTTTCAATAATAGAATTAAAATTGTGAAAATTTTGAGTATTGTATTCAACCCCCCCTTCTACAATACTTGTTATAGCCATCTGGGACTAACAAGTGGTATCAGAGCAGAAAGTTTAATTTCAATAAACTAGATCTGCGATGGCTGCCTCATCATCTTCAACTGTTGAAAACTCTTTTCAAATCAACTTTTCTGAAAATGGGTCTATAGCCAAACCTCCCAAGTTTAACCCCAACAACTTTTCTTTGTGGAAAAGCAGAATGATGCTTTTCATGGAAGGAGTGGATAGTAGATATCCAACTATTCTCAATGAGGGACCCTTAGTCCCTAAAGTTTGGTCTCGCTATGAAACCAAGAAATCCGGTAAGGAAGTTGTTGGCAAAGATGATTCTGATGATTCATCTGATGAAGAAAAATATGCTGTTAATGGTCGTTACATTCTTAAAAATCCTAAGAAATCTATTGATGAGGAAAAACGTCTTGTGTCTCTTGATTCTAAAGTTAGAACTATCATTGCTCTCTCTCTTCCTGATGAAGTGTACCACTCTCTGGTAAATCTCTCTACTACCAAAGAAATGTGGTCCACTCTGTGTGTTTTGTACGAAGGTACAAATGAAGTTAAAAAGAGCAGAAAGATTGCTCTTGTTAGAAAATTTGAACTCTTTTCTTATGAGAGAGAAGAATCTCTCTCCAACTACTATAATCGCTTTAACAGTCTTCTTAATGACTTAAAGCTGTTAGGTAGAGTGTATGACAATGAGGAAGTCTTGTGCAAATTTATGGACTGTCTTCCTGATTTTTGGGAAAATATCTGTACTTGTATAAAGACAACCAAGGATCTTGATCATATGCCTCTCACTTCTCTTTATGGAACTCTTTTCAACTATGAGCAGACTAAGCTGCAAAGGAAATCTGTCATCACAGACATAAAGAGCTCTCCTCTAGCTCTCCTAAGTGACTCTTCCAAAAAGACTAAGTGTTTTCCAAAAATCACCTACCCATCTGACTCTGACCATGATAGTCAAGAAGATCCCAATGATCATTCGGAGGCATATCTTAGTGATGCTAAGGATGAATGTGAGGAAACTTCAGTTGATAAATTATCTGATGAAATGGCCATGTTGGATGGGTATTCTAAATCTAAATCTCACCACCTTTCTGGAAAATCTAAGTCTGGTAGAAAATCATCCTTTTCTCTCTCCAACCACTCTTCTTTGGACAAATCTAATGAGGAATGTTTTAACTGTGGTAAAAGGGGTCATTTTGCCTCTGAGTGCAGAAGTAAACTTCTTGAAAGACCCAAAACTTCTTCCTCGGGCCGATTTTCCTCAAAATCGGAAAGATCCAAACATGATTCCACCAATCTCTCCTCTTCTGCACATTCTGACCGGACTGAAAGATACAAGGAAAAATACAAGAGAGAAAAAGAAAGAAATGAAAGACTTGTCAGAAAAGCAAATGGTCTGCCTGCTAAAACTCATGATTTGGCAGATGAACCCACATCTGAAAGCGAGAATGACATCGCAAATGTATGTTTCATGGCCAAGATAAATGACATGGATGATTCAGAAGGCCACATCTCCTCAACTGCTCTTGTATCAGCTAAGTGTCTCTCCTCCTCTTCACAGGTACATCCATTTCTATCTCTTTCTGATAATGAAAAGGTTGAAGCATTTGATTCTTTAACCATTGATCTTTTTGATGCTAAAACTGCTAAGCAAAAGGCAAATGCTCAAATAAAATCTCTTTCCTCTCAACTGCTGTTTTGTCACTCTCAACTGGAAAACTTTGAAAAAGTTAAGGCTGAGCTTGAAGATCTAAAATCCATCAACTTTATTCTTGCCAAGGAGAAAAACAAAATATTCAAACGTTTTCAAAAGGAACAAGAAATCATGAGAAAATGGACCAGTTCTTCCAAAAACCTGGAAAAGATTTTTCAAGATCAGATTTCCTGTAATAACAAAACTGGTCTAGGCTTTGGAAAAATGGAAACTGATAAATCTTCAAAATCTCATGCTTCCACCTCATGTGCTTCACCTACTTCTTGTGAAACTTCCAATTCCAATTCTATTGGGTCTATGTCCATGAATTCTGCAGATTCATCTGAAGATTTAAAATTTGGAATGTTTTTAAAGGCAAAAGATCATATTTCCTTTCCAAAGGAAAAGGCTCAAGATTCCAATGATTCTTCCACACCTATCCATGAATTTCAAAAATTCTTGACTTTAGATGATGCATCCTCCTCCTCCAACTCAAGCAATATATTTTCTAACTCTGAAAAAGGAAAGTCCCTGGGTGCCGATTCTTTATTAAAAAGAAATCCTCCAATTTTTTCTAAAAATACCTATGTGACTTCTCCTACCGATTTTCTTCCCCGATCTGTGAGTCTCAAAATGTCCAATTCAAAAGAAAAGATTTATGTCCTCCCAAATTTTGAAAAAGGAATTATAGGTGTTGCACCCCAATTCTTTGTTACCTCTTCAAAATCTTTGAGCAAAAATAAGGAAAAATATCAAAGTTCTAAAAAGGCATTTCTTTATAGAAAATGCTATATCTGTGGTGATGTTTCTCATTTTGCCAAAGACTGTCCGAAAGAAAGAATTGATCTGAGTGACATAAATTCTTTTCCCTCATCATCTAACCCAAAAGGACCCACCACCAAATGGGTACATAGGAAATAAATTTTGTGTGATTGCAGATTTTGAGCTGGACAGATGGATCTATGTGAACAAGTGTGAAAGTTGACAAAACCTTGGAATTCTTTACTCTCATGACATCATATTTGGTGCCACTGATGAGTCACTATGTGATGAGTTTGCTTCTCTCATGATGAGTGAATATGAGATGAGCATGATGGGAGAACTTACATTCTTTTTGAGCCTTCAGGTCAAACAATCTTCAGAAGGGTTTTTTTTAAACCAAAGTAAATACATTCGTGACCTTCTGAAGAATTTCAACCTTTTAGATAGCTCTCCTATGAAAACTCCCATGGCACCACCTTTAAAATTCAATCCTGATCTAAAAGGTGAATCTGTGGATGTTACTCTTTATAAAGGAATGATTGGTTCCCTTCCGTTCTTAACTACTAGCAGACCGGATATTATGTTTGCTACTTGTCTATGTGCCTGTTATCAAGCCAATCCAAAAGAATCACTTTTAAAGGCTGTAAAACGGATTTTTCGGTATCTCAAAGGTACCTTGCATCTGGGTCTTTGGTATCCCAAAGACTCAGGTTTTGAACTAATTGGGTATTCAGATTCAGATTATGCAGGTTCCCAGACTGATAGAAAGAATACCACAGGTAGCTACCAACTTCTTGGTGGAAAATTAGTCAGCTGGTCCAGCAAGAAACGATATTCAGTTTCAACTTCAACTGCTGAGGCTGAATATGTAGCTGCTGAAAGTTGTTGTGCCCAGATCCTGTGGATGAAGAGTTGTAAAGCCCGTGTCTCGTTATGGAATTTTTTTCCTTGGTTTATTTTATTATTCAATAATTTTCCTACTAACGAATGTTTTAGCGGGAGTTAACGAGAAGACCTTATTTGTTAAAAGTTGGAGTTTTGGGGCTTAATGTGAAACTTAGACTGCAGGGACCATTTATGTATTTCTGCAAACCTTGCATGGAGATCGGCCCATGGACCGACCTCCCTCTCTCCTCTTGTAAACCATTTGTCAATTAAGGAATACCAAGCAAAACCCTAAACACTCTCGTATACTCACGGCCGTAGCCCTTCTCGGTTGCCGCCGATCGCAACCCACCACCACAACCAGCGCCGCTGCTGGTTTTGGCAGCGAGAGAGAGAGAGGTAGAGAGAGAGAACAGCGCGAGAGAAAGTGGTAGAGAGAGAGAAGAGCGTTGAGTAGTCGCCGGAATTTGCTGCCGTTCGCCGCTGCTGTCGCCGGAGACCACCGCCACCACTGCTGTTCGTCGGAGGTTTCGAGAAAGAGAGAGGAGCAGGTGCAGGTGTGGTGTTGTAGCGAGGTAAGTCGTTTCCTTCGTCTCGTTTCCTTTTCTTTTCTTTTCCGGCAAAACAACCACCGCGCCGCCGGCCGCCGTCGGCGACCACCACTGCCGGAGGGCAGAGGGTGGTGCGTGGCCATGTCTTATTAATAACCACCGTAGAATCCGTTAAGCCTTGACTTAATCGTTTAAGCCGTTTCGTTAAAACCGTCGTTTTTATAATCATCAATTCATGTGGAAAATGGTGCAGCCACTGTTTTTACGACGGCTATAACTTTTCCGCCGTAACTCTGTTTGAGCCGAAACTGGCGCCCACGGTTCAAGTTCGGGGTCGGGCACGTTTTCCGTGTTTTAGCGGAAAACTGGTTCGGTCTCTAGCTGGGCGAAAAAGTGGTCGCAAGTTCGGTGATTCGTCATTTCATGTGAAAATTTCTGGAATCTGCCTTGATCTTGCGAAAGCCTTAACTTTTCACTCGTAACTCGTTTTGACGTGAATTTGGTGCCCAAAGTTCCCAATTTGAGTTGGGGAGGTTTTTCGTGTTTTGCCGAAAGTCTGATTAAGCCCGTAGCTAGGCTGTTTCGGGCTGTTTGCGCGGCTGGTCCGAAAACGGACAGTTTTTGTGGTCGTTCGTATTTAATTCATAATAAATTGTAGAAAAATCGTTAGGAGGCGTATAATATGTCCTTGAAACCCTATCTCAGAGTACTTTCTAATCAGGAAATAATATTGGGAATTTTCTGGGTTTAAAGGGGTCGAAACAGGTCCCGAACAGACCTGTTTGGCGAGAACGGAAAATAGTTTTAGTGACGGTTTAAGCGTGTGTCGTGTCGTAGGGTCCGGGTCTCGTATTGACACGTTTTAACATGCGTTTAGGTGCTGGGAAGTGACCGTAATTGTGAAGCTTGAATTGTATTGT
Organism: Saussurea involucrata; assembly: GCA_033807775.1. Lineage (NCBI taxonomy): Eukaryota > Viridiplantae > Streptophyta > Magnoliopsida > Asterales > Asteraceae > Saussurea > Saussurea involucrata. The sequence goes on from CM066321.1 coordinate 176,300,656, forward strand.
TAAGCTAGGCGCGCATTCGAGGTGAGTTCTCTCACTATATCTAATAACGGTTGTTTTATCATTGTTGTAGTACGTGTGTGGTAGCTTTATGTGATTGTGTTGTGGAACTAGATAGTGGGGTGTCTAGTTGATACTATGTTGTCATGTTAACTCGGTGGGACCGAGGGTCCGGCGGGGCCGGAGACTTTATACGCGGGTGGCGTAGAGACTCGGTGGGACCGAGGGTCCGGCGGGGCCGGAGATTTTATACGCGGGTGGCGTAGAGACTCGGTGGGACCGGGGATTCGGCGGGGCCGGAGATGTTATCATGTGGTCGGTGGGACCGACTAGTGCCTTTTAGGTGGGTGGGTGTGGATATACATGTTTATGATTTGTTCGTAGACCTGTATGATCGTTTATGTGTCACTATCTGTTTTAGGGGTAGTGTGGAATAACTGTGTTATTTATGGTGTTTGAATTCACTAAGCTTCGTGCTTACCCTTTCCCAATAAACTGTGATTTCAGGTACAAGTGGCTCTAAGGCGTGACGGGTACACACTGGCGCACGGGATGAGCTGGCTATTATTAGTTTTATTTATTAACATTATTTCCGCTGGTTTCTGGTTACATGAACAATATTTATGATTTTGCAACTAATATGTTGGGATTATTTAATGGGTTTTATATACGAAATGTTTAATTAAAAATTTTAAATTTCTCGAAATTTTTGGGACGCTACAAGAATCAACTAAGTGACTCTGATCAAATCTACTCCAAAGTCCCAATTCTGTGTGATAACTCAAGTGCAATAGCTATTGCAAACAATCCAGTTCGTCATTCCAGATCAAAGCACGTAGATATCAGATATCATTTCATCAGGGACCTCATCTCCAAAGGTGACATTGAGCTACATTTCATTCATGCAGATCTTCAGCTTGCTGATCTGTTCACCAAACCCCTAGATGAAGCCAGGTTCAATTTTCTGATAAGTGAACTTGGAATGTGCAAATTTCAATAACCATGTGTTCTCATAATCCACCGATCTCTCATCGATGGACACTCTTCTCTTTCTCCATCACACCAAATCTCATTTTTCATCCTTTTCAATGTCTAAATCTATGTGATCTCTCTACACCGAAATCCATCTCAGTACTCTACACCGAAGCCATCACCTACTTCATTACCTACACTCTTTTTCCCACCATACATCTTACCAATCTACCATCACCAGAACAAACTTTCTTTGTGCCATCTCCTCATCCCATCACTTCATCCACCATTCTTCACTCTTGGTTTGCAACCCATCTGTAACGTCCCAAAAATTACAAGAAAATTTAAATTTTTAAATAAACATTTCATCTATAACAACTCATTAAATGATCCCAACGTTTCGTTTGTAAACTCATAATTAATATCTTCATAATAAAAACCAACGGAATAAACGTTTAATTATTAAAAACCATAAAGCAACCAGCTCTCCTCGCGCGCCAGTGTGTACTCGTCACGCCTTGGAGCCGCCCGTACCTGAAACCACAGTTTATTGGGAAAGGGTAAGCACGAAGCTTAGTGAATTCAACACCATAAGTAACACAGTTATTTCCACACCACCATAAACAGATAATTGCACATAAACAGCATACAAGTCTACGAACAAATCATAGACGTGCATACTCACACCAACCCACCTAATAGGCATACGTCGGTCCCACCGACCACACGACAACCGTGCAAACGCAACCCGGCACCCCCGGGTTCATACGCCACCCGCGTATACAACCTTCGCAACCCGGAACCCCCGGGTTCATACGCCACCCGCGTATGTAATCCTCGGCCCCCACCGAACTCCTACGCCACCCGCGTAGCCACACAATAAATGTCCGACTAGACACCCCACGATTTAACCCCACACCACAAGCAAATAGAACTACCACACATACACACAACGTAATGTAAAAATAACCGACATTAGTTATAGTGAGAGAACTCACCTCGAATGCGCGCCTAGCTCAACAATACAAATTCAAGCTTCCCAATTACGGTCACTTCCCAGCACCTAAACGCACGTTAAAACGTATCAATACGAGACCCGGACCCTACGACACGACACCCGCTTAAACCGTCACTAAAACTACTTCCCGGTCTCGCCAAACAGGTCTGTTCGGGACCTGTTTCGACCTCCTTAAACCCAGTAAATCCTCAATATTATTACATGATTAGAAAGTAATCTGAGATAGGGTTTCAAGGACATATTATACACCTCCTAACGATTTTTCTACAATTAAATACGGATTTTATAAGAATGGTTCGCAGAATAGTGAAAAACAGCAGCTATCGGTATAAAACGACGATTTGGCCTATGCTACGTTCCGAACTGGATTTTGCACAAAACACAGAAAAGTTACTAGACTCGAAAAGGGAACTTTTGGCACCGGTTTCACCCCAATCCGACTTACGAGTAAAGAGTTACGGCTAACGCAAAACAGTGGCAGAAAAGGACGTTTTTCACATAAAATGATAACTTTATAAAACGGTTTACGCGTTCGGTTTATACGATTCGGATCCCGCTATGGCGGTTTAGGGTTACGGCCAGAGGTGGTTTTAGGGTTCCGCCACGGGCACCACCCACTGCCACCTCCGGCAGCGGGGTACGGCGGCGGCGGCGACGCGGTGGTTGTTTTGCCGGAAAAGAAAAGAAAAGGAAACGAGACGAAGGAAACGACTTACCTCGCTACATCACCACACACCCGCACCTGCTCCTCTCTCTCTCGAAACTTCTGACGAACGGCAGTGGTGGCGGTGGTCTCCGGCGACAACAGCGGCGGACAGCAGCAGTTTCCGGCGACCTCTCTCTATCACTCTCTCTCGCGCTGTTCTCTCTCTCTACCCCTCTCTCTCGCGCTGTTCTCACTCTCTCTCCGGCCAACACCAGCAGCGACGCTGGTGTGGTGGTGGTGGTTTCACGGCAGCCGCAGAAAAGGAGAAATGGAATGAGGTGCTCGGTGAAGGAAAAAGAAATAGGGTTTCAACCTCCTTTCTTTGTTTGCGACGTGAAGAGAAAGAAACAATAGAGAATGGGTCGGTTCCTATTATGGGCCGACCCCCCCCCCCCCCCCCCCCATGCACTTTCCCACTTAGTCACTTTTAGCCCCTGCACTTCTCTCATCTTGCGAAAGGGTCAAAGTTCACTAACATTTTAACCTACACTACACTGACCCTATGTTAACAAATTGGTCCGACTCGACTAACCCCGCTAACGGAAACCTCAAAAACTCAAACTTAAAAGAAAAGGATTAATACTAATAAATTACATACCGGGATACGGGCTTTACAACTCTCCCCCACTTGGATTAGACTTCGTCCTCGAAGTCTACGTCCACAAACAGCTCTGGATAGTTTTACCACACCACAACCTCGGGTTCCCAAGTCCACTCGGAGCCCTTTCTGTGTTGCCACTGGACTTTCCTCAACTAGGATTTAAATTTCTCACCCCGACAAGAATTTCTCGAATACTTTTCTTACTAGCAAAACTCCTTCAAGAACACTGGGACTACGATCGGAAGAACACTCCAACAATTGGGATCAATCTTAGCCAAGCGACTTCGGTTGTCCCCCAACCTTAGATATTCCATACATCCCGAGTCAAAACTCAAGCTCTAACCACTCTAATGTTGCTTACCAATATACTCAGCTGGATACTCGGATCCGATCATTCCTACTATTAACTGTCGATTAACTCCTACGAGTTCTACTAGACTCCCAGAATTTACCTTACACGAATCGTCAAACCAATAAATTTAAAATCACCCACGAAGGTCATTCCACCATAACCATTCACCACAAGCAAACATCTCAGGATTACTACTACCATCAACATAACTTCCTTAAAATCGGCTACAATTCTCCAATTACCCTAAGGTGTTTGGCCTCAAGCCCAAAAATCGACACTTAAGTATACTATTTACTTCAAAAATTCCACGCATTTATCCTCTTTATTACAAAAGGCATCAATCCCTAGCCGATACTATTCGGCCTACAGTACCCACACGCGTGGAATACCCAACCTTCCACCGTCGACGTATCTCCCACTCTCGCTCTACAAAGCCTAGTTACACCGTATCAAGATACACCTTAATGTCTACTTCCCAGGTACGTGCTCAAGACTATATCCTCCTAGTGCCCACTGGAAAGTCAAATTCGTAACACATGAATACCGGGGTCCCACCCCGAGATACCCAGCCGACCGTTACCAACGACTGACTGACATGACCAAGGCTCCAATGCAAACAGTCTACCAACAACATGCCTATCTCGGAATGACTCACTCCCCCTAATATGTAAGTACTCAAACTGACACATAACACTTAAAAGCGCCTTACCCAAAATTCTACAACACAATCCAAATAAGAATTGGAAACACAAGAATTAGATAATGCAATTCTATTTCAAAATCAAACTTTGTGCATGACTCAGTCGGCATTCTACGCCTCGACTCCTACTCCTCCAAATCTCTTCGATCCGCTAACGTCATCCGGACATTTAAACCTCTTAGGCAAGATGGGAAATTACGTCAAATAATCCCTACGATTTTTCCTCGAATCAAAGTCGGCTCTATAAGCCTATGATTCTAGCACAATCATCCATCTTGGCCCGAAACAAACATCATCCTCATCGTCACTCCAAGTGACTATTACTAGAATCGTCCTTTTATTCCAACGACTACTAAATTATAACCTTCGACACTACCCCAACGACCATCCCATCAAAGCAAAACAAGTACACACCTGTACTAGTAGGTTTACTATAGTCGTTCCTCCTTGTGATGGCTATTCAGGGTAGATATTACAACGAGTTATTAGCACATAATAATTCACACTAACAACGCTCACGCTCAACTCCTTGGATTCCTCGTGACTTTCCCCGACTCGAGCATTGATCCTGTGTTTCCGATAATAGGAGCTCTACTACTACCTTCCACACCTATCATCACTCGTTCCGAGTTCCATCCGATGGGTCCAAGTAGTTTCTCGCCGATAACTACACACATATGCCCGCACCGGCATATGTACACACTTCTCCTAGCTCCCTAGGAATTCCACCCAACTCCACTACCCTTGCTATGACGAAATCCCCACTAGTCATGACGGGTCGTCTCGCGAATGCACAGTCGCATACAGTGTAAAACCAGATAGACATTCGAAAATAAGATTCCATCCTACAACGGTTGGACTCAAACAAGAGCTGCGCAATAGAACTAAATCTAACATTCTAAGGCTATTCGGTTCCTACCGCATACAACCTATAGTGCATTCACTTAACAACTTATCAGGGCTAGCATGAACTCCTATTAGCAAACAACAAACATGCAGTACAGTGTAATAAGCACCAAACAATCCAGCACACATACTCCTATGTTCTAGAAAGCAATCTAGCATACATACTCATATGTAAACACTCTTCCCAGCTCCCTAGGAATTTCATCTCATCCCACTACCCTTGCTACTACGGAATCCCTACTAGCCATAACGAGTTGCCTCGCGAATACCCATTCGCATGCAGCGCGAAACAAATAGATATTCGAATATAAGATTCTATCCTAGAACGGTTGGACTCAAACAAGAGCTGTGCAATAGAACTAAATCGAATATTCTAAGGCTATAAATTTCTTACTGCATACAACCTAGAGGGCATTCACTTAGTAACCGATTATAACTAGTATAAATCCCTAATAGCAAGCAGTACAAACTACAACATATTATTAACAACAGGCAATCTAGCATGCATACCCTATGATCTAGAAAGCAATTTTGCATACTTACTCATATGTAAACGCTATTCCCAGCTCACTAGGAATTTCATCTCATCCCACTACCCTTGCTACAACGGAATCCCCGTTAGCCATAACGAGTTGCCTCGCGAATACCCAGTCGCATGCAGCGTGAATCAAATAGACATTCGAATACAAGATTCTATCCTAGAACGGTTGGACTCAAACAAGAGCTGCGCAATAGAACTAAATCAAATATTCTAAGGCTATATGATTCTTACTGCATACAACCTATAAGGCCTTCACTTAACAACCCACTATAACTAGCATTGATTCCTATTAGCAAGCAGTCACCATACAACATAGTGTCAACAACAAGCAATCTAGCATGCATACCCTATGCCTAGAAAGCAATACAACACTAAGCAATGTACCTTTCCTCCTTGGCTCCGGCTGACTGTACACACTGCGCCCTCGATCACTGTTCCTCAACCGGATTTTTCCTTCTTTTTATTTCCCAAAAACTTTAAAGAAAATTTTTATAGCCGCAAACTTGAGATCAAACACACCGAAATGCGTTTGATTCACTCAAGCCGTGCTCTGATACCAAGTTGTAACGTCCCAAAAATTACAAGAAAAATTTAAATTTTTAAATAAACATTTCTCATCTATAACAACTCATTAAATGATCCCAACGTTTCGTTTGTAAACTCATAATTAATATCTTCATAATAAAAACCAGCGGAATAAACGTTTAATTATTAAAAACCATAAAGCAACCAGCTCTCCTCGCGCGCCAGTGTGTACTCGTCACGCCTTGGAGCCGCCCGTACCTGAAACCACAGTTTATTGGGAAAGGGTAAGCACGAAGCTTAGTGAATTCAACACCATAAGTAACACAGTTATTTCCACACCACCATAAACAGATAATTGCACATAAACAGCATACAAGTCTACGAACAAATCATAGACGTGCATACTCACACCAACCCACCTAATAGGCATACGTCGGTCCCACCGACCACACGACAACCGTGCAAACGCAACCCGGCACCCCCGGGTTCATACGCCACCCGCGTATGTAATCCTCGGCCCCCACCGAACTCCTACGCCACCCGCGTAGCCACACAATAAATGTCCGACTAGACACCCCACGATTTAACCCCACACCACAAGCAAATAGAACTACCACACATACACACAACGTAATGTAAAAATAACCGACATTAGTTATAGTGAGAGAACTCACCTCGAATGCGCGCCTAGCTCAACAATACAAATTCAAGCTTCCCAATTACGGTCACTTCCCAGCACCTAAACGCACGTTAAAACGTATCAATACGAGACCCGGACCCTACGACACGACACCCGCTTAAACCGTCACTAAAACTACTTCCCGGTCTCGCCAAACAGGTCTGTTCGGGACCTGTTTCGACCTCCTTAAACCCAGTAAATCCTCAATATTATTACATGATTAGAAAGTAATCTGAGATAGGGTTTCAAGGACATATTATACACCTCCTAACGATTTTTCTACAATTAAATACGGATTTTATAAGAATGGTTCGCAGAATAGTGAAAAACAGCAGCTATCGGTATAAAACGACGATTTGGCCTATGCTACGTTCCGAACTGGATTTTGCACAAAACACAGAAAAGTTACTAGACTCGAAAAGGGAACTTTTGGCACCGGTTTCACCCCAATCCGAGTTACGAGTAAAGAGTTACGGCTAACGTAAAACAGTGGCAGAAAAGGACGTTTTTCACATAAAATGGTAACTTTATAAAACGGTTTACGCGTTCGGTTTATACGATTCGGATCCCGCTATGGCGGTTTAGGGTTACGGCCAGAGGTGGTTTTAGGGTTCCGCCACGGGCACCACCCACTGCCACCTCCGGCGGCGGGGTACGGCGGCGGCGGCGACGCGGTGGTTGTTTTGCCGGAAAAGAAAAGAAAAGGAAACGAGACGAAGGAAACGACTTACCTCGCTACAACACCACACACCCGCACCTGCTCCTCTCTCTCTCGAAACTTCTGACGAACGGCAGTGGTGGCGGTGGTCTCCGGCGACAACAGCGGCGGACAGCAGCAGTTTCCGGCGACCTCTCTCTATCACTCTCTCGCGCGCTGTTCTCTCTCTCTACCCCTCTCTCTCGCGCTGTTCTCTCTCTCTCTCGCCGGCCAACACCAGCAGCGGCGCTGGTGTGGTGGTGGTGGTTTCACGGCAGCCGCAGAAAAGGAGAAATGGAATGAGGTGCTCGGTGAAGGAAAAAGAAATAGGGTTTCAACCTCCTTTCTTTGTTTGCGACGTGAAGAGAAAGAAACAATAGAGAATGGGTCGGTTCCTATTATGGGCCGACCCCCCCCCCCCCATGCACTTTCCCACTTAGTCACTTTTAGCCCCTGCACTTCTCTCATCTTGCGAAAGGGTCAAAGTTCACTAACATTTTAACCTACACTACACTGACCCTATGTTAACAAATTGGTCCGACTCGACTAACCCCGCTAACGGAAACCTCAAAAACTCAAACTTAAAAGAAAAGGATTAATACTAATATATTACATACCGGGATACGGGCTTTACACCATCTCTCCTTTTCTCAAAACCCACCCACTACAAACTATTCTGCAGATGTCTCTCCAAATCCTCAAACTCAATCTTTTTGGGTCATCAAAAATTGGAAGATGAAATTCCAATATTTTCTTCACCTTGAAGATTTTCTCCACCCTATTCTGAAGATGTCATAGAATTCCACCGAATTTTTGTCTAACTCTTTCAAAATTTCGGTGGGAATGATAAATTTTCGGAAAAAAAAATTATTAATATACCGATTTTCCTACCGAAAATCCTACCGAAATTAGCCAACTTTCGGTGGGATCTCCTTAGTTTTCGGTGGGGAAGCAAAAAAAAAATTATACCGATTTTCCTACCGAAAATCCTACCGAAATTAGCCAATTTTCGGTGAGATCTCCTTAGTTTTCGGTGGGGAAGCAAAAAAAAAATCAAATTTTTTTGACCACACCACCGAAATTTCGGTGGTTGGCCTCCAAATTCGGTGGTTATGAGCAGCAAAAAAAATTTACCATACCACCGACCACACCACCGAAATTTCGGTGGTTGGCCCCCAAATTCGGTGGTTATGAGCACACACACACAAAAAAAAATCGGTGTTTCCAATTGTTTGTGGTGTTTCTTCTCCGTCGTACGCTGAGGGGGAGAAACCATCTGAGGGGGAGCAATATCAGCGTCTAACTCGATCAACACCAACCCTCTGTACTCGTTTTCAGCGTCCAACTCGGAAAAATGAGGAAATCGGGCGGACCGGTCAAGGGGGAGCACATCAGTCCGAGCGAATCTAACTGAGGGGGAGAAACACAAAACCGACTGATCTACTGAGGGGGAGCAAAACAAAGACAAAGGATGATGATGCTGAACAGGAAGTCCTGAAGATGCCAAGAGAAAGAGAAAATGCAAGAGATTGGCAAAAGCATCCTGAGGCTGATTCACTCAAACTCAACCCTCCTTAAAGATTGTCACTATAATGGATGTGTCTCCTATCAAAACCCACAGACTCACTTGGCTGAAATCTTTTGAAGTAAATGGATGACTTGAAGATTTGGAACATCTGAAGAAAAGCAAAAGTGCCTGAAAGATAAAGTTCTCCAACACATCATCAACAGGCTGCTAATCAAAATGAAGAATCCTCAAGCCAGACACAAGCTTCAACTCGCCCCTCCAAAGATGCAAGTAATATTCATTCTGTTCATATTGTTTATACTTCTTTCATTTTCCTTTCAATTATTTGTACAACTATATTTTTTTTTATTTTTTCTTACTTGTAAATATCATACACACACAAATCCATAAAAGACAAAATAGATCAAAAAAAATGGTCTATGTGAAAAGAACCCAAAAAGAGTAAAAAGGGTCAAAATACAATTTTATTCAGATACTCTTCAATATTCTAAGTATGGAGCTCAAATTCAAATAGGGGGAGATTGTTGGGTCACCGAAGATTTGAAATTGACTCACCGATGTTTCCTCTAAATCTTACTTAGAATATTTTATCATGGTTCTTTATCATGACTTGTACAAGATAGCAAATGTTTGGTGAAGTCAAAGATCAACCAAAGTCAAGATTGAAGATTCTCTCATTGTGGAAGTGAAAGATCTTTTCTCAACACATACAAGTCATTGTCCACCGATGTTGTTCCCACACATCGGTGGACATCTCTACACCGAAATCTCTCTCTGTTTCGGCCAAAGAATCCCACCAATGGAAGTCCAATTTCGGTGGGATCTCAAAGATGGTTCTCTTCAAAGATGTGTTTTCAAAGATGCTTTTCTTCAAAGATGTGTCACATATTTCAAAGATGGTTTTCTTCAAAGATGTGTCACATATCTCAAAGATGCTTTTCTTCAAAGATGTGTCACGTGTCTCACAGACTTTCATCGGTGGTGGAATCCTTGAAGACAAAATGAGAAGCAAAATTATTATGAGACAAAATTAAAGTTGCCAAGAATCATCCCACCGATGATGATGCTTAAATCGGTGGGATCCTTTGTCAAAAGATTTTCTTTGAAGAAAATATCAAGTCTTAGTGATATTGTCTTGGAAGACACACCAAGAGATCTGCATGGCATTATTCCTATTTCCAATGAAGATGTCCTTTCAGCATGGGTCTTACTCCTTGTTTCAAGGAAAAAGTGATTGTGTCTTATCACCTTTTCAGAAGTCCATTGGTTCTAAGCAAGTAACTTGAGGATAATAGTACCAAATATTTAATGCTCAGTACACTCATCCTCACTATAAAAGGAAGACCTCTCCATGCAGAAGATAGGTCTTACATCTTGAGATACTTGAAGATTACTGTGTGCTCTAAGATTCTACGTGAACTGGAAGATTTCTCTCAGTCCAAGAAATCTCCATATTGCTAAAAACTTCATAGCTTTGTTCTAAGTGTTCTTAGTTATTTTGTTTAGTATACTTTGTGAAAGATTGTTAGAATAGTTTATCTGTTCTTTTCCGCAACAGTCTTAAGTTTCTATGTGTAATTCTTGTTGAAAGATTTTCAATAATAGAATTAAAATTGTGAAAATTTTGAGTATTGTATTCAACCCCCCCTTCTACAATACTTGTTATAGCCATCTGGGACTAACAAGTGGTATCAGAGCAGAAAGTTTAATTTCAATAAACTAGATCTGCGATGGCTGCCTCATCATCTTCAACTGTTGAAAACTCTTTTCAAAACAACTTTTCTGAAAATGGGTCTATAGCCAAACCTCCCAAGTTTAACCCTAACAACTTTTCTGAAAATTGGGTTTTTTTGGACTTTTCTCTATATTAAAAGAGCAGAATCACAAATCACATATTATATTATTATATAGTAATAGATTCTGACTGAGAGGTGAGAGAAAGACAAGCAAGCCCTATCTCGTCCCCTCTAAATAAGAGAGTGACTAACCCTCTTAGCCCTCAGTGAGGGCCTTTGTGGCATTTTCCTTGAGAACAGTCTTCCTTATGTCTTGAACCTTCCACCAGCATTGGATTCATTCTTTTCTTAACTTAGAGATTCTCAAGATCTCTTCTTCTGAATACCATGAATATCATCATCTTATAACATGCATAATTCCTTTCAAAATTATAGGTGACAAAATAAAGAGGATCGAGGAGCAACTCATGTTAGGTTTAAATTAAAACGAGTAAAATTTTAACACCAAGATAAAACAGGTTGGATGAACTCTCACATACTTTTTTATCTTAAAAAAGTAAATAGTATATTTATTGAGATGACAATTGTTATACCATATGTTGATAAAGAGAGAGAGATATGTTGTGCGATTAATCCGACTGTCTATTCTAGGATGGTGGGAGCATTAAAAAAGGGGTATCGTTCTTAACAGGGATAGTCGGGGACGTGCTCCCGTTGGGCTTATCTCCTATCCTCGCAAGTGACCCGGACTTCTCCTTTCCCTAATATGAACCTTGAGTCATCAAAGCCTTTCTGACTTGGCTTGGTCCGCTCTTTCTACGCGACTCTAGGTTGAGTTCTCTTTGCTCTTCTATCTCTCGCCTTGATAGTCCATTGTTGGAGAGAAAATGAACGATATTTTGAATGTGTTATTCGAAGCCTAAAGATATTTTGACACCTCATACTTTAGGATAATAGAATCTTGACATATCGTGCTTCTAGCTTGCTTTGTCATGTTTCTAGCTTGCCATATCATGAATCTTAGGAAGTACTTGCTATTACTTAGCTTTGCCATATCATGCTTCTTAAGATATACTTGTTATTACTTAGCTTTGTCATATCATGTTTCTTAGGATGTACTTGCTATTACTTAGTTTTGTTGATTCATCACTTGGTTTTGCCAACACACTATTTTAGCCTTTACAACTCATCACCAGATTGCTTTATCATGCTTATTAGGTTTGCTTTGTCATCCATGTAACTTTGCTTTATCATACTTTGCTTTGTAGGTCACTTGTAAACTACTTATCATGGATAATATGTTTATTTAATAAACGCTACAACTGTTTGAACTTTTGGTGTACTTGATTGAATCAAAATTCTTGTATTTAATGATTAAGATATTGAAATTTAACTAATATAGAAGTAGCCCTATCGTTTACAATTTATTGTTGTTTGCTTTCTTATGATTTAGCAAAAATATGAATGAATTGCAACCATAGAAACGAAAATCGTACTGTCGAATCCATAGGGACGAAAAATGTAATTTACTCTTATATTAATTCTTAATCAAATATTCAAATTATATATCAATAATTTCATTCTATTTTTTAATCAAATTATGTAACATAATCAGTACAGTTGAAATAATTAAGTTTAGATTATTCATAATGAAATTTTTTAAAAGCATTTTTACTGTATATAATAGCAAAATATTCTTTTAGGGTGCGTTTGGTACGTAGACAAACAGAACAAGACAAGATGGGACAGGTTAGAACATAACAGGACAAAACAACTATTCAGCGTTTGGTAGACAGAACAGATAACATTAGATAAAATACAATAAATAAAATTTAAAGAATGAACAAAATATAAAATAGAACGTGTATTTGATGCTTTAGAAGAGAATTAGATTTTAGTTTGAGGTTATATTGTTAAAACATAAGTCTGTCCCACCTTGTTCCATGGGATAGGGGTGGAACAGGCATGTTCCAGTTTGTTCCACTTTGTTCCACATAAAAGTTTTGACAAACATGGGACAGTGATCTCTGTTATGTTCTGTCCAGTGTACTAAACGCACCCTTAGGGACATATGGTTTGATGATGGAATGATTTTGGAATTCATGAAAGAATATGAAATTGGTGGGAAAAAAAGATTTTGCATCAACACAGACCAGATTATTTCACAAGAAAAATGGTAACTAAAAAAGTAAAACCCTTTCACTGGTATACATAGTAGGATACTAACCTAAGAAATATCACCAATTTTAACTAGTACATTTCTGTCTCCATCAACAACTATCATTTCAACCCCTTTCTTGCCACCCCCCCAAAACCTCAAAAATAGTTTTAACTTAGAAAAACAATCTTCAAAAAATGACCGCTGCTTGATCGTTTGTTTTGACAGTTGGGTTGAAGGGTAAATGTCATCCACCCTGGTTTTCTTTTGCCTTTAACTTGTCTCACTATGTGTCAACTTCCTGAATCTGACCAACTGCAGCAGCAACAGGGGTATGTATAGTTCCGTAAAAAAATTAACAAACGAAATTAGAAAAGGAAAGTGGTGAAGAATGTGAGAATATTAAGTAGCACCTGCAAGATCCACTGCTAAGTTTGCTTGAGCATCTGCATCTGAGTTCAAGTCCTGAAGAAAGGTAAAAGGAAATCAAGCTTAAATAACTATATGTTACATCAATCACATAAAAAGAGTAACAAGTTTCGTTTTTTCCATTTTTGGTTGGTTTTATAAGTTACAAAAATAGGTATTGGTTTATTGTTTTCATTGTAAAAAGATAATGATGTTATTAGGATTTAGACGACTCTCATATGAAAAAGCAATATAAAAGATCTCATGCAGACAGATCAATACCATCAAAATGATGATGGCACGTTGACGAATGTGTCACCGTAAGTAGAAAGAGTACAACCATGGAATTAAGCACAGATGAAACGTGTGATCGTACCCTTAAAACATGATCGATCTGGAAACAGAGAAATTTATCCTTTAGTTTCTTGGCTTCTTCATACCACTTGCTAATGTTCTGATTTTTCACCTTCCATAGACCTTGAACCTGTATCATAAAGTATTCTTATACTATAAGCATCTGGTATTGCATTAAAAAAAATGCAAAATTGCAAAGAATATGATGATAAACCCCACAGCTCTAAGCAAGCTGTATTTAGTTCTGAAAGAAAAGAAGAGGCAAGCTTATTAATATGAAACATTGTGCAAGGCATGTAATTTAATATAAGAGTTCGACTATTAGTCAAATATCATTAATACCCTTCAATCTTCATTAATGAGTGATGACAAATAAGATAATTTTGTGGGCCCAAACAAACATTTTTTTTGTATTGACGACAATGAGTGCTAACATTTTCTTTTATGGGAATTTATAAGTTGCAAAAAAATCTGGTGTTTTGTGTTTATGAGAGCATGGAAGATAGCTACCTGCATGCAGACGAGTTTGGAATCACCTATAACGCGTATACTTGTAAACCCTTTGCTAAGAGCACATCTCAACCCTAGAATCATCGCTCGATATTCAGCAACATTATTGGTTGCTATTCCCAAACCTTCACGCAATCTACAAATCTATAGAAAGGGGTAGAGAGAGATATTGAGTAATCACAAAAGAAAAAAGAACCAAATGCAGGGCAAAGATCATGGGGGTATATACCACATTTCCATCATCAGTTCTTAGAACAGCTCCTGCCCCAGCTTGTCCAGGATTTCCTTTAGACGCGCCATCAAACTCAAGAATACAAGTGCGCTGTAAAATAAATGAAATTAGGTCAGTAAAACAACAGCAGAACCAAACAAAATGACTAGCATGAAATCTGTCACTTCTATTAAAGAACAAGGAATATAAAAATAGAAGAAACTCGGCACTTAACTAGAAAATACATTATTAAAAGTTATGTTGATCTCAACGCCAAAAAGTAAGGAAATTGTTGTAAAAATGTTATCAATTTTATGTTTTAACTAGCATAATAAAATTTAAAGAAGCTGTTTTTCATATATCACTACTACTGACATTGGTAGACAGAGCTTGAATAGCAAGATGTTCCAACTTAGCATGCTTCCTTGCAGGATCACTTGACATAGATGTCGATCCAAAGGCTTCCTGAAAGTAATTTACAAAACCACATCCATGACAAAAACGCAGAGCCCAAGGTAATATACTTAATATTACAGAAACTGTGGAAAGTTTTGCAAGAGCCAATAAATAAAAGTGAAGGAAGAATTTTGCTTTTGGGGGGTTATCATTTAGAAATACCTATAGTTACAAAACCCAACTGTATGGTATAAGAAAGCAACTTATTATTTGTAGTGTTGGGGAGGAAAAAGTGCAGTAAGTTCTTAACCAGAGTCCAGATATACTTGACTTACCCCAGTTTGCGAACCTAAAACTTCCTGAAATCTTCTTTTCGACATATGATCACTCGACGGTTCGCCTAAGGAAAAATGTGGTTGCTGCAGAGAAAGAAGATTTATTTAGGTTGCCAATGCACGACAACTGAGCTTGCAGTTTTATATACAAGAATCTATTACAAACCATTTCAACTCCAACAGCCCAGAAAAAGAGCTCTAACTTTTGTATGTGATGTTTAAGACCAAAATCATTAATTTGGTACATTTAACTGTCTAAGCAAACATTATACTTCAGTTTTCTTTTTAGTTTTACAGTTTCCCTTTTCATCAAATTGGAAATGTCAAATTCAAAATCAGGCTAACAACCATGCATCAGCATCACCGAAGGCATACCCCATATATACCCAAAGAGACAATTATGGTGTTGATGGCAGCATACAGATCATATCAAAGCAAATTCAGCTAAAACATGCTCTATGAAGGCTACGTGCTTGACAGGAATGCACCACCGGTTTAAACCTATAGGAGAGTTATCTAATACTAGATAGGGCATGTAAGGTACCTATCTGCTATTCTCTTCCCTAAATTATTTCTTGACACGGTAAGACTTTCAATTTCATGATAGATTTGAAAGTAACCAATAACCAAATCATATTTGGTATAAAGGTATCACAATTGGCACTTCAAATCCCACCCTGACAGAAAAGTTCTTACAAGTGAATCATGAAAAAGGGTGTATTTTCCATTGTGATCTTGTAAATTTCTTCACTTTCTGTTTTTAGGGGCAAACTAAAGCTGGACCGGATGTGCTAATATGAACACACATATGTATTTTTGGGGCCTTTTCATATATATAGTCATATTTTAGAAGTACAAACATATGTATTTATGGTTTTATACTCCAAGGCTCCATTTGTAGCAAACATAGTTAGTGTGACTATTTGTACAGTATCCAAAGTATTATTGAAATTACAGTTTATCCCGTCATCATCCCTCTCTTTCAATCTCTTTATCACCATGATGGTATAAGAAATAAGGTTCTTGGTTGAGGTAGTGTACAAAAAGATGTACCATTATGTTCATTTTTTATTAATATTCTTTTGAGTTTGGTATAGGCAGAGATGACCATTATTCGTTTTAGTAGTTGGAATATAGAAGAAGTTTAAGAATATATGTTGGAGTTTGGGTGTTATAAAACTTGTCAAAATCTGTTGAACAGGAAACAACTTCCTGATGTTGCATTATTTGAGCAATCTGAAGTTGAGTGTTGTAAACAAACGAAAGAATCTTTTTTGGGGTTAGAGAAATTGAAAGAATCTTTGGATGTGGTTAGAGAGATTTTAAGTGAAAGAAACCTTTTTTCCTAATTATCATGAACTAGGAAGTTCAAGTTGAAATTTTCAATTTTTTGTATTCATAAAACTCATGATCGAATCAAATGAAGATACTAGAAAAAAGGTTTCCCAAAATACTCCAAAGAAACATAAAATGACTTCACCTAAAACTCAAAAGCAATTGTTTCTATATGATGTGGTATTTTGATGCTGACAACAAAAAGAATTAGTAGATATTATATTGAGGATGATCAAATTTCTTTATATGTTGGCAAGGCTTAAAATATGTCCACCAAACAACAACTGAATGATGCTTTACATTATCTAGACAAAAAAAAAGTGTATCATTGAACGGTTTGTTGCCTTTGCTAATGTTGCAATATCACTTCGCAAACATTAAGGATTTCACTTTCAACTCTTAGCAAATATTGGGTCAAGTGTTGAAAAATACCATGGACATGGATATTCAAGGTAACATAATAACAGTTAGTCGATTCTAGTAGGGACTCCATATGCTTGCTAGTTCACAGTTTGATCATTATCTTCATTTAGACCTTGTAGAAGTTACAACAAGCCATGAAAAAGCAATAAATTGTATGCTCTCAAAGACTGACATGGGTAGACGGGTAAGTAAAAAATAGATATATTCCAAGAAGAGCAATATAAGTTAGTGGCACAAAAAAATGACAGCCATACAGTTGACAAATGGCAAGGTTTAAATTTAGACATAACTTTGAAACATATGGGAGACACGTGTTGAATTTGCATCATGATACACTTGTAAGGGTGCTTA
Organism: Saussurea involucrata; assembly: GCA_033807775.1. Classification (NCBI taxonomy): domain Eukaryota; kingdom Viridiplantae; phylum Streptophyta; class Magnoliopsida; order Asterales; family Asteraceae; genus Saussurea; species Saussurea involucrata. Next base: position 176,318,095 of record CM066321.1, read on the forward strand.
ACTTATTCTCTCTTTGATGGATGGCAAAAGAAATGAGCCTAAGAATTAAGTGTCAAGAGCCATGGTGAAACCTACTTTATAAGCAATTAAATATCGGGGGTTAGCTTTTGTATTAGACTATATTCAGTAATTCAGATGGTATAGGTCACTTATTCTTTGTCTTGGTCAATATAAAAAAGTGATTTTACCTTCCAAACGCAATGAAATTAGTTATTGTTTCCAAGGATCAACTCAACATGCTAGAGATCTTAGGAATGATGATGACTGAAGCAACTATTCAGTTTGAAGAAGCATGAGATTAAGTTTCCAAACAAAGGAGGTGCATCTTGTGAGAAAGGAAGACCAAGGTGTAAAGAGAAATAACTCACTTTCTTCACTATTTGAAGATTGAATTATTCAATGTGATGATAGTTTATCAACTTCTGTAGTCAAACGGTCGTTTTTAAAATGTTAATACAAGTTTTGATGGGAAGTTAGAGTTGTTTTAAGTCCTGAGACTTTTATTTTTGATGTAGTTCATGATCAGGATTTTGCTAATACAGTTTGCGAACTAGCGCAAAAGATGGTTGATAAGGGTAAGGATGTTAGTTTTTCAATGGTTGGTTTGTTGGTAAAGTCAGCAATGATTTTACTAGTTGCAACTGCTAAAATCTCATGTTTTGCTTTTGCAGCACTTTTTACCATGGTAAATATTGTACACCAACGCTATTAAATTGTGTGCTTTGTGGTGACTTTAATTTATTCTTATTTAGTTTGGCACATCGTATACTTTTTCGATTTCCAAGCACATACTCCCAATTCATGCAACCACCACTAATATGAAATGTGATCGCTCAGTTTTCATTTATATACCTCCTCTCACAATAATGACATTCAAATGAGAATATTCGGTGAGAACAGGAAGTTGCAAATAAACATGCATATCAATAGGAATTATTGCTGATTTTATCTTCCCAATAATCATTTTAAATTAACATTCATTACTCATCCACCAAAAATCACTCACTGACAAAGCTTAGAAATATCAGATCAGCCAGGCAACCAACACATATCTTTCTAAGTGTTCAAAGGAAACTAGAACTCGTTACTTGTGACACTCATATTTGAGTCAATAGTTTATCTTACTTGATACGGACATGCCACGAGATTACCAAATAGCTCTTCTGTTAAATCTGCAGCTCTGATGGAATAAAGTGCATTCTTAAGCCCGCAAGAGATCATATATTCTTCAGCTTCCTTGGGCATGGTGTAGCCTTTATACACACTGACAGGAGGATCACATACCTATCAGGACCACACAGAGGCATATGAGTTGTTAAGCTTTTCAAAAGTTTTATATTTACCTCAAAATCATTTATGATTAACCTGTTATATCATGCATATGAGATAATATACTAAGATAGATGCAGTAAATGTTTAAGTAACAATGTGACTATACCACAAAACACAAATTAATACCCTACTGCCAAAAGATTGTGGTGATCAGGAAGCCTCTAATAGGATTCTATTTAATCATGTGCCAATCAAAAACTGGCCACAACTATTATGTGCACCTTATATCATACAAATTACATTAGAAACCAACAAAAGAACCATCTCTTACCACTTCACCATAAATTTACAGGCCACCTACAAACTCCATTTACCTTAAGTTCTAAAAGAAGTGTGTGCAACAGTTTATAAATGAATAACAAATAAACAGATATGCTCAAAGCAAAATAACTTAAAGCATGCAGAATCATAAATTATGAAACTAGAGATATGACATGATGAAAGAATATACCGAGGATCCAACTTGAGCCTGACAATCACTCAAGTTCTTGTATACACCAACAAGATCCCCTTTGCGGACAACAAAGAAAGCATTCTTCTCTTCGCCCAGCATTTTCTCCAATTTAGAATCCGACTTCTTTGTCTTGGATTTACCAACACTGCTGGCTTTACGAGTAGAGTAACAACTAGCACGAAACCTTGTCAAAAGAAACCCATCAGTTATGATTGCAACATGATGATCAATTCTTTGTCTCCAGGATACAATGATGACTCCACGAGATAGACACCTTGCAACAAGACCGCTAGTCGTCCTTGCAAATAAAGCCGTGGAACACGCATTAAATAAGGAGTTCATTACAAAGTAGTTTCTCCCAAAGTTCTCTCCAGACTTTCTGTAACAATAAATTCCTCTTATCACCAACTATATATGTTACCTCTTTTTATGGGAGAAAATCCTTACATAGTTGATAGTTTTTTGCTCAATAAAGAAAATACCTAAACTCATCACTATCAATTTGAGATTTATCTTTATTCTTCTTCTACCATCTACATTTCGCCAAGTGTTTCAACATGATTAATTAGGTTTGCAAAAACTTTAAGTACTTAAACTTGAAATGATTTCCGAAAAGATTGTGCGAATTAACAGGTTGAATAAAAGTAACAGTTGAAGCATAATGAAATCAAAGCTCAAAATCAACTTCGAATTAGCAGAAATTTTAAGTAGAAAGTTATACCAGATTCTTCGTCTTAGTTCGTCAATGCGGCCGACGGCTGAGTGCGGAGGAGGATAGCCCTCTCTGGCCACGAACGGAGAGGGGGGGGGGGGGGGGGTTCGCTTCGGGTAGGGGCGGGTTTGGCGGGTTAAACCGGAAGTCTTGTGCCCAATTGTAATCTTCCTTATTTTTAAGTGAATTTCAGGGTTTTCTAATTTGTGCATTTACAGTGCGGGGAAGACGAGCATTCATCAAAGCATAAATTATATAGTTTTTAACTTCTTATAAAAACTTTACAGATTCTTTAAATAAAAAAATATCTATAAAAAAAGCTAAAATTCAACAAAATTTCTATTTTGGATACTATAATATTGATTATCTATATCTAAAATTCTAAACTATATTATAAAGCTTTTGAGAAAAACTTTTACAAACTTTTATGCATTACGTACGCATATTACTTAAAATTTAAGATTACAAGTAATGATGAATGAGTACAACTTTTTAAAGCTGCATGATAAACATAATTAAATATAAGATAAACATTTAATTTTAAACGTAAAAGTGGTAATAAAAGTGGTATTTGTTGTTAAAAAAATGTAAAAAATCTAAAAGATAATTAGAATAATCATTGAATTCTAATACTTAATTATTATTTTTTTTACAAAAAATATTATATTATCAAATATAAAATAAAATACATCATTATTAAACCTAAATTAAATTAAATTAAACAAATTTATAAAAATAATTATTGTTTTCTCAAAAACACACAAAACCGTATTATAAAATTACAAAGAAAAAGACGAAACATTAAAATCGAGATGTATCGCGTTGCATTGAGCGAGTACACTTCTAGTTATATTATAAAACATTTGAGAAAATTTCTTAAAAACAATTTTTTATGCATCAAATACAATTTATTTATGCATATTACTTAAAATCCAAGATTACAAGTAATTGATGCACGAATACCACTTTTAAAGCTGAATGTTTGAATTCGTAACTAAGTGATAAATATAATCAAATACAGGACAAACATCTCATTTTTAAATATAAAAAATTTAAAATATAATTAAGATGATGATTGAATTATAACCGAAAACCTAATTATTATTTTATAAAAACCATTATAGTATTAAACCTAAAATAAATTACAACATTATTACACCTAAATTAAGTTATAGTTAAACTTAATTAAACGAATTTATAAAATCAACAAAAACAGAAAATAAAATAAAACATTAAAATAAATATGTATCACATTGTATTACACGAGTACATTTTTAGTATTATTAAAATATGACATATTTAAGAGTAAACTTTACTTTTGGTCTCCGAGATTCTAAACTTTAATAATTCAAGATTGAAATTTGCTTTGAAAATGAGACATGGTCACTAACGCTGCTAAAAAAAACTCTATTAGAATCAAAAGCAAAATGATCCAACCATGTTCGTCTATCTTTTTGCATTTTTTGTATTTCTTATTTTTATGTAAATTCATTGAAATATAGGGGCCAACTTGTAATTAACTTTAGGGTTTAGTGTGTGTCTCAAAGTTAGCCCGCCATGAAACTCACGTTCAATAGCACAACTTTTTAAATGATCCATTTAATGCTTAAGTGTTGTAGTTTATTAAATAGGTTAAATTTCCATGTGGCTCCTGTATGGGACAAAGGTTCTCTCATAAAAACTAAGTTCCAACGGGACAAGTGTGCAGAGGGGTTTGAATGGCGTAAAATTTGAGACAATAAAACTGATTTACGTTTTTATTTATTTTAAAACATTGCAAGTTGGTTGCATGTGACTTTTTTTGGGTTAAAAGGATGTAGATAACCAATTTTTAAAAGTTTGAGGGTTTATTTATTCAAACGGTTCAGAACTTAAATCATTTAAAATCAGAAAGTTTAATAGTTTTTTCATTAAAAAAAATAGTTCATGAACGTAATCATTCAAAATGAAAAAAGTTTAATTATGTGTTAGTTTAAAAAATAGTTTGAGGAGTAAACCATTTAAATGGAAAAGTTTGTTGTTTATAAAGTATATGAAATCTTTGCAATAAACTCGGAAACAAACGGAATATTTTGCATTCGAGAAAACTGACAGTGGGTAAAACGAATGGAGTTAAGTTAACTGATTAAAGTCATAAATAAATAAAAGGAAAAATCAATTGCAATACAAGCAACCTTATCTATATCTATACTACCTTATAAAACATTTATGGTAAAAGTCTTATCTATACTACCTTATAAAGCATTTTTGGTAAAAGTCTTAAAAACAATTGTTAATGCATATAGTACTATAGATTTATGCACAAAGTCTTAAAAACAAATTACAATGCATAGAGTACTGTCTCTTTATCCACAAAGTCTTAAAATTTAAATTTTGAGGCGCTCCCTCCGAAACGAAACGACGATTCACGGCTTCCAAAGTGACTATTCACAGAGTCCAGTCCATGATTCAAAAATCTCTGCAAAAGGACGATTACTCTCCAAACCCATCACCACCATCTCTCTCTCTCTTAAAAACCCTAGATTTCTTCTAAAAAAGAAGACAGATTTGGGTGGAAGAAATAGGGATCGTATCGTTTATCCTCAGCGATTTCGATCCTTTTGGGCTACAGGTGAGTAATTTCAAACACAATTTATGGTCGAAATCTAACTTTCAACATGTTGAATGTTGTGTTCTAAGGCAAATATCGATCTTCCCTTAAGATAACGATTCATTAAAAGATTAATTTGAAAATTTAAAATCCTCTTATAGCTTCATGGTTAGGACCATCGCCACCGCCACAGCGGCGGCGAAAGACTGGTGTGACTCGAACTTTTCCTGAGCTTGTATCGTTTGGGGTCTTTGGTTTGCTGTTTGTTTTCCTAATTTTTGTGTCTTTCTCCCTTTCTCTCTCTAAAATCCTTTCTTTTTCTCTGGTGTGATCAAGAAATAACACAAATTTCGACATTTGCCTCAAATTGCAAACTTTTCTTGGGTTTGTATCATTTGGGGTTTTTTGTTTTGTTTTTGCTGTTTGTTTTCATGTCGAATTCTATTTTTTTAAAACAAAAGATTGATGGATTAAAGAAACAATATAAGAATACCTAGAACTTTTTGCTAATGTGGTTCCCTTCTTTGAACTTTTTGTTCTTGATGCAATTGCTTGATTGAAATTGGTAAGTGTGTTTCTCACTGTAACACCCGTAATTTTCGGATAAGTACAATTTTGAATCAGTGTGAAAATCGATCTCTTAAGAAAATATGAAAAATAGAATTTTGGATTAAATCCTAGATTTTATGGTCTTGTTGGATGAGGAATTCAAATACGAGTCCAACGGTTCTTTCCGGAGCGAAATCGGAGCTATAACGAAGAAGTTATGGTCAAAACAGTTTCGGTACACTTTGTGCGACTATGACCAGCGACAATGACCGTGTCATTGTCGCGAAAAGGGTACAACCTACGGTACACCACCAGCGACTATGACCAGCGACAATGACTGTGTCATTGTCGCCTGTCATTGTCGCGGTCGGGTACCTGGTTGCTGTCAAATACGAATTTCACACCACAAACTTCATTTCTTCATATCTCTCTCGTTTCACCTCCGATTTTGGCGATTCAAGTGGCCATGGTTCCGATTTTGAGAGCTCTTCAAGGATCTAGAAAGAGTTTTGAAGTTCATTGGATGATTCAAGGGTGTTTGGTGGTGGTAAGTCTCGAATCTCCTTCCTTTCTCTCCCAAATCGTTTTCCCTTTTCTCCCTCACAAAACCCTAACCGATTTTGGGGTTTCTCTTGGAGATTGATGCGTTCCTTACCCATTTTATGCTATTGATTTCATCTATAGATGCAAGAGCAAGTTTCATCCACGACATCTTAGAGATCTTGGGGTTTTCTAGGTTTTCATCAAAACCTAAGTGGTGAGTTCATCCTCCTAGCTTCTATACTTTCATATGAGTTATAAATGTTCCATTGATGATCTCCTAGTGTTTTGTTTCTCCAATTTCGATTTGGATGATTTTGGAGAAGTTAGGTTAATATTGGGGTTTTGGTTAAAATGGAGATTTTGATATAATATGTTGGGGAATGGCTTTAAAGTGGTTGAATATGAATATTCATAGTTGGAAGTTATGGATTTAGGTTTTGGAGGTTTTGGCTTGAGGATACAAACTTCGTCAAAGGAGCTTACGTTGGAGAAATACTAGATTTAGCTTAATCTAGCAAAGGTGAGTTCAAGTTACTTTGTGAAACTTTGTACATGCCAAAATGTTATTTTCCAATTGATTATGTGTTTTACATGAAAAGTATCAATGTCGAGTTATTTGATGAGTTTTAACCTTTGAAATATTTATGGTTGTAAATATGGTAAAACACTTGTATTTGGAATTTTGGAAAATGTGATGAATAAATCATACATAAAAATGAGTTGTTGATTTATGTGGTAAATGGAGTCTATTTGTTATGAAAATGCATTTTTGTGGATATTTGGAAATATGCATATAGTACATCATGAGATGTTTTGAAAATGTAAAGGTTGAGTCCTTTTGGAAATGAGGGTTATCCCGATCCAAGGTTTTATTTCGGGTTTTCATGGATTTGAAGTATTTACCGGCAACCGGTGTGTGTTGTTGTGTTTAATGTCATTGTATGACTTTTATGAATTATCTTTCGAGTTAGTTGAGCTTGTGGCTAGGTATTGGATTTTATTAAGTCTTGGGGACATTTGTCCATTTTGATAGCTCAGAGTTGAGTTTTGATCATGATTTATGTTATTGGGGAATTGCATGTTTTAATGCATTTGTTTATATGTTTGGGGTCGTGTAATATTTTAGACCTTGTTGGCCATGGATCCATAGGCATTTGAGTTTCCCTTAGTCTCGCGGGCAAGAGGTCGGAATTGATTGAGCTCAGTTTACGAGACGTTAGTTTATTTTGTAGCACGGAATAGGCATCAGGTTCCATGATAAGTAAGGCGTGGACCTAGATGGTCGGGCGTCGTATCATGGGCAGTAAGGTGTAATTCCATACATGTGCTTAGCATGGGATAGGCATCGGGATCCATGATAAGTAAGACGTGGACTTAGATGGTCGGGCGTCGTCTCATGGGCAGTAAGGTGTAATCCCTAATGTGCTGTTGTGAATTTGGTGACCCAATGTATAGACCTGGAGTGGTTGAAGTTGGGGGCATCCTAGTCTCGTGGGCAATAGATCTGGAGTGATTGAGCTCAGTTTTAAGAGAGTCATCCACGTAGGTGTTTTTATTACATAGTAAGTGACCCACTTTAGTGTTCCGTCACGTGCGATGTATACGGGCCTCCCCCGTCACCGAAAGGTGTTGTTTTGGGTATTTGTTGCTACTCATGTTTTCGGTGACGTGTTATATTTATATGGATTGTTTTCTATGGTACGTAAGTTATGGTTTATGTCTCATCCGTGAGAGATGTTTCGGGTATTTGTATTTATCCATGTTTTCGGTAATGCATCATATTTATGAGAATTGCATTCCCACGTTATATAAGTTGTGGATTATGTTTCATCCATGTTTTGGGATGTTTTGGGACAAAGGAAAATAATTATGCGTTTAATCGTCTTGAGTATCAAATGCTATTTCACATTTTTCGTGGACTTTGTGAATAAGTCTATTTTTGGGAAATCATGTTATAATAAAGATTTTAGCATGGGAAATGTGTGAGTTGGAAAATGATTTGCAACTAAAGTAAACCCTTTAGAAATCATGACTAAAACTATTACTCTTTCGATTTATGTTTTTATATAGTCATGATAAAATGCTTGAACTCACTAGGCGTAAGCCTAACCCTTTTTATTTGTCGGCATGTGCAACAGGCTCAGGTTGGGGTAGCTCTAGCGACATTGTGAAGTGGCGTGTACTAGTAGTGTGCACGTGAGGTGACTTGAGTAGTGAAGACTTCCGCACTTATTTGGAATTAGCAAATTGTGTTATGTTAAGTAACACCCGTTTAAGTTATTTTATTGTGGGAATTATAATGTTTTAAATTCCAAGTTATTTTGAGGAATGAATTGTAGAAATGAATCCATCTATTTTGGTTAATTTATTGAAAATTAAAGTTAGTTGCTCATTCCAAATTTGAGGGTGTCATAAGTTGGTATCAGAGCATAAGTTTGAGAGATTTAGGTGTTGATTTTGGATACCTAGACTCAAACTAGCGTTTGTTTAAGTAAATGAGAGTGAAATTCACCTTTAGGCACTTTAAGATAGGATGTTTCGAGGTCAATGGATGTTGTTAGAAACAAGAATCACGTAGAGAGTAACAAGCATAATCATGTATGGTGCGTTCATAGTGACACCTGGCCAGTGTCATGGTGAACCTACTAGTACATGTGCGTACTTGAATTACTTTAATGTGATGATCGTTGGGGTAGTGAAGAAGGTTCTAAACTAGTAGTCGTTGGAATAGATGGACGATTCTAGTATTAGTCACTTGAAGTGACGATAAGCATGATACTTGCTTTAAGCAGACCGTTTCGGATCAAGATTGATGGTTGGACTAGAACCATAGGCTTATTGAGCCGACTTTGAATTGGGGAAAAACCATAAGGTTTATCGAGGTAACTTTCGACTTAGCCTTAAGAGGTTAAAGTATCCGGGTGAAAATAGTGGACCGGAGGATTTTGGAGGAGTATGAGTTGAGACGTTGAGTGCCGACTAAATTATGCACGAAATTTATTTTTGAAAATAAATTGCATTAGTTATTTCTTGTGTTTCAAATCCATATATGGATTGTGTTACAATTTTGGGAAATGTTTAGCACACACAAGATTTTAAATCATGGGTTTTGAACCTGCACGAAAGTATTTTATTACGGGAGTTGTGAGCCCGTCGGAACTTGTTCCATTTTATTATTGTCCAATGTTACTTTAGGATACAGTGATATCCATATGTTATGATGTTTAAGATGTTGGGCAAGTGACTACGACTTATAACTTTAACATTGGATCTCCTCCACATATGTTAGAGTTTGGACGAAAAGTTATCTTCCATTACGTCTATGTAAAGTTATTTTGAAGAATTTGTTTAATGTGAATTGTTAAACAATGTTGTTTATGTGGTATTACCATAGAAGGGATTTTGGATTTTGGCATTTTTAGCCATGATTTTGCTTAATGCAATTTAAATTTGGAAGCACAATGTTTGGTGCTATTTTGTTGACTTGGAGTCATTGAGTTCGTGGAATTTCATGGAGTTTTATTGTACGACGTTTTGTGTCGTGTGGGTACAATTTTACAATGTGCATACTCTATTTGCTTATGTGAAATTTTTACGAGTTAAGTTGGGCATTTGGTCTCACTCGAGTTTTGTTGAGTAAAGTTAATTTTATGCCACAAGGCGACTAAGAAAAGATGAGTTTTGGAACACTAGTGTCGTGTAACTTTTCTTTCAAGAGTTTGTGTTACTAAGTATTTTATTGCACATAGTTCAGTGTATGGATTGAGTTATACGTGGCTTAAGTGATGCATGAAAGAACATTTTTGGTGACGTTTCACAATAATTTGCTTGGTGCGCCTTTGGTCAGTTAAATGTTTTATTAGCATTTTATGTAAGAGGTGTTATATCGACTTAGGGGTATGCATAGCTTGGTGACCTTGGTTTCTCGACACTTTGTCAAACGAAACAAGAGTGAAATTATTTTATTAACTCATTGTATAAATGATGACCATTCGGTCAAAGGGTGTTTTGGTGTTGAGGAAATCATGCATAGTTCGCAATAGTTTACGTTTTGAAAATACAAATGTATGAGTCATTGACATTAGTCAATTTTCGATTTGCCGAATATTTTGGAAAATTGAAAACCTTTTTGGTTTTGGAGGAAATGTGCATTTGAGTATTTTTAACAAATACATTTTAAGCGATGACGTTTTGATGTTTTATGTTCCAAGTACGAAACTTTGAGGAAATGCTTCGTGATGAAAATTTTAGAAAATTGTTTGTGTAAAACTATGTTGCATGTAATTCCTTATGTTTGCAATTTAAGACTTGAAGTTGGAACGGAATCCTTTTGAGTGTTTATCTTATTAACACTTATTTCCTCATACATTTTTGGAAAATATATTGTTGTGTGCAGTTTTGTCGAAAGCGTTTTACTCAAATGTCATTATAAGACCGGATGAGAAATTTTGGGAAAGTGATTTAAAGAGTTTCGTCTTTTAAAATTTGGTCGCGAACCATTTGATGCATGTTATTTCGTTTCAAGAAAATTTCTAATGGAAGTGTTACAAGCTTGCATGCCTACCCCAATTTGTGGTTTTATGATGTTTTAGTCGATATTTTCAAGTGATGGGAACGTATGGGTTTTGTTTTAAATATGGAATTTGCACAAGTCATTTTGTGTCGACTGAGGTGTATTTGCAAACCGTTTCATTGTTTTGTATAAGAAACTGACGCGCGGAAAATTTTGTCGGTGATCCTTGTTCCATGCCATTCTATGGTTAAGAGAGAAATTTGGAGTCAAATGTCGTTGAACTTCTTTTGAAATACGTGCACACCTTTTGTTGCACCATGTTTAAAGTCGAGCAGTTACTTTACGTGCATGTTACAAGTCAATCTGTACTAGAGTTGTGGCGATTCATTTTAAAAGAAGTTGTTTATTACGCTTTTGCGTTTTGTGAATAAGCTGAACTGCAATGAAATAATTTTCAACATGATTTTCATATGTGGGACGAGTGTGTCCGTTTTGCATAACTACCGAGTTGATGATAGTAGTTTTTCTATGCGTACGATTTATTTGATATGAAAATTCTTGCGTTGAAAATTTATGTAAAAAGTTTTGTTGATTGGCATATCTGTTAAAATATTCGCTTGAAAACCTTGAACTCGTTAGGACCTTGGAAAGGATAAGTACCCCAGTTAAAAGTAAGTGCGTGTAGCACTTCGACGGTGGAAGGTTGGGTATTCCACGCGTGTTGGTACTGTAGGACGAATGGTATCGGTTGAGGGGATGCTGCCCTTTGTAATTGAGAGAATAAATTCTCAGTGACCTATATTGAGGTAGGTGGTGTTTTTAGGTGTCGACTTTTGGGCTTGGGGCCAAGTACCTTTAGTGTAATCGGGGGATTGTAGCCAATTTTTTTTTAAAAGAATGATGGTGATGGTAGTAGTAACCTTAAGATACTTAATTGGGACGAGTGATTTTGGTGGAATAACCTTCGTGTATGGTTACAGAACCTGTCGGTTAATGATTGATGTTGGGATGGATTCTTGGAGTCTATTAGAACTCGTTGGATGTAGATGGCAAGTAATGGTAGGAATAATCAGAATTGATGATCCTGTTGGATTAGTTAGCGAACAAACCTTGGATTAACTTAAAGTCGGAAATCGAAATCGGGATGTATGGAACATCTAAGGTTGGGAGACAACCGAAGTCGTCTGACTAGGAATTATTCCAGTTGTTGGAGCGTTCTCCCGGGCATAAGTACAGTGTACGTGAAGGGGCTTTGTTGATAAGTAATTGATCGAGGATTTGTCTTTATAGACTGTGTCGAGGGAATTTAGATTCCAGTTAGGAACTAATAAATTATAGTCGGCGTTGAGTCGGTTAGCCTTGGGTTGTAAAGGATGTAGATTTCGAGGACGAAATCATCCTAAGGTTGGGAGGATTGTAACACCCGTAATTTTCGGATAAGTACAATTTCGAATCATTGTGAAAATCGATCTCTTAAGAAAATATGAAAAATAGAATTTTGGATTAAATCCTAGATTTTATGGTCTTGTTGGATGAGGAATTCAAATACGAGTCCAACGGTTCTTTCCGCAGCGAAATCGGAGCTATAACGAAGAAGTTATGGTCAAAACAGTTTCGGTACACTTTGTGCGACTATGACCAGTGACAATGACCATGTCATTGTCGCGTGTCATTGTCGCGAAAAGGGTACAACCTACGGTACACCACCAGCGACTATGACCAGCGACAATGACCGTGTCATTGTCGCGTGTCATTGTCGCGGTCGGGTACCTGGTTGCTGTCAAATACGAATTTCACACCCAAACTTCATTTCTTCATATCTCTCTCGTTTCACCTCCGATTTTGGCGATTCAAGTGGCCATGGTTCCGATTTTGAGAGCTCTTCAAGGATCTAGAAAGAGTTTTGAAGTTCATTGGATGATTCAAGGGTGTTTGGTGGTGGTAAGTCTCGAATCTCCTTCCTTTCTCTCCCAAATCGTTTTCCCTTTTCTCCCTCACAAAACCCTAACCGATTTTGGGGTTTCTCTTGGAGATTGATGCGTTCCTTACCCATTTTATGCTATTGATTTCATCTATAGATGCAAGAGCAAGTTTCATCCACGACATCTTAGAGATTTTAGGGTTTTCTAGGTTTTCATCAAAACCTAAGTGGTGAGTTCATCCTCCTAGCTTCTATACTTTCATATGAGTTATAAATGTTCCATTGATGATCTCCTAGTGTTTTGTTTCTCCAATTTCGATTTGGATGATTTTGGAGAAGTTAGGTTAATATTGGGGTTTTGGTTAAAATGGAGATTTTGATATAATATGTTGGGGAATGGTTTTAAAGTGGTTGAATATGAATATTCATAGTTGGAAGTTATGGATTTAGGTTTTGAAGGTTTTCTTTTACTTTTGCTGTGTTAATCAACTCACTTAAAAGATGAGGACGTGTTCTCTATTTGACAGTAACCTGGCTATATTTTTATGGGGACCTCAGTTTGTGTAGAAGCATATGATTTGATGCTTCATGCTTGTAAGTAAGACCCACTTAGTTGAAATTCCTCTAAATTAATTGTAAGCCATCCATGGTATGCTTCCAAACTTAAAATCAATAAATTTTGCATGTAAAAGACTAAACTACTAAGTACAAACTGACACATTTCTTTTCTTAATTTGTGTAGCAGGCGAATGTCAAATTCTATTCAAGGGCCATCCATGCCAGCACATCTTTCAGGTGAGTTCCTTTGACACAAATTCTTCCATCTCAAAACTGATGATCCATATTAAACAACTTTTATGGTTAACAAGGGTATAAGCCCATCACCATATAGATTATAGAGTGTTGTTATAGGTATTAGGTTTTACTGGTGTTATTTCATGAACATGTATTGGTGTTACCTTGCCCACATATAATAAATAAAACGATTGACATACCATTAGGAATTGTTGTGGTTTTGGTCAACAAGAATGCCATATTGGCGGTGAATGACTTGGGGGATTGAGTTTCAAATTTTAGCATTCCTACTTACTTCTGTGAATTACTATTAGCATTAGTTTTGTCAAGAATAAAAATTGATTCTAAGTTGGAAGAACGAATTACAACTTCTTGAGACCCACACAGAAATGGAAAACATCAAGTAATCTCTACTTGAAATTACATGAAACACTCAAGCAAATTATTATGGTTCAATTTTTTATTAGCATTGTAAAAATGAACTATTTAGTTATTTAATTGTCATATATTTCTCTGTCCAGGAAGTTTTCACAGGAGCATCTCCAATAGGTTTTATATAATTTTTCTAAAATAGAGAATCAAAAGTTAAAATCTCTAAAAAGAGTTATATCAAGTTTTAGAGAATTCTCGAAACTTGGAAAATTTTCTATTGTGGTCTTGATGCTAAAATCAGGATGAACTTAGGTATGCGATAATGTTTAACAAATAGTTTTCGTTAAATTAACAAGCACATCTACATATAAGCAAGTATTTATACCTCTTTGTTTGTTACAGAGGCACAAGTTGTTGAAACTCTTAATGATTCAGTCGTCAAAAAGGCTGCAGAGAGGTAGTTAATCTACACTTTCTCACCATATGATCTTAGTTTCTATTTTTCTTTGATTTTGTTTATAATATATGCATTATTGTGCAGGAAGAAGCCATCTACAGGAAAGGAAGAAACAGAAAGATCCAAGCAAGCCTAAAAATCCACTAACGGCATTTTTTGTCTTTAATTGACCAACTGAGGGGCCGTTTACAAAACGCTTACCCGAGAAGTAAGTGCTTACCAAGTTACATTAGCTTACCGGATGAATATTGCAAGGACTAAGAATCTTACCCGGTAAGAGCGGAAGCAAGGACCGAGAGTCTTACCCGGTAAGTGAGTGCGACGACTCTTACCACAGTTAGCGCTTACCGGCTAAATTGTTGCATACGATGTCATTTTGGTGGACTAAAATCTTACCCTAGAAGTAAGTGATAGTGTTGAATTTTACCGGTAAGCACTTACCCAGGTAAGTGATTAGGTAAACGGCCCCTGAGTCTCTATTTTCAGCTTCCAGGGGTATTTTTCTATATGCATAACGTTGTGCTTCATCCAACAGGTCCACTATATGATCAGGAGGCACAACCTTAAAACTCTGTTGTGTCGGGGCTTTAAAGAGGATCTCTAGCAGAGTTGAATGATTTCTAGGTAATTTTCGCTTCCATCTTTACTACCGATTCACTGGTGTATGTTTATTTTTGTTTGTTGATTTATTTGTGTACTGATTCACCGGTATTTGGTCATTTTGTTTGTTGATAATTCAATGGAAGTTGCATAATATATTTTTAGTAATGATTACCAAAGGTAAGTAGGGAATTCTCTTGATATTTTGCTCGATCTTATAGAATTTACCAATTATACGGAACATTCCAAGCTCGGAATTGTTAGAGAACGAGAAAGTGTGAATGTTTTGTTCACAATTTTCTAAGGGGCTGTTTGTTTTTCTAAAAAAAAACTTCTTAATACCTCTGAAGTCTGAATCGTTCAGACGTTTTTACGTTCAGACCGTTTTTTTATACTTCAGAGGCTCTTAAGTCTGAAATACGTCTGAAATTAGAAGAGGTAACCTAATGTCTTATAACCTCTTAAAGCACCACCTCTTATTAATCAGAATTGAAATAAGAATTCACGCTGTGTTCTCGAGTTTGTTTTACGAAGGAAAGGAACGGAAAGGTGAGGAAAGTAGGAGGAAAATAAAAAATGTTGTGTTCTCGAGTTTTTTTAAAGAGGGAAAGGAAGGAAAGGGGAAGGAAAATAATGTTGATTTTCCTCCCAAAACTTTCCGTCCAAATGTGGGAGGAAACGGAAGGAAAGGAAATAAATGAAATAAAAATAATTAAAAACATTTATAAAATTACACATATACCCATTAATTACATTTCATTATGAAATAAATTAGGGTATATTAGTAAAAGTAACATCTTTCCTTTCCTTTCTCTCCTACTCAAGAACATGAAAATTTATTTTCTTTCCCTCTCCTTCCTTTCTTTTCCTTAAATCTCAAGAACACAAATACAAATATTTATTTCCACCCCTTTCTTTTCTTTCTATTCCCTTTCTCTTCTTTTCTTTCCTTCTAAAACTCAAGAACGCAGCGTCAGACTCCAGATCTCTTAAAAAACAAACGCCACCTAACTTTATTACCGCTTGCTTTTTTCTTTTAGGTTTTTCCACAAAGTTTAGAAGGTAAGATCCTACTTCAAAAGGTTTCAAGTCGAGGAAAGACATGGATGTCTCTCTACTATTTATTATTCGTGTTACCTTGGTTGTGTGCACGTGTTTCGGTTCAAGTTTTTATCATTTGGTTATTATATATGTATTTATGTTTATCTTATTGCACCTATAGGTTACATTTTCTAGACATTTGATTTACTAAAACGGATGATAATGATAGAGATAGAGAGCCTTATTCGGTATGTGCTTACCGCATAATCTATATCACACGATACTGTTTTCTGGATTAAATTTTTACCCGGTAAAGTATAAGTTATAACGTTAAATCTTACCATTAAACACTCATCATATAAGTGTTTGGGTAAATGTCTCTTAAGTGTAAATAATTAAATATATATCTTTCTTATAATCTTCTCTAACAAAACCATTAAAGCTTTAAAATCGTTTACATTTATGGCTCCCGCCGCATTGTGCGGGCACATAACTAGTTATATATAAACTAGGTAACTTTTCCGCGCTTTGCGCGGCAATTGAAACAAATTGTTTAATGAATATCGAATAGTTTCAATCCAATGTGAAAACTTTGATTTGAAACAACCATTTAAAATTTTTATTAGGTGTAGTTAAATTTTGTTTTGGTGATTTTGTAAAGTGTGTGTAATGAGCCACACTATATTTTTACACCAAATTTTAATAGTGTAAATAGTAGTGTAAATTTTAGTGTTAATAGTAAATCTTCTCCAATGGATAACACTATTTTTTAAAAGTGATATGAAAAGTAGTGTAAATGAATAGTGTTACACAAAATATAGTGTAATACTATTCATTACACTAAATTTAGTGTGAAAAATAAAGACCCCATTAGAGATAGGGGTGGCAAAAAGTGACCCAACCTACCAACTCAACCCGAACCCAACCCAATAGTAGCAGGTTGGGTTGAGATTTTCAACCCATTTAAGTTAAATGGGTCAACCCACCTAACCCAATTAATAATTGGGTTGGGTTAGGTTGAAAATTTTGACCTGTTTCCAACCTGATTTCAACCCATTTACAACCTGATTTCAATCCATTTACAACTTGTTTTTAACCCATTTACAACCTGTTATGAACCCATTTACAACCTGTTTGTAACTCATTTATGACTTGTTTTTAATTTATTATCATTATCTAATTATAATTAATAATAAAAAACTTAATAAAAAAACAAAATATGAGTCCAATAAATGACTAAAGAGAACTCCTTCCATTCCAATATTTCATGCCATCGTTCAAACTCAAATTGGAGTCGGTGAAAGTGGAAGTCGAGTTACTTAGAATTTAGAAACTTATTTGTTTGACTTTATGGCTGTGTTATTGAAATTTTGAACAATTTATTTCACTTTATGATTGTGTTTTATTGAAACTTGAGTAAACTCTACTTTTGGTCCCTGAGGTATAGTGATTTTTTTGAAAGCAACCCCTGTGGTTTCATAAGTCGAGTTGTTGTCCTCATGGTTTTGATTTTACGCTAGATTTGGGACCTGGTCACTAACAGGGTTAAAAACACCCGTTAGTTTCAGGGGCATTTTCGTCATTTCACCATTTTGTCCTATTTTTGTAATTGTATTTGTTTCTTCTTAATTCTATCAAAAGTAGCAAACTTTAGGGACCAACTTGTAATTGACTCTTTTGTAGTATACCACCCACCATCCACCACTACCACCCACCATCCACTACTACCACCCACCATTACAACCACCATCCACCACTACCACCCACAATTACAACTACCACCCACCATCCACAACCACCACTACCACCCACCATTACAACCACCATCCACCATCCCAATCCACCCACCATTACAACCACCATCCACCATCCCAATCCACCCACCATTACAATCTTTAGCGATTTGGATGTCTCTGTTTTTCAAACGAACACTCACACTCACTCACACACACACACACACCGAGACACACACACACACATATATATATATATATATATATATACATACACATATATCTTCAAGAAATCAACAACAACAACAACAAGTTGTTTTCTTTTTTGAATTTCTGAAATGGGTTTTGATTTCCACATGCATTTACCGCGTTTTTAAGAAATCTTGTTTTCCAAAATCTGTTTTTGATTTCAGAAATTTCAATGGGGTTTTGTGGTTCTTGAAACTCCGGTGGTAGATTGCGGTTGTCGGCGGTGGTTGGTTGTGTTTAGATGAAAGGGATGCCCTTACCCTGTGAATTTGAGAGGAAGGGGGTGGTGGCGTTACGGCAGCACACGGCGGTGGTGAGAGGAGTCGAGACGGCAGAGGCGGCGGTGGTAGGAAGGGAGGCGGAGGCGGAGGCGGCGGTGGTTCGTCGGAGGAGAGACGAAGAAGATTACCTGACTTTTTATTATATGTGAGTGTGTGCTTTGGGAAGAAGATGAAGAGAGAAAGAGAGTGGTGGCTGGTGGCCGAAGTTTTTGGTGGTGGCCGGAGATGTAGTTGGGGGAGGAGGAAGACGGGTTTGATCCCTGTGATGAGATTAAAAGGGTTTAGGTTTATATATATATATATATATATATATATATATATATATATATATATATTAGAAGTGTTACAATTTGGTCCCTAAAGTTTGATAACTTTTACAAATATAAGAAAAAACAAAAAACAATTACAAAAAAGAGACAAAATGGTGAAATGACGAAAATGCCCCTGACACTAACGAAGCCATTTAACCCTGTTAGTGTCCAGGTCCCAAATCTAGCGTAAAATCAAAACCATGAGGACAACAACTCGACTTATGAAACCACAGGGGTTGCTTTCAAAAAAATCACTATACCTCAGGGACCAAAAGTAGAGTTTACTCTTGAAACTTTGAACAATTTATTTAGTTTTGTGGTTGTGACTTGTGTATTTGTCGTGAAATTATGTTTTAATCCTTTTTTATTTTATTTAAAGTTTTAAAATTAAATGGGTCAACCCATGTTCAACCCATTTATTAAACAGGTTGGGTTGAGAAAATAATAATCAGGTCAACCCGCTACCAACCCATATAAGTATCAGGTTGGGTTGAGTTGAAAATCTCAACCATTTAGTTAAACAGGTTAGGTTGGGTTGAGGTTTTCAACCCAATTAATAAATGGGTTGAACCTGAACCCAACCAAACCTGACCTATTTACACCCCTAAATTTAGAGATGTAAAATTGTAAATAGTGTTAAATTTAGTGTAACATTTAGCGCCCCCATTAGAGATGGTCTAAGGATGAAAGTTATGATAAAAAACGTAAAAGTTAATTTCCATATTTGGATCAATTCTAATAGAATCAATTCAGGTATAAAACGCAATTTATGGGATGGGATGGGATGAGATTAAAATTGATCAAAGATCCACATCTTTTCTTACGTTTGTCACAACTCATACATGACACGATTTTTTGTCTTCAATGCATATAACCTTATAATTTATTTTGAATGTGTATTGAAAATGTGTTCAACTAATTTTAATTTTACTTATAATTATGAATTTGTCAAGAATAAAAGTTAAAATTGGTTTTATTACAGTAAAATACTTGTAAAATTAGATTGTGCTGCAAGAGTATGATTTAAAACAACATTCGATGCGATTGGCTGCTATTACCAATACATCATAAGATTGTTAAAATAATTTTACCTTACGTCTTTAAATAAACCAAAAAAACATTTACACACAAAAAATCCCATCTTGAACATGGCATTTGCATAATTATATTTTGCCAAAACTGAAATTACAATTTTTTATATAAAAAATAATAACAATAATGAAAGGAAATAAAACCAATAACTTTAACTAAAGACATTAGACATTGATCAACTGTACAAAATGTTTGATAAGACGAATCGAAGGAAACGACCGCTTGTCCTGTGCAGCAGCTAGTGGCATATTTTTTATTTTAAAAGCGTGATTTAATTACCACCAAAAGACAACACATCATCCACCCAAGCAGAAAAACACGAACCAGCAGCAACCGTAAGTCGAACGTGTCTGATTCAACCCTCCAAACAGACCTGTCCGAGCAGCAGACCCTGTTAGCTCGCAATGTCCCGGCCTAGCAGCTAGTGGCATATGATGTATTGGTTGGGGAGGTTCCAAGTTTTCAAATCATTAAAACCTCTACCAACCCTAAACCACAAATTATATATGCATGTGAGATAGGAATAAGAGCACCTCTCTAAGTGTATTTGGATGAGCTAGAAGAACATGTTGATATTTTTACGACTTAAAGATGGAACAGATGAAAAAATGATATAAAGAAGGGCCTAAATCAGAAGATAAGGTAAACAAATGTTTATTGGTGGTAGTTGTACGTTTGCTAGAGACCATTATTTGAAATGAAATATTGAATTACTTAATTTCTAACTACTCAATATTACTTCTTTTTTGGGATAAAGAACTCGATATAAGTACTTTGATGGATATCTTGGTACAAGTCTTGATATTCCAATAATGTTTCTTTTTGTTTTACATGTATGCAACACCCAATTTTAAATACTTAAAAAAAAGTATTTGACGCAGGTTGTGCTTATAGCATCTGATAAACAGATCCTTTCATGTACTTCATAAGTTCATATTATAGAAAGGAGGTTTTGAGTTTCTTTGGTAGGCAATCAAAGAGAATATAAACTTGTGAAAAATCAATGAGCGGATGCTAGCTACTCTAGCTCATTTATGTTGATTCCTATCTTATGCTAGTTATCTAAATGTGGAAATTGAGGATGTAGGTGATAGTGGCATAAAAACAGCATATGGAAACTACCCCAACCTCATCTTTTAAAACAATGAGACAACTGAAAAAAGTTTCATGGGGCAAAACTTGGTGATACTTTTTCATCTTATAACCATACTGAAAAGCCAAAGTTCACTATTGATAACATAAATTGCCTTAATACGCTTTCATTTTTCATAATCTTGACGTTACCAAACCTACTTGACTTGCTGCAACTTATATTTAAAGCAAAATAGGTATGGATTTCTAAGTATTTTTCTGTTGATAAAACTGTCACAGTCATGCAGCTTCTCATGCAATTACACCATGTTTCTCTGATATTCCTATAGCTCTTTGTTGATTATGAATATGAAGAATTTATACTTAGGGGCCGTTTACCAATCGCTTACACGGGTAAGTGCTTACCGGTAAAATTCAACACTGTCACTTACTTACCGGGTAAAGTCCACCAAAATGGTATCGTAGACAATAATTTTCTCAGTAAACACTTACCGTGGTAAGAGTCTTTGCCCTCACTTACCGGGTAAGACTCTCGGTCCTAGGCTTAGCTCTTACGGGGTAATATTATTGGTCCTTGCTATATTCATCCGGTAATGTAATTTGACTTGGTAAGCGCTTACCCAAGTAAGCCCTTGGTAAACGACCCCCTTGTTAGCCATCAAACATTCTCAACAGTCTTTTCTTATTAAATTAATAGTTCCATTTTATCAAATAAATACATTTTCAAAACCAGCGTGATTATGATTGATTTTAATCAAACTTTCAGTATCTCCATTTCATTCAAGAAATATACTTTGTATCAAATATACATGAAAAACTGCAAGCTCAATATTGACCCAACTCCAATACTAATAATAATGATAACAAATCAAAAATTGTCAAAGAATAGATACATTAAGCTCCAAATTTTGTATTCACATAAGATAGGAATCATAGAACCTTTTATAAGTGTATTTGAAGATAAATAATTAAAGATACTAAACATCATGAATTTAGGTTGAAAGAAATAACATAAAAAGGGAGCATCATAAGGAAACCATAACATACCTACGTGCCACCACCAATATTTAGCTCACCGACCTTGCCACCACTTGCAATGACACACTCTTTCCAGCTAAATTAGAAAGAAAATATAACAACAGTGATGTGTTGAATGTACAAATGATGTTCGAAAAATGATAGGCTTCTGACCGATTGAAACTACAAATTATAACCCCCAAATTTTGTCTTTGAATCAGTCTAAGGCAACAAATGATAAGAGAAATGGTAACTTACTCTTCCATTGCCCTCAAATCTGTGATCAGTTGATATATAACGTAGGCTCCCATCTGCAGATTCAAGTATTTAGGGGAAATCACCAATTGGTTGGGTTCTGATCAATCAATTGAAACTCTACAAACCTTAACCCTCAAATTATATGTGCGAATCAATTAATCAAATAACCCCTAAGAAATATATGCATTCGATGGAAAAGTAACATGAGATCATTTGGAAAAATTAAAACTACCATTTATTCAAAATTTGGGATGAAGCCACACCATCTCTAAACATATGTTCCCCTGCACAAAACATAGATCATTATTAAAAGAAAAAACAAAGATCAATGTTAAACCCATGAAACCTGAACTTTTGCAAAATCTTATGCAAATACACACAACTATGAATCATCTTGTATTTGATGATTATGCTCTGCCCAGAACCCACTTTAATATAAAGTTTGTAGAGAGTATTAGGGTTGAGGTCGGCTTACTTTAGTTCTTTGAGATTTGGGGGGAAATCACAAAAGCGTTGATAAATGTGAAACACTTGACGTCCCAATACGGCAATACTCACTACTTATCACGGCTTGCTGTTAGCTTTCATCTGATTTCTAATTGAAAAATGCTTCTATTTTTTATGTTTCGATACCCTACTTGGTAATCAAATTGTGACAATAATGAATCGAGACAAAACGCTCGCCTTCTTGAGAGAAAATCCATTCACGACTGTTGTCAACACCTACGTTGGGAACCTCTTGATCTGTAGGCCAAAAAACATATGAATATCGAGGAAGATAAATGTTATAAAATACGTAGAAAAGGAGAGAAGAAGCTGAATAGTTTATGAAAACCTATATTGTTGAGAAAGAGATGCAAAGGTTACCAAACCTAAATTGTGGAGAAGAAGATGCAAAGTTTACAAATTACCGAAAAACATCTGTTGTGAATCCATCTTTCTGTGTGCCAGAGTGTAGAAAAAAAAGGTGTACCTGTAGTCCACAACCTGTAGATGAAGATAAAGATGGAGATGGTAGAACTGGAATAAACCCCACACCGGAATTTGAGGGGTTGAGAGAAGAAGGAAGAAGAAAGAACGTGTAACAGACGAAAATCAGAAGATGAAAGGATTTTAGAGTTAAATGTAAAAACCGTCTCTGCAAAATTATTAAAAAAATGCCAGAAAAAGGAAAGATGGCATCGGCGATTCCTGGTGATGCCACGTCAGCGTCTAATGTTTCTGTTTTATAATATAGATAGATAGATAGATTCGACATGTGGTAATCAGTCTTTGCATATCCTCATGTTCTTTTTTATTATCGTCCTCGATAGAGTTAAACAAAATTTGGTCATCAATTTGTGAATGATAAAGAATAGTGAACAATAATTTAGTACCTAACATACATCACAAAGTCTTCCAAGAATAACTCAAGAATGAATCATCTCTCATTGTATGTCGGATCATTTTCAACATTTGGCCGAATCATAACAAACTCATGCCCTTATGGTCGTCTCATCTCCATTGGGACTTTTCTCCCTAAAACACTGGTTCAAGTCTTTTCAAGCCACTGGGATTTTCTGACTGATATCTTCAGGGTCTCCAGAAATTGGTCAATTGGGACTTTTCTTCATAAGTCATTTGTTTCACGTCTTTAGGATATTCTGACTCGTATCTTCAGGATCTCATGAAATTAGTTAAAGTACATGCAAGTTGATCCAACAACCATGATTACCGCTCTACAACAAAATGGTTGACAAGAGGTGATCTAATTGGTAGCTACTAAGCTACTTCTTTGTACCACACATATTTTGTCACAATCCTCTTTATACCATTTCTCATCAAAGAAATTCAGAGTGAAGTTGTATATGGGCAAGCAGAGTTCTTGAACAAACAAACAACACTAGAACATGATAAACCAAACCAAACCAAACCAGCCAATCATAGAGGGTACAATGTATACAGATCTGACCTCTATCTCAAAGAGTAGACTTAATCTATTAGGCAAAATACTTGTTCAATGACCTACATTACAAAACTATGGAGCTTCTATGATAACAACAATAGACTATCTCATTTAACGTCAGCAGGGGATTTGCGCACTTGTTGCCACTTGGTACCTCTTCGACATCAATGTGACTTCTTGTGTAACAGTAGATATGATCGAGCCACCATGAAAGACCACTATTGCTGTTGTGTTAAGTACCGGTCCATTCTTTCCAGTCGTTATCAACGTGATCTTGTGCCCATTTAACTGCAGCACGAGCCGCTTGGGGCCCTCCAGGCAATTCACCCTGGTTTATGGTATCAGCCATCTCCCAAAAAGGATCAACCATGAGAGTTCCCGGACCACCGTATTCCTCATGCATGAATTTTGCAAATATCTATTCATAACATTGGCATAAAGGGTACTCAAATACAAGCCTTTCATGTATAAGTGGAAAACAATTAGATGAATTGAGGTAAGGATATGATAAAGATACTGGTAAGTGGTAAAGAATCAAGAGATTTGTTGTAATTGTGTGCAAGAACAACCAAAAAGCACCAAATTCTCATAGTAATTAAGAGCATCTCCAACAGCTCCGCTAAAATGGAAAAAAAATAGGATTTTAACTAATAGAGAAATCTCTAACATAGATAGTTTCCTCTCAAAACTAATTATTACTCCTAAATAACAAACTTTTCATCTCCCAACTTTCCATATGTTTATTTAATAATATAATTAAATAAACTGAATATTTTAATAAGATTTGCGTTAACGGTTGGAGTTGGATGCAAATTCTTTTAGAGATTTTGATTTTTTTTTACTTTATTTTAGAAAAAGTTTAGCATTAGCGGTTGGAGATGCTCTAACATTTGTGAACAATTGCTCTTGAATTTAACTTTAAACAAACGATTGCAATCAAGAATCCCCTATAAAAAGCACTTGAAAATCTTCAACCCCAAAGTTTTCTTTCAAATGTATGTATCTATATGTGTGTGTATATATGTATATATCAAAAGCCACCATGCATTTAAACCAATTTCTCACACTTGCAACGTGTTTGTATGTGTATGAAAAGCAGGGGATTCCAGAATACCTCAGTACAGATTTCAACCACTTCATCAACAGAATCTTCAAATACGTCCTTCTTTGCTAGTTTCTCGATGAGATGACTCTTAAATTTCTCGGTTTCCTAAAGCATCCACCACAGAGACATTTTAACAAACACATAGAAGGCATTCCTTAAAATTCCATTAAAGAGGCAGCAGAAAATGAAAAGAAAGCATGAAACCAAAAGTGATTGTGCTTACAGCTTCAGCAAATTCTGGAATTGGGTCTGGAAATTTGTATTCAGCAGCTTTAACAACTAGGGTTTTAGGGTTTCTTGAAGTGGGGCGAAAGGGGTTTATGGAAAACGTAGATGGGGTTTTACGGAAACGGAATCGATTACAGCAATTGTTATTTAGATAAAACGACATGGGAATTGAAACCCATTTTAAGGAAGATGAAAATGGGATTGTTGAAGAGATAATTAGAGAAGAGGCCGACGCCATCTGTGTCTCTGTATGTTATCCAGAACCTTTGTTTTTTATCTCTCGTCCTGCATAATCTTTTTAAGTTATTAGAATAGAAAGAGAATGAAAAAGAAAAAGAAACAGAAAAAGAAAAAGAAGTATAGCCAAGTTTGTAGGGTTTATCTAGGGAAATTCAAGTTTGAGTAAATTACATAAATCGTCCCTGATGTTTGGTCCCTTTTTGGATATGGTCCCTATTTCGAAAAAATTACACGGATCGTCCCTGAGGTTCGACAAAGCGCACGGAATTGGTCCCTCCCTCTAACGGAATCTGTTAACCCAGTTAAGTCTAAGGGTATTTTGGTCTTTTTACGTTAGATTTTGTCTTTATTCTAAAAGAAAACTAAAAAACAAATTAAAAAAATACCCCCCTTCTTCTTCTTCCTCACGACAACCCCCACCCCCTTCCTCACCTTTCTTCTTCCCCACCTCCAGCCACCACCTCCGGCCATCTCCGTCGCCTACAACCACCCTGGTTTCAAACCAGATTCAAGTAGCTACAAGCATCAAAGTGTGAACTGCTGGTTCACTCTCCATGTTTTTACGTCCAAACTTAAATCAAATTAATTCCTTTACGATCTTAGAACCACAAACATTATTTTCCATCCATAAACTAGATCACGCAACACAAAAATTGATGAACAACGAGTCTCCAACGAGTCACGTTTTTCGGGCCAAAATATGCAGTTTCCGGCGAGAAAGTGCAGAATCCGGCGAACGACTTTCAACCGACGAATCTTGTTGTTTTCTTGACGAAATTCAATCCTGAAAATTTTAGAATAATCAAAAATTGATAATGAACAGATCTGTACTTAAATAACAGTAAAAACTCCGGCAAAAACTCATCATTTCCGGCCAACCCGTTTTTTCGGCGAGGTGGCGCACTGTCGACTTTCAGAAGACTTGCTCGAAAATTTAAGAAGAAATGATATGTGAAAGTTAAGTGGATCTAAAAACACTCAAACAAACGAAAAATCAAACACAACATCGAGAAAGTCAATGGCCTCTTTCGTACACCATCGCTTTTCTCATCACTGCAGGACTGTGTTTGGCCTTCATCCATGGAGCTTGTTCCCTTTGTGGGTTCTGTCGTAATTAGGGTTTCTTGGATTGATTCTTGTAACCTGGCCCTATTTTCTTGTCTAAAATCACCATTGCTGGTGCATAATAAATCTAGTGCAGGTCCTGTACTTCCAGGTTTTTTTATTTCCATATCAAGTTACTCTATAAATAAGAGAGAGATAGAGAGAAAGAGAGAGAGAGAGAGAGAGGTTTTGACTGCTCTCAGGAAACTTGCATGCGCATGATTTCATCACCATATTGGTGTGTGTATATCTAAATAAATAACATAATCATATCGATCAAACTGTATATACGTGTGTATGGGTCTTAAAAACCCATGTTGCAAGTTCAATAGGAGAGGAAGAAGAAATGTTGCAGGTTCAGTATGAGAGGAAGAAGAAGGGGGGTGGGGGTTGAAGGGGGTTGCAGGTTTTTTTATTTTTTAGTTTTCTTTTAGAATAAAGACAAAATCTAACGTAAAAAGACCAAAATACCCTTAGACTTAACTGGGTTAACAGATTCCGTTAGAAGGAGGGACCAATTCCGTGCGCTTTGTCGAACCTCAGGGACGATCCGTGTAATTTTTTCGAAATAGGGACCATATCCAAAAAGGGACCAAACATCAGGGACGATTTATGTAATTTACTCTTCAAGTTTCTATGATAAGGGGAAGGGGGTGTTTGGAATTGCTTATGTTTTTGACTTATTTATTTTTAGTGTTTGGCTTGAAAAAAAAAGGACTTACGATTTTCCCCCCCTATAAATAAGTTGTTTTTGATAAGTTAATCTATTTTAACTTATTTAAAATTGTTTATAACTTATTTGTCCAAATTACATTTTTACCCCTAACTCCTTTTTATCACAACATAAATTGGTAAACATTTTTAAAAATAAGCCATAAGTTATTTTAAATAAGCAATCCCAAACGCCCCCTAAAAGCATTATAAATGTTACGAATATGCTTTAATCTTATATTTTCTGAAAAAACATGTATTTTACTTAAGCTTCAATAATGAACAAAGAAAGAGACAAAAGTGCATGAAAATACAATATATTTTAATCTTATTTTTATTTTGGATGACATATTTTTAAAATCTTTTTCAGTAGTTGAGAGGCAAACATTTAAATATTTGGTATACTAAATGACTTAAAAATGTTGAATAGGATTAGGTTATTAATACTGTAGCATTTATATTTTATTTTTAAAAGGCCAACTAGAAAAAAAATGTTATGTCATCTATTTTAAAAAAAGTTAACTAAGATGGAAATTTTACCCGTAGGGATGGGTACCTATGAGTACTTGACCCTAAAGGGGCGGCAATTTCTCATTTTAACAGGTAACACGATAAGGACGAAAATTTATTTTCATACTCGAAGCAGGGTTGGGTAGGGGTGTTAACGAGTCGAGCTTTTAACGAGCTACTCGAGCTCGAGCTCGTTTATCTCGAGCTCGAGCCTAATAGCTGTCGAGCTCGAGTCGATCTCGAACAAAAAATAAAGCTCGCTTAAGTTAACGAGTCGAGCTCTATAACACCGATGTTCGACTCGACTCGTTCGAAAGCTCGATTAAGCTTTACGAGTCGAGTCGAGCCGAGCCATTCGAGCATACACTTTTTCGAGCCTCACATATTTATATGTTTACAAGTTGTATAATCAAATTATAAAAAATATCGATCTTGACTACGTAAACGAGTTAATCGATCTCGAATTCGAGCTCATAAACGAGCATCGAGCTCGAGCTCGAACATTGAAAAAATAATCGAGCTCGAGCTCGAGCCCGAATTTGAAAAATTAATCGAGCTCGAGTCGAGCTCGAGTCTGATATTATTTTTTCGAGCTCGGCTCGAATAACTTGCTACTCGACTCGGCTCGGCTCGTTAACACCAATCTGCCTCAATTAAAATTTAAAATTATTTAATATATGTAGATAGTTTGTGTAGTATATATATATATATAGGGTCCAACATATGCACATATGCACATGTTATGCAATTGTATAATTAATTAAAATAGAAAAGTATGTCCATATGTACATGTGCACAGATTATCTTATAGTCCCAATATGTAAATCCCTCTCGTGTCTCTCTCTCCTATTCTCTCCCTCCGTCGTGAATCCACGGTGGTCCAACCCACGATTTTGATTCGGATTCTCCCCTTGGAAGCTGTAAAGGAACCAACGGGTAAAGGTAAAGGGTGGTGATTCAGCGGCAATGGTGGTGGTAAAGGAACCAATGGCGGCCTGAAATTAGGAACTGATTGAATGTTGGCCAAACAAGAAGAAGAAGTCGCCGGAGATACGATTGAATTATGTGTCAAAATACCTACGTCTTTCTTTTGTTGTTCCTCTAATATTATCTTCTCAAGCTGCGCCACCCCTATTCCTCTCTGTGGCACTTTTTTTTGCTTCGTCGACCGGGTGGTGGTGGTGGTTGATTACGTCGTTGTCCAGTTGGTGGTGATGGTTGATTACGTCGTCGACCGCCGAGAGGAGGTTGATTCACGGCTAGGGTTTCGTATGGTTGATTTTCTCTGCATAATTATCATTCTTAAAGATGAAATCAAATTCAAATTCAAAAATTTGAAGATAATTACAACTTCTAATAATTAAATTAAAAAATGGAGATAAATATGGTATATTGATAACCGTCCAAAATTAATAATATAGGAATTTAATGAAAAAATCATTATATTAAATATTATAATTGTAATGCCTATTTTACCCTTGATGGATTGATGTTAACATAAATGAATACTGAAATCTGATTAGTTGATATTGGTTAGCACGATTAGTACCAATGACTTGGTTAGCAAATGAATGGGCCTCTATATATATATGGCCATTCTTTTGGTAACCACGTGATTAGTGTTAAACTTGTTAACTAATCTAGTCCGTTCATCTTGGAGATCAAGGGTTACAATTAAATCAAAATTTTATACTAAAATAAATAGGTGAACACAATAGTAAGAGTATTTCATATATGAAGAGGGTAAATTGTCATAAATGATAAAACATAAAATTGATATAAGAAAATTATTTGTTTCCATCTTCACGACACAAAAGGAAACTATGTTTCCATCTTTCACGACACAAAAGGAAACCATTTGTTTCTATCTTTCACGGCATGGAAAAATCGAAAGGTCTCCTCCGAAGATAATGCATTTGATTCGGTTTTCAGACAAGTTCTTCCCAACTCATTCACAATCTTTAGAAGTGAAGACGAAATCGAAGACACACATGGAGCTAAATGGAGGCGGAACAAGTTGAATAGAGGTAAAAATCCCAAATTTTAGGGTTTATAAACTCCCATTTGTGTTCCTCTCTCCAAAATCGGTTTTTGTTACCGTGCGGAAAAAGTGAGAGGATTGCATTGAAGACATCATTTTTCAAATTTCAAGAACACGATGTAAACCTCTGTTGATGTTGATGTTGATGCCGACGAAGATACGAAACTAGGTTCAAATAAAATGTGAAACTTTGTTGATTATATGAAACAAAAGTCATCTTAATGTTTATGTTCACATATGAAATTGATATGTGTGAAATGTATGTTCATGTGTGAAATATATATTCATGTGAAGTTAATTGTTCACATATGAAATCAAGAAAATATTATGTTCAAT
Source organism: Saussurea involucrata (assembly GCA_033807775.1). NCBI lineage: Eukaryota > Viridiplantae > Streptophyta > Magnoliopsida > Asterales > Asteraceae > Saussurea > Saussurea involucrata. The sequence goes on from CM066321.1 coordinate 176,348,227, forward strand.
AGCGTGTGAATAAAGTTGATGTGCTTTATAAAACAATATGTGATTGATAAGTTATGTTCATATGAAATTGATATGTTAACTGCTCACATATGAAATCATGAAAATTTTATGTGCATATACAATATATATGAAATTGAAATTGAAGTTCATATATGAAATTGATATATATATATATATATATATATATATATATATATATATATATATATATATACATAGAGAGAGAGAGAGACTCCGTAAAATGCAAACCGTCCAATTGTTGCACACCTTACAAACCCATCATGTCCCTTGATTTTCTAATCCAATGGTCTAAGATTAGTTTGGGTAGAAAGTGTAAACTTTAGAAACATAGATACACCAATTGAAAAAAAAGGTAGAGGGAAGGGTAAATTAGGGAAATCGCATGTGCAGGGAATCTCAAAATAATTCTCGTTCCCGGGTATGTCGCCCCTTTCCATATGATCATCTTCTTCCCTGAAAAATAGAGATTCATAGAGGATTCGACACCAACATTCTCGGAGGTAGCTATAGTCGATCTGTTTTGGACTGAATGGTGTGAAAAATGGCGGAAAACAACGAAATCAAAGATTTCGAGGTACGATTTCCCACCAAAACAACTATGCAGTTTCGATTTTGAGTTCCAAATATAAGAACTAGTTTTAGGGTTTATTGATTTCATTTTGCCTCTGCATATGTGCGTTTTTGATTTCGTAATACAACACTATGCAATTTCGATTTTGAGTTCCAAATGTAAGAACTAGTTTTAGGGTTTATTGATTTCATTTTGCCTCTGCATATGTGCGATTTTGAGTTCGTAATACAACACTATGCAGTTTTGATTTTGAGTTCCAAATATAAGAACTAGTTTTAGGGTTTATTGATTTCATTGTGCCTCTGCATATGTGCAATTTTGAGTTCGAAATATACCAACTAGTTTCGATTTTGAGTTCGAAGTATAAAAACTAGTTATAGGGTTTATTGATTTCATTTTGCCTCTGCATATGTGCGATTTTGAGTTCGAAATATACAAACTAGTTTCGATTTTGAGTTCGAAATATAACAACTAGGATTCGGTAACATAACGACTCTGCATATGTGCGATTTTTGGTTTATTGATTTCATTTTGCTAAGCCGTTTAAACATCTGATAGTTTTAGGGTTTATTGATATCCCAAACTGTTTATTTTTGTTACAGTGAGAAAGCCATCCCAACGAATCATGCTAAAGACTCATTTTTCACGATTTGTAAACTCGAGGGAAAACCCAGTTGCATTAGATGAACATGGAAATGATGTAGAAATGTTGAGGCGAAGGGCAGAGGAATAAGCTAGGTCAAAGAAACGAAAGCTTGCTGCGATTGCACGGAGGTTAACTCATCCCGGTAGTTTGTAAAAATCTTGCATATATGCATTAGTTGTTTTGGTGGGAAATCGTAAAATTAACTTGTGATAGTGATGTTCAGATCCTTAAATATCGTGCCTCAATCAAAATTTATGTTCATTCAAATGTGGTTGAGTTTTATTAAATTTGTATACCTTCTACCGATTATCACGATTTTGTTCAATTTTTGATTCTCGGATGATATGCGCATTGTCCACATATGCAGACCGGTTGTCCACATATGCAGACTGTGGTTTGTAAGGTGCAAATGAATTTATGCATATGTGCAGTCCATGTATACTGCATAATTGCATATATGCAGTCTATTAAAAATTCATAATTGCATATATGCAGTCCACTTAACTGTATAATTGCATACATGGAATTTCATATATGGATACATTAAATGTTCAATATGAAGTTTCCAACTACAACAAACGTATAAATTATATACATATATATAATGATTCACACATCCATTATTGAGGTGAACATTTACTGTTGATCCAAACCCTCAGTGATTTGATAATGACCCTCTCTTAAACACTTAGTGAAAATTATAAGTAAACAAAATGTATCAGAGTTTCACTATCGCTGATAAGTACTAAGACTTTACAGTATCGCTGATAGTAACTCTCACTCTTTAGATTAGATATTCAGCGAACACTGTTCATCATCTTATAGCTCTGAGCCTGTTCAGTCTATGAGATGATCGCTGATAAGTTAGTTGTTTACCTATGATTCCTAAAGACAAGTTTCACGTCAACCAAAGTTCTACGCTGAAGTCGAAGATCAAGCTCAAGAACCAGCAACAAGTCTACTCATGAACTGATGCGGATATCAGCGAAGCAAGACCTGTCCATTCAACGTGAAGTATCAAGTAGAAGACTTCAGCAATCGCTGAACTTTATCATTCGCTGATAAAGATCTGACTCAACGAAAGCTGATCATGAAGTCTCACTACATGTTACTATTGTCTTACCTCCCTTGCACGTCTCCGTACGAACTGTCAGAACGGACATCCCTTTTGTCTGTAATCGTACAACAACTCTGATTCTACACTGTGCACCATGCGGCTACTAAGGTTGTCTACAAAGGTCAATGACATGCAACCACTCAACTGCTGCCATGTGTAAAGCCATACTGCCTTGCATTAAATGCATGCAGTATATAAGAAGATCCTTACTTCAGTTTTGAAGTGTGCTCGGACCATCTTCTTATTTCTCTCTTATTGTTAAGATATTATTCGTAATTTCTTTAACTCTTTCTAGTGCAAGAACCTTAGTGTTTCTCAAGACTTGTTTAGATTAGGTTTATCCTTAATCTTGTTCCGCAACAAGTTGTAAATTGTCTTGATTTATCAATAAACAATTTAGAAAAGTAAAAACGTGTGTTTGTATTCAACCCCCCTTCTACAAACTTGTATAGCCCTTCGGGACCAACAAGTGGTATCAGAGCAGATTTGTTTAATCTCATAAACAAGATATGATCTATACTAAGATTTCTCTTCCTTGCTATTTCCTAAAATGGCTACCAACACAAACATAAACTATATTGACACCGGTTCTCTTGCAAAACCCCCTAGATTCTCCAGAGATAATTTTAATCTATGGAAAAATAGGATGATTCTCTTCTTAGAAGGTGTAGACCCTACTATGCCTTACTATCTTGAAAATGGCCCATATATTCCTATAAGAATTGATGCTGCAGTTCCAGCCGCTGAGAATAGACATGCTATTCCAGAAAGGCTGATTCCTAAGGAAATTCATATGTGGACTGATGAAGATAAGAAGAAAGTGGCTATCGACACCAAAGCCAGATCCATACTCTCCATGGCTCTTCCTGACGAAGTCTACCATTCCGTCATGAACCTGAAAACCTCAAAAGCTATGTGGGACACAATCTGTGTTCAGTATGAAGGTACTTCTGAAGTCCAGGACTCTCGAAAGATCAACCTGGTAAGACAGTATGAAAGCTTCATTTGTGGTAAGAATGAAACTCTCTCTGAAGTACACCAACGTTTTAACTGCTTAATTATAGATCTAAAAACTGTTGGTAAAGAATATTCTAACTTTGAAGTACTGACAAAGTTCTTAGAATGGTTACCTGAAAGCTGGGACAGTTATTCTATATGTCTCAAGCTGTCAACGGATCTAAAATCAATGACCCTTTCTACCTTATATGGCACGATGCTGAATCATGAGCAATCGAGTCATCTTAAGAAGAATCTTGTAAAAGATTCTAAAAGCACCCATGTTGCTTTAATCTCAGAGTCATCTTCCACTCAGCGATCGACTATCACTGTCACTGAGTTGGAAACTAACTCTGAAAGATCATCAGACTCTGACGTTTCAGATAATGATGAAACTCTGGCATTCCTGGCTAATAAGTTCAGGAGATTTGCTAGAAAGAGTAATTTCAAGAAGAACAAACCTCTTGCTATTACTGACAAGCCAAGATTATCAACCCCTGTTGATAAGGCTACTGCTACTTGTTATAACTGTGAAAAGATAGGACATTTTGCTAGCGAGTGCAGGTCAAAGAAAGTCTCTAGACCCTTAGCTTTTCCCAAGAAAAACTTTACTCACAGGACTAGAGATGAAAAATACAAAAAGCTGAAAGAAAGGTATTCAAAGCTGAAAACCTTTAAGAAGAAAGGCAAAGGCCTTATGGCTGACTATGATTGGGCTGCCTCTGACGAAGAAGAATCATCTGACTCTGAAGATGATGATGAAGCCAATCTATGTCTCATGGCCAAACTTGAAGATGAGGAAGACAACTCTGACATTCCCTCTACTTCAACCTCTGCTACTAAGGTATCACCTTCCTTCTTTACCAATATTGCAAATATTGATGAAGCTGATAGTCTTCGAAAGATCGATCTCTTGACTAGAAATTTATATGAAGCCAAGAATGGCAAAACTGTAGTTGAAAATCAAAACCTTGATCTCGCTGAACAGCATAAAAACTGTCACCTTCAAATAGAAAATCTTTCTAAAATTGAAGAGGATTTTAAAGATCAAGTTCACTTAAATCAGCTAGTCAAAATCGAGCGCGAAGAAGCTATCGCTGCATTAAAAGCTGAAAAAGCTACTGTTGATGGATGGTATAATTCCTCAACAAAGATCACTGAGATAATTAAGTCTCAGATTCCCCTGAGTGATAAACGTGGTCTTGGTTACAAAGCTGATACTCTAGAACCAACCACTGACCGTTCCATGCTTAAATTTGGAATGTTCGTATCCTCTATCCCTGACACTTTCTCATCTCAGTGTTCCTCTTCTAAACCGCCTATCCCTGAGGAAATCTCTACCTTAACTTCTAAAGGTAAAGAAAAAGTTGTTTACCCAAAACCTACCTCAGTCTTTAAAAACAAAGGTAAAGGAATTGCTTTTAACCAAAATCCTCAGAAGGGTACCTCTGTACCAAAGCTGAACGTTTCTAAAGCTTCAGTGACTTATCCCTCTGATTCAAAGAATAAGATCTCTGGATTTATTCAGCGTGGATCTATTCAGCGATCTACTCCTAGAATCAAAGTGGAAATTATTGGTAAGAAATCCGAAGAACTGAATGTTCCTCCCATTTCAAAAGCCAATAGCTTACTTGGTGCTGGTCCTTCTAATTCAAAATCAAAAGCTCAGCATGCAAATGGTCCTAGAACTACTTTTAGCTATAGGAAATGTTATCATTGTGGACTTACAAATCATATTTCTAGTAAGTGCCCTATAGCCACCCAAGCTGAAAAGATAGCTAAGGTGAAGATCATTGCCCCCAAGGCAAAGAAGACCACTGAGGTTAAGAAATTAACCAAAGTGAAGACCGACAAAGCTGAATCTTCAAATGCTGTGAAGACTGCTGAACCTTCCACCTCCTCTTCTACCCCCACTGACAAGTGTGTACACATGGTTAAGTGGGTACCCAAGAAAAACTAATCTTCTTTTGTAATGCAGGTTAAGAAGGGTATCTGGTATCTCGATAGCGGATGCTCTAGACACATGACTGGTATGAAGAACCTGCTCACTGAGTACAAAGAAGAGAAGGGTCCCTCTGTAACTTTCGGTGGAAATGGAAAAGGACATACCCGAGGGTTTGGTGTACTCTCTAATGGTACAACAACCTTCAGAAGAGTCGCATATGTTGAAGGGCTGAAGCATAATCTTCTAAGCATCAGTCAACTTTGTGACAAGGATAACAAAGTAATCTTTACTAAGGAATCCTGCTTTGTCGCTGACAAAAAGGAGAAGATAGCTCTCAGCGGTTATCGTTTGGAAAATGTTTATGTAATAAACATGGACTCAACAACTACTGACAACTCCTGTTTCTTCTCAAAAGCCTCATCTGATGTCAACTGGCTATGGCATAAGAGGCTCTCTCATCTCAACTTCAAGACACTGAACACTCTTTCTTCAAAAGAGTTAGTCACTGGTAGGGGTGTGCAGAAAACCAACCGATCCAATCTGAACCGACCGATCCAATTAGAACCGACCGACTTTGATTGGATATCCAATTGCAATTGGATCGGATCGAATCGAAATTTTCAAAATCCAATTGGATCGGTTCGGTTGTTGGATGGCAGTCCAGAACCGACCGCAAACCGACCGAACCGAACCGATTACCAACCGACCGAACCATCCAATTTACATCCAATTAATATAATATATTAATATTATATAATATTGTTAATATATTTACTTAAGGAATTAATTTTTTTTGAAAAAGCTTCCCTCTTTAGACATTCATTAAAGCACACCCCAAATATAATTCAAAATCATCCAAATTTCCAAATTGGCAAAAGACAAAATAGTAAACCCTCATCCTCATTCTCATTCTCAACTCTGAACTCTCACGCCTCACGCCCTCACCCACACCAAAACTTCAAAAGCCTAGGCGCTTCTTCTCAGACAATTTACCGGCGGCGGCGGTCTCATGCGATTTACCGGCGGCCTCTCGAGTCTCGACTCTCTCTGCCGCTGCTCTCGTCTCTTTCCTTTCCGTTTCTCTCGTCTTTTTTTGCTGCTCTCTCTTCCTCCATCACGGCCGCTCGGTATGTTTAATACTTCTCTACTTCTCTACTTTTGTTTCTGTTTAATACTTCTCTAATTTCAATATTTTACTTCTAAAATTCCATAATGCATTTTGTTTTTGAAGCTTAAATCCTTAAACATTTTATAATATACTGTTAATATAATAAAAATATAACGATATGGTATAATAGTTTTACTGAAACGAAAGGAACACGTTGGTTTCCATAGATTGCTCCTACATTCTTCCCAAGTAATCCAAGGGAACAATCTCCAAAAAGCATGAATAACAATATAGTTTTTAATGCTATTCATATTGAGATCTGAAGAAGATCCAAATTTCATTGCCCTATTTTTAAATAATTCCTATTTAAACATTAAAAATACATTTATTTAATTTTTACAAAATGAAAAAGAAATAATTACGTTTATTTGAAACTGAAAATTTAACTCAGTGATCGATCTTTGATAGGAACACAAGAAACAAATTTTTTTTGTTAATTTATTCATCAAATTTGTTTCGAAAAATTGAAATATAGTTATGGGTTTTAGTTATTTTGACAAATTAGATAAAACCCATTAAAATAAATAGCTTAAAATAAACAAAATGCTTCTCAATTAAATGTTAGCTTAAACCATAATACCATCGGAATATTATGATTTATGTGCATTGTTGAAAATTGGATTTAGAACGTTGGATGTCGGATGGATCTTATCCGATCATCCATTGGATGTCGGATCGGATGGATCCAATCCGATCCGGTTAACATTGGATGGAACCGAACTGATCCAATGGATATATAATAAAAATATCCATTGGATGGAACCGAACCGATCCAATCATCCATTGGATTGGAAAAATCCAACATCCAATGGATGATTGGATCGTTTCGGTTGGAAAATTCCAACATCCAATGGATGATTGGATCGGTTCTGTTCCCCTCAAATCCATTGGATGTCAACCGATGAACACCCCTAGTCACTGGTCTACCTCAGCACTCATACGCCAAAGAATCCTTATGTTCAGCGTGTGAGAAAGGCAAACAGACCAAAGCAAGCTTTAAGTCAAAGCAAGTTTCCTCAGTGTCATCTCCTCTACAACTTCTCCATATGGATTTGTTTGGCCCTGTCAACAAGCAATCCATCGCTGGAAAGAAATATATGCTGGTCATAGTTGATGAATTCTCTAGATATACATGGGTTATGTTTCTCCGTTCTAAGAGTGACACCCCTGAAGAACTCATCACCTTTGTTCGGAAAATGGAAACCCTGAACAACTTGACCGTTCGCTCAATAAGGAGTGATCATGGGACTGAATTCAAAAACAGTTCTCTTGATTCCTTCTTTGAGAGTAAGGGTATTTCTCACAACTTTTCTTCAGTGAGAATACCGCAACAAAACGGAGTCGCTGAAAGAAGAAATAGAACTATTATTGAAGCTGCACGTTCAATGCTCAGCGATTCTCACCTGCCTACTCAGTTTTGGGCAGAAGCTGTCAACACTGCTTGTTTTACGCAAAACAGGTCGCTGATAGTCAAAAGATTCAATAAGACATCCTATGAACTTTTTCATGGGAGAAAGCCTTCAATTAGCTTTCTTCACATCTTTGGATGTCAGTGTTTCATACTGAACAACAGAGATGCCCTTGGAAAGTTTGATCCTAAGGCTGATGATGTAATCTTTCTTGGATATTCTTCAATCTCCAAAGCCTTCAGAGTCTTCAATCGAAGAAGACAAACTGTTGAAGAAACTATTCACGTCACCTTTAACGAATCCCGTTAAGCAAACTCTAAACCGTCTGCTGATACTGAAGAACTGAATCAATGGATGTTTTCTCATCTTGGTGATTCAGAAGATATTCCCACTCCTCATACTCGTACCGTTGAAGATGATAGTCCTACTATCATCCCAAACATGCAGAATAGTGAAGCTGAAACATCATGGGTCTCAGCTGTTCCTTTAAACACTATACCTGCTTCTGAACCAAATGTCTCAGACATTCCATCTACATCTCAGCAATCAGTGAATGAGATGACATCTGCACCTACTCCTCTCTTGGCTGATATTCCAAAAGTTGTTGAAGCCTCATCTTCAGCCCCTCCAGTTCAGGTTGAGTCAGCGTCTCACGCTTCGGCTCAGCGATGGACTGTAAATCACCCCATCGATCAAATTCTTGGTGATCCAAACGCTGGTGTTCAGACTCGACGAAGTGCAGGTAATATTTGTTTATTTGTTAACTTTATTTCTCTGATTGAACCAAAGAAAATAGATGATGCCCTCAAAGATCCAAACTGGGTCATCGCTATGCAAGAAGAGCTGACTGAATTCGAAAGAAACAAAGTTTGGAAACTTGTTAGAAGACCAACTGACAAAACAGTGATAGACACTAAATGGGTCTATCGAAACAAGTTGGAAGAACATGGAACTGTAACCCGCAACAAGGCTTGTCTTGATGCTCAGGGATACAGACAAGAGGAAGACATAGATTACGACGAAACATTTGCTCCAGTAGCAAGACTAGAATCTATTCGCCTATTCTTAGCATACGCTGTACACAAAGACTTCAAAGTATATCAGATGGATGTTAAGTCAACGTTTCTAAATGGAAAGCTGAATGAAGAAGTCTATGTGGAACAACCTCCAGGATTCTCAGATCCTAAGCGTCCAGGTTATGTTTATAAACTGGATAAGGCACTTTATGGCTTAAAGCAAGCCCCACGTGCATGGTATGACACTCTATCCTCTTATCTCCTAATTGAAAATTTTGAGCGAGTTAAAATCGACAAAACTCTATTTTTCAGAATAGTGAAAGGTCATATCATTCTTATTCAAATATATGTTGATGACATTATATTTGGTTCTACTAACCCTGATCTTTGTACTCGTTTCTCTGATAGAATGAAAGAAGAGTATAAAATGAGTATGATGGGTGAGCTAACATATTTCCTTGGTCTTCAGATAAAGCAAAATGAAAAAGGAACTTTCATTAATCAGGGAAAGTATGTTAAAGATGCTGAAGAAATTCGATTTAACTCAGAGTTCAGCTATGAAAACCCCTATGGCACCACCGCTGACACTAAACAAGGATTCAAATGGAATACCTGTTAATGTCACGCTGTACCGTGGGATGATCGGCTCTTTCTTGTATCTTACAGCTAGCCGACCCAATATTATGTACGCAACCTATTTGTGTGCACGATATCAAGCTGAACCTAAGGAATCTCATATGACCGCTATAAAGTGAATCTTTCGTTACCTTAAGGGTACTATGAACCTAGGTCTTTGGTATCCCAAAGACTCGGGGTTTGATCTAATCGCCTATTCAGATAGTGATTTTGCAGGTTGCAAATTGGATAGGAAAAGCACCACAGGAGGCTGTCAGCTCCTGGGTGGAAAGCTGGTGAGTTGGACAAGTAAAAAGCAAAATTTAGTGTCCACCTCAACTGCTGAAGCTGAGTATGTAGCCGCTGGAAGCTGTTATTCTCAGGTCTTGTGGATGAGAAATCAACTACTGGACTATGACCTTCAGCTCTCAAAAATTCCAATCTATTGCGACAGCACAAGTGCCATCGCTATAGCCAACAATCCAGTGCTACACTCAAAGACAAAACACATCGAAATCAGGTATCATTTTATCAGAGATCATGTGATGAATGGTGATATAGAACTTCATTTTATCCCAACTGACTATCAGTTAGCTGATCTGTTCACCAAACCTCTTGATGAGACAAGATTCAACTTTCTCATCAGCGAGCTTGGAATGCTGAACTTTGAAGAATAAAATCTTCAGTGATTCACATTTGATCAGCGATAGGATAAAGTCAACTTGTATAACCCACTCTATCATTTTCTCTCTGAACAAAAATTAACTCGCTGATATCAAGGTATGTTTTCTCTCTTACTCGCTGACGTTCGCCTAGAACTCAAAGATTTCAAAACATCTTGCATCGCTGAATATCTCTTCCTTAACAGCGATACTTTGAAATTTCTTAAACCAACACTGATATTTCTATTCAGTGCTTCATATTTTCAAAAGTGTCCCTGAGCCCTCAAAACCTCAGAGACATCCTAAAATATGAAAGGACAGTTGTGACGTCATCGCAACGGATAAGCCCTGGCACGTTCTTTTTCTGACACATGTTTGCACGTTTCGTTTACCTTCCAATCAAATGCAAACACGTGTCCGTGTCATGATGAAAATCTTTTCCCGCTCAAGATTTTCTCTCTCTCTACTCTCTCTATATAAACCATTTTGGGTTTATATTTTTCTCTTTACGCGAAAAACTTCTCCTCCAAGCAAGAAAAAGATTTACTGTTGCATTTTGAGCTCTCAAAATGCAACAAAAACTGTTCATCTTCTTCTTTGACGAACCAGGTTATTACTCTTATTATTTACCTACATTACTTGTTTATGATCTTATTCTTTGTTTTTAACAGATCAAATAAAAGAACTTTTATAAAATGAAATCATTTTCTGTTCATGATTTTATGAATACAACCTTCATGGTTGTTCTTCAAGTTTATATCAAAACTCGTAAACTTGTTCTTCATATGTTTTTCCAGAATTCCTTCTTCAAATAAAAACTGGAAAACACATAATCTATACGTTTTGTAACTCTTTCTCAAAACAAGAAAACCCTAATTTGGGGGATATCAACACCTCCCTAACGGCCCTGGAAACAAAGATGGAGTCTTTCAACAATACTCTAACTGCCAACTCTTCAGCGGTTACAAACGCTGGAGAGAACTTGAAGACATTGACCACTGAGGTCGAAAAGAAAGCCTCCAAAGTTGATCTGGAGAAGGTGGATGGTAGCATTGCTAAATTTGCTACCACCCTCGCAGAAAACTCAACCGCCACAACCGCTCTCTCAACAAACTTCACATCTCTGTCCAATGAAGTCACATCATTGAGGACAGAGGTTGGTTCTCTTAAGGGTGAAGTTTCCACGATCAAGACTGAGGTCTCTGCGGTCAAAGAGATTGTTCAGAAAGTGCTCGATCGCCCGAACACCCCAACTTCTCATTTCACTCAGGCCGATCGAGATGATCTCAAAAAGATCAGTACTGCTATTACTGGCCTAGAAGACAGAGTAGCAGCGATTGAAAACTGTATAAGAATTATTGGCCAAGAAGACAGTAATCCTATGGCTGCTGCTGCCGCTGAAAAGTCCGTTACCTCCCCCAACCATGATGTGGAAGAGGGGGAGAAGCCTAAAGAAGACCTTCCCCATAATGATGAGGGGGGAATAAAAATAAAGAAGACCTTCCCCATGCTGAGGGGGAGGGTATTGAAACTGCTGCTGCTGGTACTTCTACTTCACGACCTCAGGGAGTTGAAAACCCTGAGGAAAGCAAGAAACATCCCTCTGAATCTGAGGGGGAGCAACTCGAAGAGCAGAACATTGAAGCTGCTGCTGATGTAACCTCACCCTACGCTGAAGAGGTTGAATCTGATGAAGACGAAGCTGAAGACGATGAAGCTGAAGACGATGAAGCTGTCAACATCTCTGATGATGAACCATCTTCTTCTCCAAAGAATGATGATGATAACGATGATGATGACGACTCCTTTATCGTCAAGCCTGTTCAGAAGACTACAACTCTCAAAGGGATTTCGATAAACGAACCATCAGGGGAGAAGACAAAGCCTGCAGCGTCTGAAGCTGACAAAGGCAAAAACAAAGGCCTTGCTGCAGAAGACAATCTGATGATCTTGCTTCAAAAGCCAGTTTGTCAGGTACACTACCTCCTATTCCTTTACACTGCATCCCTCCTCTATCCCTTCTCAATCTCAATCCTTCTATCCATAAAATCTCTATACACTTGAACACCCCATTCTTTCTCTATCTCTTTCTTCCCCAACTCTTCTTACTTAAACGATCGCTGTGTTTCAGCTAGTCCTCTCCCCTGTTTGAGGATCCCGCTGAAGCTCCTTCGTCTACACCAGGAATAATCCCAGTCTTAGATTTAACCACTGAGACTGATGAACCTGAAGAATAGCTGCTGTCTCACAAAAACAGACCTTCCTTGACTCCTCAAAAGCTAAGTGAAGAGGATCAGAAAAAGAGAGAGGAAGTAATCAAGAGATTCGAAGATCAGCGAATCATCCTGAAGCGTGATCAACTTCCTTCTATTCCTCCAAAGTTTAGACTTTCACAAAAGGAATACCAGGATCACCTCAGAGCTGAAAGGTTAATCGCTGAAAGAAGGGAAGCTGAAGAAAAAGACAGAGAACTCGCCATCCAGCTTGTCCAACAATCGGTGAAAGACCCCGCGTTGAAAAGAACTCCCATTGATGTCCAACGCCAGCTATGGGATGATGCCCAAAGGATCGTTGAAGAAAAGACGATGCCCAAAGGATCTGATACGACTTTGAAATGGTGTAAAGAAATGTTGAATTATCGATCTCGACCATCCAAAATCATCAAAGTAAATATCGGAGGAAAACTGTTCGTAGACGTTCCTGTTGTTGAAGTTGATGTATTCAGAGAAGACAAAACCAAGCAAACCTTCTATGCTGCTACTTTAGAGAAGTTTGGTTTCTCTGAATAGTTGGAAGTGAAATTAGCCATTCAGGGATCGCGCTCAAAATTCAAGAGCCATGTCGAGAAAATTTTAAATACTCAGATTGACTTGGTTTCTTCTGCTGTGGATATTCCTCCTTCCACTCTTCTTCCTCCTCAACAAAGAAGAGTCTCTGCAAAGGAAAAGAAAGTCTCAGACTCAGGTCCTCCTATACGGAATGAAACAGGTATTGGTTTCTCTCGTCCTGAAGTTCTTGGCCCTGATGTTGATCTCTCAGCGCTTGACACCTCCCTACCACCTGGAGAAACTTTCATTCCTGTCAAAGTTGTAAGTGATCCCTATGGTATATTCTTTCTAGACTACCAAGGAAATCATCACTTTCAACGCATCTCTGAGCTTCCAATCACTCCCATCGAACAACTCAGAGATCTCATCTACTGGTGTGAAGTCAGACGCGACATTAAAGCTAGACACTTGAAGCCCTTGATTTTTGAAGAAGCTCTGAACAAAAAGAATCAAGGAGTAACTGTCCCTGACTGGATGATCCCCACATCAAAGACCCTCGATGAACTTCTCATCAAGGAAGAACCTTTTGACGGATAGGGTCGCCTTGTAACTCTTTCTATCCTTATCTGTCTACATCTTTTGTACTTGTAATTTTATTTGCTGTACTTGTAATTTTTCTATTTCCCTCTGTAATCTTTACGAAGTTTAAAGAAAAATTTCAGCGAATGTACTTTACTCCATCAGTACTGAAAAGATCCCAGAAAACAGTAAAAGGGACAAATATTTTATGAGTTCTTTTTATCCTTATGTTTTCATTAAATAGCAATTTTCTCTGTTTCTATGTCATAATCAAATAGGGGGAGATTGTTGATCCAAACCCTCAGTGATTTGATAATGACCCTCTCTTAAACACTTAGTGAAAATTGTAAGTAAACAAAATGTATCAGAGTTTCACTATCGTTGATAAGTACTAAGACTTTACAGTACCGCTGATAGTAACTCTCACTCTTTAGATTAGATATTCAGCGAACACTGTTCATCATCTTATAGCTCTGAGCCTGTTCAATCTATGAGATGATCGCTGATAAGTTAGTTGTTTACCTATGATTCCTGAAGACAAGTTTCACATCAACCAAAGTTCTACGCTGAAGTTGAAGATCAAGCTCAAGAACCAGCGACAAGTCTACTCATGAACTGATGCGAATATCAGCGAAGCAAGACCTGTCCATTCAACGTGAAGTATCAAGTAGAAGACTTCAGCAATCGTTGAACTTTATCATTCGCTGATAAAGATCTGACTCAACGAAAACTGATCATGAAGTCTCACTGCATGTTACTATTGTCTTACTGTAACACCCCGCTTACCACGACACAATATTGTCCGCTTTGCCCCACTGGCTCACGGCTTTGTTCTTGGCGACCTGGAAAGGACTTCGCAAGGACTTCCCAGGAGGTCACCCATCCTGGTACTACTCCCACCCAAGCACGCTTAACCACAGAGTTCCCAAGGAACCCGCATGCTTGTGGCCCCAAAACGCGTTGTGTCTGGTAAGGCCAAGGTTTACTAATATACCCAGCATCTCTCCTGTCCACGGCCGATGTGGGATATGCCTAAGGTGTTACACACACCCCCCTTAGAGACTCATCGTCCTCGATGAGGTTTGCCCCACCATCCCGAACGGCACAGGAGTGGCTCACATCGGCCGTGGACAGGAGAGATGCTGGGTATATTAGTAAACCTTGGCCTTACCAGACACAACGCGTTTTGGGGCCACAAGCATGCGGGTTCCTTGGGAACTCTGTGGTTAAGCGTGCTTGGGTGGGAGTAGTACCAGGATGGGTGACCTCCTGGGAAGTCCTTGCGAAGTCCTTTCCAGGTCGCCAAGAACAAAGCCGTGAGCCAGTGGGGCAAAGCGGACAATATTGTGTCGTGGTAAGCGGGGTGTTACAAATGGTATCAGAGCCACTCCTGTGCCGTTCGGGATGGTGGGGCAAACCTCATCGAGGACGATGAGTCCCTAAGGGGGGGGTGTGTGTAACACCTTAGGCATATCCCACATCGGCCGTGGACAGGAGAGATGCTGGGTATATTAGTAAACCTTGGCCTTACCAGACACAACGCGTTTTGGGGCCACAAGCATGCGGGTTCCTTGGGAACTCTGTGGTTAAGCGTGCTTGGGTGGGAGTAGTACCAGGATGGGTGACCTCCTGGGAAGTCCTTGCGAAGTCCTTGCCAGGTCGCCAAGAACAAAGCCGTGAGCCAGTGGGGCAAAGCGGACAATATTGTGTCGTGGTAAGCGGGGTGTTACAAATGGTATCAGAGCCACTCCTGTGCCGTTCGGGATGGTGGGGCAAACCTCATCGAGGACGATGAGTCCCTAAGGGGGGGTGTGTGTAACACCTTAGGCATATCCCACATCGGCAGTGGACAGGAGAGATGCTGGGTATATTAGTAAATCTTGGTCTTACCAGACACAACGCGTTTTGGGGCCACAAGCATGCGGGTTCCTTGGGAACTCTGTAGTTAAGCGTGCTTGGGTGGGAGTAGTACCAAGATGGGTGACCCCCTGGGAAGTCCTCGCTAGGTCGCCAAGAACAAAGCCGTGAGCCAGTGGGGCAAAGCGGACAATATTGTGTCGTGGTAAGCGGGGTGTTACACTTACCTCCCTTGCACGTCTCCGTACGAACTGTCAGAACGGACATCCCTTTTGTCTGTAATCGTACAACAACTCTGATTCTACATTGTGCACCATGCGGCTACTAAGGTTGTCTACAAAGGTCAATGACATGCAACCACTCAGCTGCTGCCACGTGTAAAGCCATATTGCCTTGCATTAAATGCATGCAGTATATAAGAAGATCCTTACTTCGGTTTTGAAGTGTGCTCGGACCATCTTCTTATTTCTCTCTTATTGTTAAGATATTATTCGTAATTTCTTTAACTCTTTCTAGTGCAAGAAACTTAGTGTTTCTCAAGACTTGTTTAGATTATGTTTATCCTTAATCTTGTTCCGCAACAAGTTGTAAATTGTCTTGATTTATCAATAAACAATTTAGAAAAGTAAAAAACGTGTGTTTGTATTCAACCCCCCCCCCCCTTCTACAAACTTGTATAGCCCTTCGGGACCAACATTTACATAATTAACTTGTTACGTTATTCTACAACAAGATTTGTTTATCCGACATTTACATGAATGTGGACATCCTTCCGCTCGTGTGTTTGAGACTACAGACGCAAACATACTTGAGATGAGGTGGAGAACAACTAGAAATTTCACAGATTGCGGTGTGTTTGTAATGCGCCACATGGAAACTTACATGGGTGGAGGACTACGAGGATGGAACAGCGGGTTGGACAAAGAAGGACCAAGTCAGGATAAGCAGCTAGCGGAACTAAGGAAAAAGTATATGGCCAAAATATTGTTGAGTGACCATAATGAGTGCCGGGATTATGTGGAGGCAGAGGTGAGCAGATTCCAATCATTGGACAAGGCGTCAAAAGAGCATAGAATGCAAGAGGCAGAAAAAACCAGGGCACATCGACTAAGAACATGACATACAAGCATTTTACCTTTTTTTGCAAACGTTGAACTGAAGATAAATAGTTGCATTAGTTTTATTTTAGGGTTTAAACCTTCTAGTTTTTTCGAATTTCAAGTAATGAATACTTATTTTAAACATGTCTTTGCAATATGAAGTGCATTTTAAAGTTGTCCAAACTGATTCAAGAATTATGCTGTAAGATTACACTTGTTCTTATTTGTAAGTTTTGTGATAGCAGATTGTTTGATGTTGTCAAATCCTTTGAAATATGCAATGCTTATGCAGATAATTGTATAATCTATTAGGGTATTATTCAATTTCCAAATCTGTGCAGAATTCTAAGAGTGCAGTTGTTGTCAACCTATGATGTAGACAAATAGAATCCAAAATGTGCAGAATTTAAGAACTACATCTGAATAAAGTTGCTGTTAAGCAGCTGAATATAGCTGTTGTTAAGCAGCTGAATATAGCTGTTGTTAAGCAGCTGATGCAGTTAAGGTGATGTTGTTAAGTCACTTCTGTGCAGAAGGATTCCTGATGGGTGCCTTTTTAAGTTGTCTGTGTGCAATCCAGAAGCAGATTGTGCAGTTCTGTTGTCCAGATTAAGTAGCAGATTATCCTATTGTTGTAATTTTTGTTGCTGTCCAGATGGTGTTATTTGTTCAAAAGAATCAATTGAAGATTGTGTTAAGATAGCAGAATGTTTGCACAATATAGGTGGTTCATAGTTTGATCAGAGATCGACCAGAGATGCTCTTATGCAAAACTAGAGCACAATCAGAAGTTCTCCATGTTAATTTTCTACACGTCTACAACAGGTCTTCAAGACTATTAACATGCAAAGGCAAATTATTTTACTGTTCTCCATTCGAAGTATACATCAGATATGATATGTTCATATATTTTTCAAGAAAAAGCTAGATGCTGCTTTGAAACCAAAGTTTGGGGCTGTTTGTTCTTCCTTCAAGTGCATCAAGTCAGCAAATGGCTTGACACAGAATATGTGCATCAGCTGCTGCCCAGAGCTATGCAGAAGCTGTCAAGATTGTGCCGAAGCCTCTATGATTGGACAGTATGTGCAGATCAACATCTTGTTCAGCTTTGAGTTGTGATCGATTCTAGAGAATAATGTCAAACAGATTTGTGGCAGATCACACTTCGAAGAAACCTACAGAACTTTGTCCTTCTGCAGATCAGAGCTGATTTCTGATCAAAGGGTATACAGCGCTGCTGATACAGAGCTTAATAGAAAAAAAGGAATGTTGATGTGCAGAGTTTAATTCTGTTAGAACCTGTTTTGTTTAGCTTTGAGCTGCGTTTAGAGATTGTTCTGGCTTCAATCGACCATATATGTTAAATATAAATATGTCAATAATTTAGCATATTATACACTAATAAATTCGAATAATTTGTTTAAACTGCATATGTGCAACATTTATCAATTTACCCAAATGATTTCTAAAACAAATGATTTTTAAAACAAAGTAGGAATTTGTTGGTTTAGAACTACCAATAAAAGCTACTATTCACCTTGAAAGCAATCTCGTTAATCTATCTTGAAAGTAGTTCCAATAACTGCATACACATTCATGAATGAAAGAGGCTTATTGATTACATATTCATATAAAAACCTACTTTTTAGTATTAAATCTTAAGAATGATACCGTTTACACAACTTCATCAAAACAAATAGATAAAAGTTCATGAATGTAACCAATACGATTTATTTAAAAATCGCTAAACGTCCATATATGCAATTACAGTGTCACATATATCAAAATCAACATTGCATATATGCAATTTCACTGCATTTATTTGTTCTCGTGCATTTATTTGTTCTAAATATTCTAAAAGTTCCATTACAATATCCATGTTTATACTTTTGTATATGAAAAAAAATAAACACCATCAAAGATTATACTTGCACATATGCAGAAACACGTACACTAATGAAAATATACATACATACATACAACAATATCTATTTCTGGTCTCACCTTTATGCTGGTCATCAGAATGTTCATGATCAGAATCATTGTTTTTGGATATTATGTCGTCTGTATCGGGAATTTTCTGGCTACATTCTCCAACATCAAAACTTGAAAACACGTCATTCACATGAAGCTCGTTAGCATCTGTATCATGGATCTTCTGTCTTTCTTCGTGCAACCCCAAAACATCATCATGATTCACTTCACAATCGTCCAACCCGTCGTCTTGTTGCACATCTACTTCTACATCATTTTGCATATTTGAGTTGCTCATCTCGCCACCAAACATGTAGTGGAATTCAATAGTGATATTTATTCAACTTTGAACTGTTAATTGAACAATGGAACAAGGATACGCAGAAAAAAAAGGAGGAAGAAGAAGAAGGATACGCAGACAAAAAATGTATGAAGAAGAAGAAGAATACGCAGAAAAAAAAACGCAGGAAGAAAAAGAAGAATACATAGAAAAGAATAAGAAAAGGATATACACAATCAATATAATTTCCTAGATATTATGCTATAATTTAGTAACTGATTTGATTAGTAAATATTATCTATAATTAAACAAAAAATCTGGAATAATCAATTTACTAAATTAACCCTTCACTAAAATAATTAATTTTAATAATTAGATAATGACATGGATAAATGATTGGTAGAGATTGGTTTGTAAAGGGGTGCAACAATTGAATGGTGTGCATTTGATTTGCCCTCTCTCTCTCTCTCTCTCTCTCTCTCTATATATATATATATATATATATATAGGGAAGGGTTCAATTGAGAAGTCTAAATATTTTGAGAAATAGAGAAGTAAAAAAAACACGGGAGTGTTCATATATGACTGTTATATGAACGTTCATTTATGAACGTTCATATATAAACAGTCATATATGAACATTCATATATGAACACTCCAACGTTCATATATAAACGTTCATATAACAATCATATATGAACGTTCATATATAAACAGTCATATATGAACATTCATATATGAACACTTCCCGTGTTTTTTTACTTCTCCATTTCTCAAAATATTTAGACTTCTCAAATGAACCTAACACTATATATATATATATATATATATATATGCGAAATATCCTTTGCAAATCATGCAGATCATACAAACTTTGCAAACCATCCATAGCCATTAGATCTAATTAGATCTAATTAATTTTAATTATATTAATTTTAATTGAAAAGGGTAGATTAGTAATTGGTTAAATCATCCGATAATGATTAATGTTATATTAATTATTGTTTGTTTGGTAATTGTCGATTTCATGGGGATTTTGTTTCCAAATCGTAGGCAGTTATCATTTTTAGAACTCTAATCATTTATGTCGATTATTTTCTGCATATTAAACCTGTCGCCGGAAGTATATCCCTGTTTGTTTACATCTTCTTGCCGGAATATTTTTTTTTTGTTGAATCAATGGAGCATTCGTACTCACTGAATGAGGAAACCGTCAATGATATATATGGATCATGTTCCCGTGTTCGTGATGAAGAACCGTCCTTTGTTGAAACCGATTCCGTAGACTCTCCGGTGAAAACACAGTACGGTGTCAAGCAACCCAATGAAAAAAATAGTGTTGGCCCGAATGATGATGGTATCGAATAGTTTTTTCGTGTTGTCAATTTTATGTATTTTTTTGTTTTACCCGATGTGTATGGTGATTCGTCTACTTTGCCTTAATGATTCCATCGAGTATGTAATTTTTTATTTGACAATTTTATGTACTATTTCTTTCAAACTTATTTTATACTTTTCTGTTTACTGTGCATTCATTGATCTCAATTTTCTGCACTCGTTATATGTATCGGTGGTCAAACCGAAAAGTTTTGACACACATGTATAAAATTAGTTGTTTACAAATATAGGCTTTAATCATTAAAATTCCTTTCTAACAGTTTTAGTATTAATTTTAGGTCTTCATTAGTGCTCCTTGTCGTTAATTTTAAATACATTTGTTTACTTTCTTGAGAATGTGATGTGGTGAATTATGATTTAATCCGAATCATTTTATTCATAGCTTTTTTGTTTTACTTAATATTGTATTTCAATCATTTTATTGGTAATTTGCATAGTTATATTAAATATTGTTTTTTTATTGTGTAGATGATAATGACGATGAGATTCGAAAAGATGTTGATGGGTCAAAGTATTTCATGCCGGATGTTTCTAGTGAATGCACACCCAAGATTGGTGATTTTTTCATTAATCACATAGCAGTCGAGAGGTGTTATAGGAATTACGTCGTAAAAGCATGGTTTAATGTTAGGATTTCTAACAAAAAAATCAATAGGCTAGGTCGAATTACAACCACGTATCTTGTTTCTAGCAAACAAGGTATACCTACCCCTAAGATTTACGATTCATTAGAATTTCGGTCTGGTTCTCGCAAGCGACGTAATACTAACCTAAAAAGGACTGGTTGTAAGGCTTGTTTTATAGTTCATTTTGTTAAGGAAAGAAATAGGTATGAGGTTTATAAGTTTGTATAGTGGCATAATCATGTTCTGTTAAGTGAGCAAGAAATGAGATTTTCACGTAATAATAGGACACTTCTATGCTGAGCAAAAGAATGTGTTTCATTCATGTGCTCATAAGGTTGGTGTAAGCAAAGGTCATAGAATTTGTAATGCATTGATGGGTGGTGTGGAAAATTCTGGTGGAACTGTGAGGGATTATCAGAATTATAGGCGTGACATGAATACTTTTGTTGGCAATAAGGATGCTCAGATGCTGATAAACACCATGACAAGTAGGCAACAAATATGTCCGGATTATTTTTTCGAGTACAAAGTCGATGGTAAAGAGCTATTTGCTATTTTCTAGGCCAATGAAACCGCGCGCATGAATTATCGTGAGTTTGGAGACGTTATATCATTTGATGCCACATTCCGGACAAACATGTAAGTTATTATTTTTATTGTGTTTTTATAATTCATTTTTGATAAATTTATTGTATTGGGTTTTTATTTAAAAAGTTTATATGTTAGGCATGCAATGAGTTTTGTTCCCTTTGTTGCGGTTGATAATCACAAGAAAAGTGTGGTTGTCGGTGCGACATTGATTTCTGGTGAAACTGTTCATCATTACTCTTGGATTTTGAAGGCCTTTTTGAAGGCACATGGTCGACCGCCAGTTTTTGTAATAACTGACCAGTGTCTTGCCATGAAGAAAGCTATTCCTGAAGTGTTCCCGGAAAGTAGACATCGTTTGTGCATGTGGCACATAATGAATAAGGTTGATGATAAGGTATGTTTAACTTTTTTGTTTTTTTATATTGTTTTGATCACATTCATTTTTCTTATAGTGATGGTAATCATTTATTAATATTAAGTACTATTGTCAATTTAATGCCTCGGATTAGTGTTTACTTGAAGCATAAGACATCGTTTAAAGTGGAGTTGAACAAGTTGGTATGGGATGTCAATATGGATCCTTGTGTATTTGAGGCATCTTGGAATGAATTGATGGAAAAGTATTAATTGGTTGGAGAATCATGGTTTGAGGAGATGTTCAATATTAGAGAATCTTGGATACCGGCATACTTCAAAGATTTTCCTATGTCCGGTTTGATGAAAACAACATCTCGTTCTGAGAGTATAAATGCTTTTTTAATGTATTTCATGCTTTTCACCATGATCTTTTGGTGTTTCTTCATTCCTTTGACAATGCCATTGATACTCAACATAAAGTGCATGCAACCGATGAAGTTAAGATGAAATCGACTGTTCCTCGAATGGTGACCCTTAGCAAGATTGAAGAGAATGTTGCATTGGTGTACTCGCGCACTATTTTTTTCGATTTCCAAGAAGAGTTAAGCCAAGCCATGAATTCATGTATTTGGGAGGGTTTTGTTATCGTTGGTGGTACAAAGGTATACACAATTACTGAAGACATTGAAGGGTACGAGGAGGATACAAAATTCACGGTAAAGAGAAATGTATTATTATTCAATTGTTATTTTTTTATATAATACTTATATGCTTATTTTTAATTTTAGGTTGTTCGTGATTTTGCTCTCGACACGATTGAATGCTCTTGTATTTTTTTGTGCGGAATGGTATTCTTTGTCGTCACGTATTGAAGGTTTTGGTGAATGAGAGTGTAAAAACAATATCGGATCGTTATTTGCTTCGTCGTTGGAAGTGTGATTTAATACCTATGCAATGGTTACCGGCGAAAGTTCCTTATGGTGAGGTTGATGCCGAAGTCGAGAAGTTAATAGGTGATGCGCATAAACTGGTAGAAGGGGTTGTTGAGCGATTGAGACATGACAAAGATTCACTAACTGAATTTGTAAAGGTTCTAGTGAAAAGGAATTCTGACATTCCTATCGATGAACCCCAACAAAGTAGCCGAGAACGGAAAAACTCTAACATTCAGGAATTCATGGGTGCGCCAAAAGTTGACACTGTTGAAGTTTATCCTCTGGTGTGCTCAATAAGGGGTGTGGTACCGGCAAGAGGTTGATTGGTATCCGCGAAAAGGTTGCGAAAAAGATGAAAAAACCTAAGAGGGTATGTCAAAAGTGTGGGCAAAAGGCGAGGCATGATTCTCGTAATTGGCCCGATAAGTGATTTCATTTTATTAATAAGTTGTTTGTTTTTGGTTTACTAATTAGACATGTTTTAGAAGTTGAGATTGATGATTTATGGATTTTATTTTCATTGTTGTTTAGCGGGTTAACTCATTGTTTTTTATTGATAACCTTCAGACTTGTTTATGGTTATTGTCTTTTATGATTAATCTAGTGTTTTATTTATGGATTAAATTAATGCATCTTACGGTAGCAATTTTTATACCTTGATATCCTTCACAATGCATGTCTTCTAGAAACCAATGTAATCATTACTTGCCGCCGGTTGCTTCTTTTTTTTGCTCATTAATATCGATGCATCATTACTCTTTTCTTTATACTATAAAACAAGGTGTTTGTCTCTTCATTTTCACCCCAAAATTTGCTAACAAACCCTAGAAATCTATTTCTGGCTTAAATCAAGTCTCTTTCTCCGTCCACCGAATCAAATGCCGATGAAGGTGTGTGCCCGCGATCGTTCATCAAGATTTTACTTGGTCACCACATTGAGACTTTTAAGCGACATTCATGACCTTAAAAAGGAGCTGAAATAGCTTCGTATGGTTCATAAGGATCTTGGTGAGAAGTACGACAAGGTTGTAGAAGATCTGTCGGCTTCCATGGCAGAGATTGAGGAACTGAAAGCTAGTATCAAGGTCGTGGAAATGTTCACTGTTCCCTAGACCTTATATCATCCAAGTGTTAACCCCAATGCTATCTTCTTTTTTTGGTTTTTTGGTATGGTCATGTATGATATCCCTATAAGGGGTGGGTTTTGTGAATGCTATGAATGCGTTCGTAGTATAGGGAAAAAATGGGGTTTTGGTTTTTGTTGAAGTATGGGGTTACACTTGTTGATGATTGATCTTACTTTTGTGTGTAAATGCAAATCGATGTTAATATTATGGTATTTATCTTTTTTTTTGTCATGATTTTCCCCATAATCCACTTGTTCAGTAGATTTTGCATGTTGTGATTGGGGTACCATTTATGTTTTATTTTTTAGAGGAATAATCCAGGCAATTTTATAGCAACGTATAAAAAGAAACATTAGGCAAAACGCCACCGTCCAAGCCAAACGGCAAAACAATACAAGTTGGTAACAACACCATACCAAGCAAAAACAAGCCAAAACAAACAAAGACTAATGGAGTAAAACAAGCTAGAAAAGAAAATAATGAAGAACAAACTCCACAGTCCGCTCCAACCATCATCGAACACACCACCCACGAAAGACATGTTAACCGTCATCGGGAATTCTTCTACCACGTCGCATCTTCTTCCACTCCACCTTCAATAAAACAATAGCCAATATCTCCTTAACAACTTGCATCGCTGGCCGATAAGTGTTGGAAAAAATCCTCCGGTTCCGCTCTTGCCACACAAAATAGAGGTACCATTTATGTGTGTAATGCATGATTTAAGCTAAGATCAAACTAGATGTTATTTTATATGTATGTTGTTAGTTTCTATAGTTTTCTAGTATGAGTTTAAATATCATATTTGTTTATTTACAAAATTGATTTGCAACTTGTAAAAAAGTTGGGTAATGTATTATGTCACCACATGAGACTTTTAAGCGACATTCATGACCTTAAAAAGAAGCTGAAACGGCTTCTTATGGTTCATAAGGATCTTGGTGAGAAGTACGACAAGGTTGTAGAAGATCTGTTGGCTTCCATGGCAGAGATTGAGGAACTGAAAGCTAGTATCAGGGTCGTGGAAATGTTCACTGTTCCCTAGACCTTATATCATCCAAGTGTTAACCCCAATGCTATATTCTTTTTTTGGTTTTTTGGTTTTTTGGTTTGGTCATGTATGATATCCCTTTAAAGGGTGGGTTTTTGTGAATGCTGTGAATGCGTTCTTGTTGATGATTGGATCTTACTTTTGTGTGTAAATGCAAATCGATGTTAATATTATGGTATTTATCTTTTTTTGTCATGATTTTCCCCATAATCCACTTGTTTAGTAGATTTTGCAAGTTGTGATTGGGGTACCATGTATGTTTGTAATGCATGATTTAAGCTAAGATCAAACTAGATGTTATTTTATATGTATGTTGTTAGTTTATGTAGTTTTCTAGTATGGATTTAAAATATCATATTTGTTTATTTACAAAATTGATTTGCAACTTGTAAAAAAGATGGGTAATGTATTATGTATTTTTCGTGGTTTATCAAATCAGGTATGGTGTTTTATGTTAATGAACTTACATATTCATATTTTTATACAATGTAAATTATATGGCATAATAGAGCTATTTTATTATATGTATCAATAGTGTTAGGAATTCATATAATGATAGTGAACCATGATTCTAAAAGTTACTGTATGTTAGCCTATATAATATTCATGCAAGGGGTATTATGTTATTGTTTTATGGTAATGCACTGCTAAGATCCAATAATACCAAACTAGTCTTCTGTAGACAAAATAAATTAAAACACGATCCAATTATAAAATCCTAAATAAAGCAACACAAGATTCCCAAACAGAAATAATTTATCAAATCTGTTTAACCAATTGTCAACGTTAAGCCAAAAGCAACGTATTTTTTTATCAATCTGAAATCTGATCATCTTAGCACTTAGGTGAGACGCTCCTAACGACTGTCATGGGCTGTACGGAGAATGTGGTTCCGGAGCTCGTCATTCATCGTGTAGAACCTGTGTACTTCCTTCGCCATCGCATCCTTTAAATTGTTATTTGTATGTAAAGTAATCTTTGAAACCTACTTTTTCCGTAGATCTTCGAGTTGTGAATGTTGCTTCTGACTTTCGTCTGCTAAACCACATTTCCATTTCGTGTCGCCCATGAATGTATCCATATGTCGCATTGTGAACACGCCATTGTCGTATGAATTAAAATTAGGGGCTGTTTGGTTGGTTTTTCATTAAGTTTTGTATGGATAAAGTTGGCTATATGGATAAAGTTGGCTGAATAGATTAACTAAACCTGTTGTTTGTTTCTTGTGCTGAATACGATCGTCTGAATAATAAAAATGACCATTTTACCCTTTTAATTATTTTTGTCCTAAAAAATACCAAAACAAACCAAGAACATCAAACCCATAATAAATACTTGAAGAAGAAGAAGATTAAACAGTTCTGTATTGTTGCAACAAACCCAAAGAATCAAACCTAAACATGATACAACTAATAGACATTTACAGGCCCTAATCAAAATTACAAAACCAACCAATTTCTTTACATAAATCGCATCCTTAAACTAAAAGTTCTTGGCAAACAAATGATTCCCCACAGGCCTGTAAATGACCTGAAGATTAGAAGCTGCTGGTTTATAGAGTTTTCACAGGAGCTGTTGGTTTACAGAGTTTTCACAGGATTGAAGAAATCAGATTTCTTGGACAGAAGAAATCAGAGAGAAAACACAAGGTGTAGAAGAAATCAGAAACCAGAGACAAAAATCAAATTTCTCGGTGTAGAGCAAATCACAGAAATCGATTGATCGCTCGATCTAGGGTTTAAAGCGAAAACCAAGATTTCAGAGGAAGAGGAAGAATCGATTGCTTGAGCAGTAGCATAATCTATCAATCCATGTTCCTCCTTCCACGTTTCAAGCTCTTTAGCCACAACCCATCACGTTTCAAACCCAAAATCCAAAAAACCGTCGATTGTTCAGAGAGGGGCGCCGAAGCAATAACTGCGATGGCGAAGTAGCAAGATGGCGGCAGATGGGAGGACCAGGGATGAGGGGAGCACCGACCATCAACTTTATCCTTTGGAAACGTTTTTTATATCTGTGAATGAAAGAGGGGGAGGGCATTTTAGGAATGCGAGAGGCTGAGTGGATAAAGCGAGGGTCATGGAGCTGCACGAAAAAGTTGTATTTTGTCTCAATGAGTCACTTCCAAACGACATTACATGGCTTACCGAATAAGCTATACAAGTTACTAAGCTCATTAAGCCACTTCCAAACAACCCCTTAGGGGGCGTTTGGTTCGCTGGAATGTTTTTGAATGGAATGGAATCTGTCAAATGAATTTGACTTTAAGGAATTGGAATGGAATGTTGTCAAGTTTGACCAGCTGTTTGGTTGACAGAATTGGAATGGAATCTGTTAAAGGAATTGGAATGGAATCTGGTAAATGACCAAAATACCCTTTTGATAATTTTAATTGTTTTTTTCAAAAGCAATTGTTTTTTTTGGAATGAAATTTTATTTGTTTTTTTTTCAAAACCGTCGCCACCGGTGGTGGTGGTGGCGGTGGCGGCGGTGGCGGTGGTGGTGGTGGTGGCGGTGGCGGTGGTGGCGGCGACGGTGGTGGTGGTGGCGGTGGCGGCGGTGGTGGCGGCGGCGGTGGTGGTGGTGGCGGCGGCGGTGGTGGTGGTGGTGGCGGCGGTGGTGGTGGTGGCGGCGGTGGTGGTGGTGGTGGCGGTGGTGGTGGCGGCGGTGGTGGTGGTGGCGGTGGCGGTGGCGGTGGCGGTGGTGGTGGTGGCGGCGGCGGCGGTGGCGATGGCGGTGGCGGTGGTGGTGGTGCAATGGAGAAGACGAAGAGAGAGCAAGGGTAATTTTGGAATTGACCATTTCTACAATTCCATTCCTTACAATCCCAAGCCTCATCGATGGAATGAAAAATACCCATTTGATGGAATTGGTGGAATTTTAAACATTCCATTCCATTACAAACCTTGAACCAAACGTCGGAATGGAATCTGGTCAACGGAATTGACCATTCCAATTCCACCAATTCCATCAGATTCCATCCAACCAAACAGCCCCTTAGTCTGCCAATCCAAGACCAATCTTTCCAGCTCCACCTCTTTAAACATTTGTGCAGACGGATGTCGAACAACAATCAAGTGCTGTCGGATTACCTTTAGCTGAAAAAAGCAAATTTATAAAAATTTATATTTTAGTTAATTTCAAACATCTACCGACTAAAATTAATAAATTCATGCTGACGTACCAAAATTTCTGGCAAGTAAGAGTACTTCCTCAAAATCATCTCATTAGACATTTTCTTCCATTTTCGATTGTCGATTATGGTGAATGCTGGATTCTTAAGGTTTACCACAACTAAATAGTAGAAGCACCCATCTTGCATTGGAAAGAACACCTGCATTTTGCATTTTACGGGTACGTTACTATTACGTATAACCTATTAAATATAATATATAATGTCTGCATATAACCGTTATTAACTTACCAAATCATAATTTTTCAAGCTAACAACTGCTTTATTTTTTCTGGCAGATGTTGATATGCTTTCTATGAACATGTCGTAATTAGTCTTCAGATCAAGGCATCTGGTACTCAAAATTGGGTCCGCATGCATGATTTTATATTTTAAAAAAATTATACAAAAAGATAGTTAACATTTATACTACGTGTTGTTTAATTGGTTGATGGAATTTTAATATTCTTACCATAATATCAATCTTGAAGAAATAACGTCCCATTGAATCACGGTTTCTGAATCGTTCTTCGTAGTTTAGTATCGATGCCACACGTTGATTACCGTTGGTTTGGTATTCATGTTCATGACAGCTAATGTCTCCATCTCTAATCAATCGATGTATGTCAACTCATCTGAGCGAAAGACGTTGTCGCTAAGAATAATTATGTACAAGTGCCGTTAGTGTATTTTTTATCGAAACATATTCAAACATTAAAATATAGATATGAATATTACTTACAACTTGCTCCCGAACATAGTTGTTGTCCATTCATGCACTTTCTTGTCTTCTGTTGAAATATTAAAGTCGACCACTCGGTTATAATATGGTGACTTTAGATGTTCGCCCAGTTTCACCGTCCGCCTTGTTGCTCTAGGACGTAGATTTGCATTCTCATGATCCTTGAGAATGTGTGCCCCTGTATGAGCATCAATGCAATCTGTCTCCTCTTGTTTGGGATTGATAACACCAATGTTTTGAGTTGGAACATATGCTGGACGGTTAGATTCATTACTTGGAACCATTTGGACAGGAATTGGATCCTTAATTGGGCTGAATCCAATATCAAAGTTAGGTGCTTCACCGTCCATGTTTTCCTCAATAATTTTCCCTTTTCCCTTGCTGTCAACTGCCGTGTTCACACTTTTCCAGCTTGCATGCTTATATTCTATGTAGTCTTCAAAGGGTTGTCTCGCAGATCAAAATTCACAGGTTCTTTGATGTTCAACTATTTTCTAGCTTTAGAACGCTCCACCGATATACGCATTGACTCATCAACCTTGTCTACAAAAGTTGGGTTGTCCCATATATGACAAAATGGGTCTTCAACGACTTGGCTAAGAACGATAGTTGTTGATGGAGTTGTGAAATCACTCACACCTATTGATGTCTTTGTATTCTTTGGTGTGTGTGTTTTGTTGAACAACGATACCAATTCAGATTGCATACTCAGAAATGGTTCCTTTTTCCCGAACTTTAGCAGTGCAACAGATATGTCGTATTATGTTGCTTTCCTTATATCTTTGATCCGATCGATTCGTCCACGGATTGTCTAGATGAATACCTGTTGTTTTGATGACAGTTTGGTATTAAATATATTTACTTTATACACTTTGCAATAATTCCAATTCCATAAGTTTAAATAAGCTTACATCTTCTGTTGAGTTCGCATCCAATGGATGATCCGGGTCATCTATGCCATTTCTGTCATCTGTAGTCTCCACTTTACTTTTTAACGGTAGCAAACCAAAGCCTCCGTCTTCTAATTCGGTTGCCTGTCTTATCTTAAGCTGAAGTAAGTCCCATGCGCATGATGGTGGTGAGCCTTTTTCAACTTCCACTCGAGTGCTGAAGGTTGAATGCACATAGAGTAACTACGAAAACAATACACAAGTGTAAGTTATATTCATTACCTTTTATTTATGTCAAATAATTAAAGTTATAAAAGCTAATATTTCTACCGTTAGGTACGTTAGTGGACCGGTGTAGAAGCACATAGCATTGTCTCTTCTCCAGTATAGTTTGCTTCCCCTAACCTTGTCGTACATGAATTTGCACCAATCTATCTTTGACATCATATCCTCGTTTCGTATCTTTGCGAGAAATTGCAAGTTACATGTACCCATACTATTACACTCACACATCAGATTCACAAACAGTACTAGGAAGCTAATTTTGAACATGAATCCATCATCCTTGGTCTCTAATATGTAATTCATTACATCTTTTGGTCTTATGGACTTCTTCTTAAGTTTTGCTCTCCATTGGGGGGTGATGTTCATTTTCATTTCTACGTCATCTTCTGCTAGCAAATCTATACCCCCAATTGGCAAGCCTAGGATTGTGTGCACATATTCAACGGTGATATGGATAACGTCATTCCTAAGGGTAATGACCATTTCTCTCGTATCTAAGTTATCTACCACATAGTATCCTAATTTCGAAGGAACCCCGTCAACTTTCATCCCAAGTAATGAGTCTAAGCCCAGCTCTTTCACTGTTTCCCTCTGTTCCATGGTCAATCCGAAGATGGTGTCATGTAAAGCACGTGGGGAGGTTCACGTACTCAGTACATCAACTCCAACTCTTGTATTATCATGTTCCTGAATCTCATCATCTGGTGGGTTCTCTTCTTCGGTATTCTTTTCTGGTTCTTCCATCTTTGTTGAACATTCACCTGGGGGATAAATTCATGATTTACACGTCATTATTTTACAGTCTGTATGTTATCAGTTAAATGGGGTACCTTTGACTTTGTGTTCAACTGCCAAACGTGAGTATGGAGTTTCCAAGTTTATGACATTCCTGGTTTGACTCCTTCCAATCTCAATCATTGAACCTGTTTAAAAAAATAAGTTCTATTAATTTGCTGATTTTTTATAAGTGGTGGGATAACAATTTTCAAGCATTTGTTAAACCTACTTTTGCTCCCTGTTGTGTAGTGTGTTTGTTCCTTTTCATGAATAGGGATTGTGGGGCCACCTGAAAGTTGAATCACTGCCAGATGTATTGTTATTAATGTTTTCAAAAAGAGTCACGTAGGCATAAGTTTAAATTAACATTTATATTTTTGTTATACCTTCATTGACCATTGTTTTATCCTCAGAATCTGTCATGGACAGGTCTTGTAATAAAATATCCACTCCTTCTATTGTGTTCAAAAAATCCAAATCATGTCATCAATTGTTTGCTAGAGCATGGATTTTACTTTAACTTTTAGTCATATACATACATGTTACTTTCTCCTCTACAGAATCATATATGGTTATTCCTCCGCTATCTGCAAGCCAATAAATAAAAAAATAATGGTTGTTATATTTAAGTTGCGCTATATCCAGAATCATTACCTTTGCGCTTTCTTCTTCTTCGTTTTGTTCTTGTCCCTGGTGATGGGTTGTCCAGTACCATTGGGCTCACTATCCCTGTGTGTCCCCAACTAAATGAAATAATCGTGATTAGCTTGTTAAAGACTCCGACCATTGTTAAATAATTATACGCTTATACAAAATATAATTAATGCATTTCAGTGTTTATTTCTGATATATTCATTTAAGTTAGTTTGGTGGGTAAAAAATTATCTTCAATTTTGTTTGGCAAACATATGGATACCAATCATGATTTTACTATGTTCATAACATGTTCTCATACATTCATGATTAACAGGAAAAAAGGGGCATTCATGAATACTCAACTTCTAATGGCATGTTTAGTGAATGGAAAGAAATCATGCATTCAATGCAAACCACAGTATTCATGAATACAGGATACAATATTCATGAATACATGATTGAAAGCAATTGCTTGATTAACAACCAATTTGTTCATGAAGCAAATAGACAACCATTAGAATGAATCATGATGCATCTAACAACAGGGTATTCATGAATACAGACTTTGTATTCATGAATATAATATCTTTTCCCTTTTCTTATTCATCCCATCCTCATTGCTCACTACATTCACATTGTGGATCTCAAAGTGTAGGATAATATCAAACAATAAAGCTTCTTATTTAAAAATACTTCAAATCTGTCCACTAGCTAGTTTTGTCTGCAAGAGTCAACTATGTTTCTTTATATTCAATATTAACAACTTTGAAAATGACTACCCATCAAGTTATTTTTTTTCAGCATAAAAGTGTAGTAAATCGACTCTTAAGAATAATTCTGTCTATTTGGCAAACAGTTAGGGGCTGTATGGCAGTTGCTGAATGGTTTAGTGTAGAATGATTAAGAGGTCAGAATGGTTAAGAGGTTTTTATGATATAGTGCAAAATGAAATATGGTTGTTTGGTATTTGTTTAGAATGAAATCAGGGTGCTGAATGGTTAAGGGTGACCCAAGATGCTAAATCATTAAGAGGGTTTTGGAACCATTAAGAGGCATACTTTTTTTGCCAAACAAGATTCACCTCTGAACGATTCTGAGGTTACCTCTTAATGGAACTATTAAGAGGTAAACAAACAGTCCCTTAGTGTAATCTTCAATATTGGGCAAAAAAACATGATTTTGGATATTCTTCATTAACTTTGTTAAGTTAATTTTAAACCCCAAATCAGTTGATTACATTGATTTTATAATGTTAGAAATTTTCTACCCAAATATAGAAACCCTAATCATTACAAGAAGCGTATTTCATTACCTTCATCCTCTCTTTTTGGATCCTTCATAGGTGATTGAGGGTCTGGTGATTCTACCGGTGTATCTTCCATTTTTACTTGATTATCTTCCTCCAGGTCCACCTCAACAGGGTTGTCGGCCGTGTTTTTGAAGTTCAAGAAAGAGGTTTTGAGTCTTATCCTTTCGTTGGGGTGTCTAACTGTGAGAACCCTAAAACGTTAGTGCATAATCGAAAATGGTACAATCATGAATCGCCGGACTTGATGATATTCAAGGATGTTACCTCTGTTGTGATGCATGTTACCCTGTTGCTAGTGATTTCAGTTGAAATATGTCGTCGATGAGTTTTTAGTATCAAGATCGAATTGATTTTTGTCAATAAAAACTGTCCATATTTGTTCTGCGATAAAGAAGGAAACTAGAATCCCGGAATATCGGCGATCGTTTTCCTGATGATTGTCACCGGCGTCATTTGACCAATTTACCCTTGAGGCGTGTGGAAATTCATAAAAATCAAAAAATGAATCGTAATTACATTAATGCCACCGTTTTTATTTTGACCGTGGATTGAAAAAATGGAGGCATGTGATTGGTTTGCAAAGTGTGCATGAATGGTGTGGTTTGCAAAGGATACTACCCTTAATATATATATATATATATATATATATATATATATATATATATATATGAACTTTATGTTCCTATGAAGATGCATGTTCACATATGAAATCATTGAAGTGTTATGTTCACATATGAAATCATTGATGTATATATATGATGAAGATGATAAATGATTTTTAAAAAAAATTGTAAGAAATTAATTTACAATGTTTGTTATTTTTTATAATCATTCCATGATTATCTAAATGTTAATTAAGGAAACAAAATCTGGGCAACTGATCTTTGAAACCTAAAATTCCTAATCTGCCCATCATTAATACCACAATCGTTTAATGAAACCAACTAAAATACTGAATTCTTATTGGACTATATGGGTTAGCAAGATTAACACTAAAACCTTGGTTAACAAAAAAAAATGGGACCCTATGTTGGAGATGCTCTAATTTAACTTATAAGTTTTCAAATTTATCATTCATTGTGAATAGATATTAAGAGTTAATATATTGAAAGTTTAGGCCTTCGCCTATATCATTTGGTCGATTATAGTTTTTTTTAAGGTAACCGTGAGTTTCCGGACCAGCTTACGCACATCGACTAATCCCGAGCTACCACGAATGACCCAGAGTCATCATAGATGAACCTCCATACATTATTTACCAAAGCAAATAACAGTATTTTATCTTTTTTGGACCTTACTTTATGTGTCACACATAAACACACACACACACACACACACACACACACACACACACACATATATATATATATATATATATAGGGATAGGTTTATTTGAGAAATGCTAAATATATGAGAAATAAAGAAGTAATCTTGGCCATTCATGCGGTCAACATTTGCGGCTTTGACCGAGAAGCAGCGGATAATTCCTCGCGTGGTCTGCACAAGATAGAGGGGTAGTTTCGTAAAATACGCAGGACGAGTTCATATATGAATATGTGTGATTAGCATATGAACTATACGTTCATATAACCTTTGTAATTCACATATGAACTCTTTTTAACTAATTCATATATGAACCTTTGTGATTCATATATGAATCAGTTAATTAGTTCATATGAGAATTAGTTAAAAAAGAGTTCACATATGAATCACAAAGGTTCATATATGAATCAGTTAATTGGTTCATATATGAATCAGTTAATTGGTTCAACTGATTCATATATGAACCTATAGCTAATTAGTTCATATATGAAACACAAAAGTTCATATATGAATCACAAAGGTTCATATATGAATTAGTTAAAAAGAGTTCATATGTGAATTACATGGGTTCACATATGAACATATAGTTCATATGTAATCACACAGGTTTATATATGAACTCGTCCCGTGTTTTTGTAAAAGTTACGAAACTACCCTTCTATTTTTGGAACAACCGCAACTTTTGATCAGTCAAAGCCGCAACTTTTGACCAATTAAAGCCGATCTTGACCAAATAAATTGCCAATATTACTTCTTTATTTCTCATATATTTAGCACTCTCAAATGAACCTAATGTGTGACGCCCTGTTTTCCAACCCTCAGTTGTGTCGTCACCAACTATATTTTCAATTCCTTACTACTACTTTTATACTATAACATCCCAGGCCAACCGTACCAGGTATTCTCCTCTTTGTCCACACACCCGGACTCACGATTTTAAAACGCGTCTGATAGAGGAGGTATCAAGTCCCTCTTATAAGGCAACATTTGTTCCCCTCCCTAACCAATGTGGGATCTTACAATACACCCCCCTTGGGAGCCCATCGTCCTCGCTGGCACACCAGTCCGGTTCCCGGCTATGATACCAACTGTAACATCCCAGGCCAACCGTACCAGTTATTGTCCGCTTAGTCCACACACCCGGGCTCACGGTTTTAAAACGCGTCTGATAGAGGAGGTATCAAGTCCCTCTTATAAGGCAACCTTTGTTTCCCTCCCCAACCAATGTGGGATCTTACATATACGAACTCAAAAATTTATTATAAATTACTACATCATTTGTTCGATACAATAACATCATAAACTTTACATCTTTGGAAGCGTTCTAACAATAGATCTATTGCCTAACACATAATATGGCTATTTTAAGAACTATAACTCGTCGTGCAGTCTCTTCCTGTCTTATCGTGATCTTACTTGAGATACATATATGGAATACGTAAGCCTTAAGCTTAATGAGCAGTTATGGTTTCATGTAGAATCATCTTTCATAAAACATATCATTTTAGTGCATGAATCACAATTCAATACACTTCTCATAAATATGCATAACAACATTTATGCATAACCCAAATTTTGTAAAAACATCATCTTCTTTTTAGTGCGAGATCTCATATGTGTAAGTATGCCCCTTTTTCTTTCAACAGGATCCTAGATCCATGGGGTTCCGCTAAGGATCTCCCCCCTGAAGTCCGTTTGCAAGACGGCTTCCATCATTATACCCCGTCGGGTATTACTATGACCATACTTACACATGCACAAAACTTTTATAACCCACATGTAGAACACGTGCTTTTATCATAATTATGTCAAATATTTTTGTTAATAATATCCATGGTTTCATTCAAAATAGAACATTAATTGAGCAGAGTGACGACTATGAATGTTTAATAGTAACATATTTATTTATGCAGAGTAACGACTATAAACGTTTAATAATAACATATTAATTTGTGCAGAGTAACGATAATAATAACAGAGTAACAACTATAAGCGTTAATAATAACATACTAATTTGTGTAGAGTAACGACTATAAAAGTTTAGTAATAACATATTAATTTAGACATAGTAACAACTATAAATATATATAATCATAACATTAATAAAATGTTATGATTATATAGTCATAAATATATAATCATAACATTTTAATTTATGCATAACAAACTCACCTTGATTGGTTTAACGGAAATGCTACATTTAGCACTCGATGTAACTTTCTAATTTAGATTTGATACTTGTGATGTGTGTTTTAAGAAATAAAACATGTATGTCTATTTATAGTAAAGTGAAAAGAGATGATATGAATTGGATGAGACGGCCAACGGATTTGAACAACAATTAGTAAACATTTAAATCTTCATCCCTACTTTTCTTCATACACACGTATAACACATATACATACATATAATATAATTATGAATATATATATTGTTATTTATTATTTATACTATATCGTTTATCTGGTATAACTTTGTATATATAACCCCAAATCTTAATATGGACATATATTTGAGAATTGAGACCTATTCAATATTACCTACCCATAAGTATGCTATTGTTATATCTTTTTCTGACTTTTATAAATTTAACTAGTCGTGTTTTGATCTTTTTGACATTGACGGTATCTAGATTTTTCAACGTATATAAATATGAAATTTGGTATTAATCCGGTATTTCTGTAATTCATAGATGACACAACTTTGTCGTTTTGCTCAAGTGACCCTAAAATAAAAAACGTTAATCTTTTTCAAATCTGAAAGTGTCATTCTGATCTATGTGAATCGCGGAGTCCAAATATATATATACGTTGTATGCCTTATAAATCCATTTGAGCACTAAAATGAATAAAAACGATATATTAAATATCGAAAGTTCGAAACAACCCTATAAATAAAACTTAGTCCGTTTTCGAATCTGAAAGTTTCACTGTGATCGTTATAAATCGCTGATCCCAAAAGTGTATTAGTCGCATTTCAAAAAAAATCCATAGGACTAGCTATTTTGAGTAAAACAACAAATTCTTTAAAAGAAATAATATTAAAATATTTATAATATATATATATATATATACACTACGCATGACACACACATATATATATATATAGGGGGCGGGAGAACAATTTATTTTGTGGTAACTGTGAGATCCAATGTGAGCCACATATTAACCAATAAATTAGAAAATTATTAATTTTGGTAATTTTCTTTGAAATTTAAATAAAAGGACATTTTAGGTATTTTTAAAATCTTATCTCTCCTCTCTCCTCTCTCCGTCCTCATACCTCCGGCCACCGGTGATACCAAGATGCATTGTGATACCAAGATAACGATGATGCACTGTGATACCCTTTGCCTGTGAAAATCCACTGTGATACCACTGTGATACCAGTATGATACCACGGTAACACCCACTATGATACCACTGTGATACCACTTTGATACAAAAGAAAATTCATTTTTGACAGATGAAGGAACTATAATACCACTGTGATACCACTTTGATACAAAAGAAAATTCATTTTTGACAGATGAAGGAACTATGATACCGCCGAAGTGAAAACTGTAAATGGCTTCACATCTTTGGGCAAAACTTCCTTCTGCACTGTACCCCATAAGTAAAACGACGAAACCAACAACGTCCATTACCATTCTACTTTAATCAAAGATTCCGATTCTGATTTCGTTTCAGTAACTCCGTAATCGCGATTTCCATCTGAGGAAACAACGCACTCGACATCGGTTCCAGTTCCAACACAATCGATTTTCGATCATGATGATGATGGTGAAGAACGAGTATCTAATTGGTTGTCCGCATTGGATTCCCTGGTTTTGACGTTGATGAAGGAGTGACTTGAAGCTTTTTTGGGGGAAAGAGATAGTGGGAATGGTTGTAGTGTTTTGGAGGCGGAAATGGAAGAAGAGAGGAGGTGGGTTTTGGTGGTACGGTGGTGGCGCGGTGAGATTGAGGGAGATGAAAAGAGAGAAACTTGTAGTAACCGTGTCCAAAATAAAAGGAGTTTCAAGTCTTGTGGAATAAGTTTATAATTTTGAAGTTGAGGGGTGCTTTTTGTAAATGTGGTCTAGGGTTTAAATGGGCACAAAACCCTAGAGAACCTTCTAATTTAGCTGAATTTGAGTGTGTGTCGGCTGGTTATTGAGAGAGAGAGGAGGAGAAAGACTTTTGGAGATCTTAAGCATTTTGGAGAGGAAGGGGGCTATCAAGCTTGGAGAATCAAAGGAAATGGGCGTGTGGAGATATGTTTCCAGCAAAGAACCAATCGGGTAAATTCCTCTCTTCACCTAGCAGCTGTGAATTGGATGTTTAGATTGAAGTATTTTATGGGTTTTGTGTTAAAGTTGGGTTTGAAGCTTAATGGGAGAATTTTGGGTGTCTTACTGTGTTATTGTTGCTAATATCCCAGCAATTGATGAGTGTAGTGACCGTGATGCAGTTGCTAATCTTTAATTGCGAGTTTTCGGCCGATTCTGTAATTTCTCGGTCCATTTAGGACGCAGGTCGACGTCCAGAAACCTTCTGGACGTCCGGACACTTGCTTAGTTTGAAAGTCTCCGGGTGAGTGTCCGGATAGGAGTTGTCCGAATATGATGTGTTGTCCGGGTAGGTGTTGTCCGGATAAAAGTTATCCGGATATGATGTGTTGTCCGGATAGGAGTTGTCCGAATATGATGTGTTGTTCGGGTAGGTGTTGTCCGGATAAAAGTTGTCCGGAGATGATGTGTTGTCCAGATAGGATGTGTTGTCCGGATAGGATGTGTTGTCCGGATAGGTGTTGTCCGGACAGGGTGTTGTCCGGAAAGTGAGTGTGCCCGGAGAGACTAGTGTGTCCGGATAGTTGAGCTGACAGCTTATGCGTTTTACCCTTTCGCTCAGGTAGACCATCGGGAAGTGCGGGTCAGAGTAGGAAAGGACCGTAAGCGTATCAGGTGAGTTTTTCTAACTAAAGCTTGATGGTACTTGTTCTTTTACTCATACATGTGTGCTTAGCTGAAGTGTGATTTGCATATAAATTACTTATGCTTATGTGTGATCTGTATGGGGGGGTGTCCTATATGACATGGTGTAATCTCTATGGGGGTGTGACCCATACGACGTGGTGTGATCTATATGGGGGGTGTGACCCATATGACATGGTGTGATCTATATGGGGGGTGTGACCCATATGACATGGTGTGATCTATATGGGGGGTGTGACCCATACGACGTGGTGTGATCTATATGGGGGGTTAGGGTGTCCCATATGACATGGTGTAATCTCTATGGGGGTGTGACCCATACGACGTGGTGTGATCTATATGGGGGGTGTGACTAGGGGTGGCAAAAAGTGACTCAACCCGCCAATCCAACCCGAACCCAACCTAATAGTAGCAGGTTGGGTTGAGATTTTCAACCCATTTAATTTAAATGGGTCAACCCGCCTAACCCAATTAATAAATGGGTTGGGTTGGGTTGAAATTTTCGACCTGTTTCCAACCCGATTTCAACCCATTTACAACCTGATTTCAACCCATTTACAACCTTTTTTTAACCCATTTACAACCTGTTTTCAACCTATTTACAACCTGTTTGTAACCCATTTATGGCTTGCTTTTAATTTATTATCATTATTTAATTATAATTAATAATTAAATAGTTAATAAAAAAACTAAATATGATTCCACTAAAGTCTAAACAGAACTCCTTTGATCCTTCCATTTCAATATTCCATCGTTCAAACTTTCAAAGTCTAAATTCTCTAAACCCTAACCGACACTTCCTTCCAATTCCAACCAAAAGAGTGACGCCAGACGTAGAAACTTATTTGTTTGACTTTATGGTTGTGTTATTGAAACTTTGAACAATTTATTTCACTTTATGGTTGTCTTTTATTGAAACTTTGAACAATTTATTTGGTTTTGTGGTTGTGACTTGTGTATTTGTCATGAAATTGTGTTTTTGTCCTTTTGTATTTTATTTAAAGTTTTAAAATTAAATGGGTCAACCCAGGTTCAACCCATTTATTAAACAGGTTGGGTTGAGAAAATCATAAACAGGTCAACCCGCTACCAACCCATTTAAGTACCAGGTTGGGTTGGGTTGAAAATCTCAACCCATTTACTTAAACAGGTTGGGTTGGGTTGAGGTTTTCAACCCAATTAATAAATGGGTTGAACCCGAACCCAACCCAACCCGACCTATTTACACCCCTAGGTGTGACCCATATGACATGGTGTGATCTATATGGGGGGTGTGACCCATAAGACATGGTGTGATCTATATGGGGGGTGTGACCCATACGACGTGGTGTGATCTATATGGGGGGTGTGTCCCACATGACATGGTGTGATCTATATGGGGTGTGACCCATATGATATGGCGTGACGAATATGGGGGGTGTGTCCCATACGAGGGTAATTGTGCACCTTGGATCAAGTCACGGGTGTGTGCCTGGATGGACGATTTAGTCAATTATGTTATTTGCCAAACTTCATATTGATTTATGTTTCGCAAATCCTTTAAATGCTATATGTGGTGTGTATGTAACTGAGGGACCTCACTAGACCTTGTGGTCTAACCCTCGCATTTTCAAAACTGAAACCCTTTTCAGGTAAGCAGGTTAAGGGCGGTTCCTCTAGTGGTAAAGAGAAGGCGAGGGCGGGCGTGGCTTGCATTAGTGGACTTTTTACCTTCCAATATTTTAGATGTTCTCAGTTGTAACTAGGGTTATTCCGCAAACCCATATTTTGAAATTTGTTGGTGTAAACCTTGGGCCAAGTTTTGGCGTTTTTCTTTTGTAATAAATGTCTTGTTTTGCCATTTTGGAGCGGGCTGTTACAGTTGGTATCAGAGCCGTAGTTTAAGGGATTTAGGTGACCGGATGGGCCTAAACTTAAACTGTAGAAGTACAACTGAGAATGTAGGAAGGCCTAGGAAGACCTCACTGGGAAGCGTGGATAATGGGGTGGTGAAAACTATCATGTAAGGTAAGTTTGGGATTACACCTGGCCAGTGTAATTGTGAATTTACAGGTACATGACGGTGATCATTCTTGCCTTGTTATTTTAGGACGGTTGTTAATCTATCTTTGGTGTCGTGTTCCAGTACTTGAGAACGTCAGCAAGGTCCCTGGGGGGGGGATTAAGACCCTTGTTGGGGAAAGTCTCGTGGGAAGTCATTTATGATGTAAGGTATGTGTACATCATAAAGAAGAAATGTTGTAACGAAGTGTTGTGTAGAGTGTTATGAGTCGTCTAGAAGTAGATCTTCGTGGATTCGAAGAGGATGAATGAATGATGTCCGGGTAAGTCTCCTGTTGCCGGAGAATCCCAGTTCTAGAAATTGTGGGATAGACCAGTTCGAATGGTAAGGAAGGGCAGTGCCTAGATCTTGGAGTGTGTGGAGTCTAGTGGTGATCAGTGTGTGGGGAATATCGGCGGTGTGTAAAGTTTAACCTTGCCATGATGGCAACGGTTAGGTGTGTTGTGCAGATTATCCTCGGTGTGATTGGTGATCCTACCTAGAAGAAGCATTGTTGGAAGATTTGGTGTGAGAGTCTGGGTGAAGTAGAACTTTAGGGTTCTTAAGGAAGATAATTGACTGAAGGTGAGCTCCTAATCTCTAATGAGTGTTTATCCTAGGAGTCTCCGATGTCGGTGAATTAAAATCTTGAGAGTTGCAACTCAAGGATCGGATAGTAGAGGTGTGCTTTCTTACCCTCTAGTTAGTGGAAGAGCGACACGAGTGGTTGAGAAGTGATAGATGTGTGAATTGATATCACGGGTGTCGGTTAACTATTTTGGGACCGAGGTGAAGTCGTATGTTTTACAAATTATTAGTCAGGTGGTGACTTTGGGGAAGTACCGGTACCGAAGGTTGTTTCGAATGTAAGAACCTGATGATGTAGGGAGAAGTAGGGTGTCGGCGTGGATTTGTTAACCCTGTTTGAGCGAGTAGCCTTCATGTAAAGTGAGTCATGCATTACGTTTTCAAAAACCGATTACATAAGTCCTCCATGTCAAAATGTGTGAGTGTGTGCGTGTGCCTTGTAAACTTATGATTTTTGAAAATGAGTTGGCGTGTGCAAGCGTGCTTGAAGAAAAATATAAATTTACTTACATAGTGTAATAAATTTCGAACTTGGAGAAATGGTGAGTTACTTCACTTATTTTGCGAGTGAGTTAAACTTTGTTGTAAAAATCGTAATAATATTTGATCACATGATTTTATGAATGAAAGCGATATGAACACGTGGTTGACATATCAGCAAGTGTGGGAGTCGGTCGACTATCCCAGTATGAGTGATATTGCCGTTTTTTTTTAAATTTTTGCATAAAGGGAGTTTCAGTGAATGTATTTCCAAATGATGACGAGGTCACGAGTGAGCGATCCTTGTGACCTGCGTGTACGGTTGTTCTTTATAAATGTGTCGAGCCATGTCTATCAAACCCTGTTTTGTGGAAGGTGTCGAGTGCGTAAAACGATTTAAATCGTTGGGTTGTCATGCATGAATGCTATGAACTCGCTAGGTGGTGAGAGTTATCGCGTTTAAGAAATGGACAGAGTCTTTAAGGGTGAAAAATGTGGTTGAGGCGTCGATGGTCGATTCATGACCTTGGTATTACAGTTTAGGGAAGGAGACGTCTAATGATAGTCTCAGATTTTGACCTTAAAAAGACGTGTGTGATGGTAGTCTTTACTCTTGCTTAATAAGTTGAAGTGTGGTTGTCGGCGGGGGGTGTGCCCAGGGTGATTCGAAGTAGGCAATATACTTCGAAAGGTAGCGTTGTAGTACGTGGATGAGTCGGTATCGGCGTAGAGCCGGAGTTGAGGAGAAAATTGTATTTAGGCTAATTGCCAAGATTTGGTGTTGAAGCCAACGACGAGTGTTGAGTCGTTGTCGGGGGGTGTGAAAGTTGAGAGGTTAGCCCTGGTGTGACCATGTGGTCAATTGTGTGGTAGAATGCATGTTTAATGTGTGTAAACGTGCTCTGGCGTTGTCAAGCTATGGGGGGTGTGTCCCATATTGAATATACATCGTGTTCTGGCGTTGTCAAGCTATGGGGGGGTGTGTCCCATATTAACTATATATATATATATGAATTTGTTTCATATATAGTGAGTGTGGTCTTTGGCGCTGTCACGGTGTATGTGACTATAGCGTGTGCCAGTAACAGGTGTCAAGAGGTGGTCGTCAGTTTAAAGTGTGTGCTGTTATGATTCATATGAACCCTCTCATAACTGGTTTATATTATGATGTGTATGGTGTGATACATGGGGGGTGTGTCCCATGTGGATTTTTGCGAGCGAACTCAGTCTATTCTCAAGGGCGGGTGTGTGCTCTAGATCAGGTTACAAGTGGGTAGTGACCAAGCAGAAATCAGTTATGTGTGTATGGATGTTGATTTGCAAAATTAATTATCGCTGGATGTTTTCGCAAACTCTTTCAAGTCTATGTTGCGTTGGCGTGGAGGAGGCTTGGTCTAGGGCGTGCACAAATGATCGTGAGGTGTAACAACCCGGTTTCCCAAACATACAACAAATAACATACATTGCATAACTTCATTACATTCATAAGAAAAGATACATCTCAAACCAAGTACGGTCTCAAAAGTCTTGACATTACAAAATATATAAAAGCTTCCTAATCAACATTCATCAAAAGCTTCCTACACTTCATCCTCTCCTGCCGATCCTTAACCTGGAAAACATATTTTTGAAAACAAAATGAGGGTTAGACCAAACGGGTCTAGTGAGTTAATCCCGGTCCTTTCCAAAATCATTATAAAACCTTTTATGTAAATCCTTTGTATCAAGATAGTTTAGATAAACCTTTGGTAATCCTTTCGTAAAATATAAACATACCACACGTATTTAAATACCAATTCAGACTCGTGCATCGTGTACATCTCATTCACCTTATTCCTCCACCAATGGCCATATTAGTTGGTAGCAAGCCAACTAATAAATCAACAACCGGTCCGCTCACCGGAACCCGGCTACCCGTCGGTCCGCACACCGGAACCCGACTACTCACCGGTCCGCACACCGGAACCCGGCTACACACCGGTCCGCTCACCGGAACCCGGCAACAAGTGCACTCGTGTAGTGCAAAGCTTATATAAATACAATATATATCTCATTACATCATATTGTCATTTATATACACATAATCATATTCCTACCACATAATCATCTCATATATATATATATACACACATATATATGTATCCCAGTTCAAAAACGTTTTAAAGCAAAACTCACCTCGATCGCTTATCCATAAACACTTCCAAGCTTTTCTCCAAAAGATTCAGTCTATCAATCTCAATCCACAGAGTCTGCAAATAGATTAAATACAAATATCCCCTTACTAACTGATCACATAAAACATACTAGAAGACCAAGGACTCTAGATAACTCAAATCCTCAAAAGTGACCAAAACAGCTAAAGTATCCGGACAACCCAAACAACCCGGACAATACCACCTTTTCCGGATAACATGACTTTTCCGGACAACAAGACTAATCCGGACAACAAGACTAATCCGGACAACAAAGGAATCCGGATGCCATCCGGTCTCTAAATCATCCGGAAACCATCAAACAAATCATCCGGACACTATCAATAAACTACCCGGACACCACCCAAGAAACTACCCGGATACCTTCATATTATCCGGACACCTCTGACTGTTTATCCCATTTTCACCCAGAAATCGACTGAATCATTAACAGATGTGATTTTGACTATTCTACTCCGATAGGAACTATCTAAAAGTAATTACAAACATAAAATACAAAGAGACACACCTCAGATTCACTTCCAAGCATACCAATTGAAGCCTTAACCTAGCTTTTCTTCTTTTCTCCTTCTTGCTCTCTCAACACACACACACACACACTCTAAACTGAAATCTGGATAATTGTTGTAA
The DNA here is from genome assembly GCA_033807775.1 of Saussurea involucrata. Taxonomy (NCBI): domain Eukaryota; kingdom Viridiplantae; phylum Streptophyta; class Magnoliopsida; order Asterales; family Asteraceae; genus Saussurea; species Saussurea involucrata. Next base: position 176,393,097 of record CM066321.1, read on the forward strand.
ATGAAAATATCTGGATATAGCTTAAGGGATAATATCTATCCATACTTACCATATAGACCTTGAACTTCTCAATAATGACCCAAACACCCTTAACTTATAAATTAACCCAAACTTACCCTAAGCATCCAACTTTAAAGTTAACTAAATTTAACGGAACTAGGATTTAACTAACGAACTTACCCGGGGTATTACATGAGGTTTGAACCCCTAGTGTGTGAGGTTGTGTGGATAGGATGGCGATAACTTATAATTAGTAAGCATGCGAGGAATGGTGGCAATGAGTTGTTGTGAGGATAAGTGATGGACTGGTGTTGGTAGGGGGTGAGCGTAAATGGAGATCCTTGCTCGGGATTGGTTGATAAGTTGTTCAATGTGGCAAAAGTTGTGTGTGGTGCTGTTATCCGAAAATAAGAGATTGGGGTGGAAGTTGGTGACTAGCCAAGAGGGAGATGGTGTGATCTTGGATTGAGTAGTTGATAGTGTTTCGTTGTAGATATAAAACCTTGGGAATACTGGACTAATCCTTGTCTATAAAGGAAATGCAAAGGAGTGACTTAATATCATTGGGAAATGAGAAATGTGTGGTCGCTTCGAACATCGAGTGTGATTCGGATTGACCTGGCGGAGTTTCTCGTATGAAATGTGGTGAAACTGTTGGTTGGGCATAGTAACCGTTGAAAATACGTGTATGGAGTGGTAAATGTGGATGAGAAATGTCCATTGGGTAATTGGGACGGTAGGTTGGAACGGGTGTAAAAGCGGGAAGTAGGAAGTGTGGCAAGTGGCACGAAAAGTGGAAGGAAGTAGTCAAAAGTAGTGTTCGGGAAAGGGACCATTGGATTGGACTTGATAGCAGTGTGGGAGTGTTGTTGTGGTGGAAGCGTGTGATTGGATTGTTATCGATAGATCGTGAGCAACCCAATTCAGGTAAGAAAGTGTTATCTGCCTTAGATGTATATCGTGATGGGGAAAGTGATTGTAGAATTGTGTGTTATCTGGCGAAGAAGATCATATCTGTGAGTTAAGGTGATACTCGAGGTTGATCTTGTGCTAGGTTGGCGAATCGAGAGTTCGTTAAGGAAATTATGTTGTTGTGGCGTTAACCGTTGTGGGCTTGTTCTATCGCGGAAGTGAAGTTGTGGATGGAAATTCTAAATTCGTTGCAACCGTTTGTCTAGGTGTGTGGACGGTACCGTGTACCGTTGGCCTGAGGCGTCATAGTTGTGGTGCGCAAAAAAAAAAACTCCTAGGGTAAGAGTTGTAATCATCGAAAGTGTGAAAATTGTTGGCGTACGTTTTGTTGTTGAAGGGTTATGCAAGTGAAGGTAAGCGAATCCCTAGAGAAGCAAAGAGGTTGGCATGTGCAGTTATCTGTGAACCTTCCATGAGTAAAGATGTATCGCGGGAAAGAGACGTTTTGAGACCGGAAGTCGTGCGGTCGGCCACTGATAAGCCAGGAAGTTAAGGGTGGCTCTAGACCACCAAAGGAAGTGCTTGGCCGAGGATTGTATGGTTGTACCGTTGAAAGGCATTCGTGTGGTCGAAAGGTTAAGGTAGGTTAACGAACCGTTGGCGATCGTGGATCGCAAGATTTGGAAGCGGAGAACAATAAGAGATTTTTCTCTTGAGAGAGTCCAGTGGAGGTACCATAAGGGGCGAGAGGCAGCGTGGGAAGTAGAAACGGATATGATGTCTAAGTACCCTCATCTTTTCAAGAATGGAATTCCGGGGACGGAATTCTTTTGAGGGGGGAGTGTTGTAGTAACCGTGTCCAAAATAAAAGGAGTTTCAAGTCTTGTGGAATAAGTTTATAATTTGGAAGTTGAGGGGTGCTTTTTGTAAATGTGGTCTAGGGTTTAAATGGGCACAAAACCCTAGAGAACCTTCTAATTTAGCTGAATTTGAGTGTGTGTCGGCTGGTTATTGAGAGAGAGAGGAGGAGAAAGACTTTTGGAGCTCTTAAGCATTTTGGAGAGGAAGGGGGCTATCAAGCTTGGAGAATCAAAGGAAAGGGGCGTGTGGAGATATGTTTCCAGCAAAGAACCAATCGGGTAAATTCCTCTCTTCACCTAGCAGCTGTGAATTGGATGTTTAGATTGAAGTATTTTATGGGTTTTGTGTTAAAGTTGGGTTTGAAGCTTAATGGGAGAATTTTGGGTGTCTTACTGTGTTATTGTTGCTAATATCCCAGCAATTGATGAGTGTAGTGACCGTGATGCAGTTGCTAATCTTTAATTGCGAGTTTTCGGCCGATTCTGTAATTTCTCGGTCCATTTAGGACGCAGGTCGACGTCCGGAAACCTTCTGGACGTCCGGACACTTGCTTAGTTTGAAAGTCTCCGGGTGAGTGTCCGGATAGGAGTTGTCCGAATATGATGTGTTGTCCGGGTAGGTGTTGTCCGGATAAAAGTTGTCCGTATATGATGTATTGTCCGGATAGGAGTTGTCCGAATATGATGTGTTGTCCGGGTAGGTGTTGTCCGGATAAAAGTTGTCCGGATATGATGTGTTGTCCGGATAGGATGTGTTGTCCGGATAGGTGTTGTCCGGACAGGGTGTTGTCCGGAAAGTGAGTGTGCCCGGAGAGTCTAGTGTGTCCGGATAGTTGAGCTGACAGCTTATGCGTTTTACCCTTTCGCTCAGGTAGACCATCGGGAAGTGCGGGTCAGAGTAGGAAAGGACCGTAAGCGTATCAGGTGAGTTTTTCTAACTAAAGCTTGATGGTACTTGTTCTTTTACTCATACATGTGTGCTTAGCTGAAGTGTGATTTGCATATAAATTACTTATGCTTATGTGTGATCTGTATGGGGGGGGGGTGTCCCATATGACATGGTGTAATCTCTATGGGGGTGTGACCCATACGACGTGGTGTGATCTATATGGGGGGTGTGACCCATATGACATGGTGTGATCTATATGGGGGGTGTGACCCATATGACATGGTGTGATCTATATGGGGGGTGTGACCCATACGACGTGGTGTGATCTATATGGGGGGTTAGGGTGTCCCATATGACATGGTGTAATCTCAATGGGGGTGTGACCCATACGACGTGGTGTGATCTATATGGGGGGTGTGACCCGTATGACATGGTGTGATCTATATGGGGGGTGTGACCCATATGACATGGTGTGATCTATATGGGGGGTGTGACCCATACGACGTGGTGTGATCTATATGGGGGGTGTGTCCCACATGACATGGTGTGATCTATATGGGGGTGTGACCCATATGATATGGCGTGACGGATATGGGGGGTGTGTCCCATACGAGGGTAATTGTGCACCTTGGATCAAGTCACAGGTGTGTGCCTGCTTGGACGATTTAGTCAATTATGTTATTTGCCAAACTTCATATTGATTTATGTTTCGCAAATCCTTTAAATGCTATATGTGGTGTGTATGTAACTGAGGGACCTCACTAGACCTTGTGGTCTAACCCTCGCATTTTCAAAACTGAAACCCTTTTCAGGTAAGCAGGTTAAGGGCGGTTCCTCTAGTGGTAAAGAGAAGGCGAGGGCGGGCGTGGCTTGCATTAGTGGACTCCTTACCTTCCAGTATTTTAGATGTTCTCAGTTGTAACTAGGGTTATTCCGCAAACCCAGATTTTGAAATTTGTTGGTGTAAACCTTGGGCCAAGTTTTGGCATTTTTCTTTTGTAATAAATGTCTTGTTTTGGCATTTTGGAGCGGGCTGTTACAAAACTTGTTTTTAGGGTTGATTACTATAAGAGATGCGTGAGATATGGAAAGATATTGAGAGAGATTCATGAGCTGTCAAAGCATTTAAATTACAAAATTATTCTTTAGTGTTTAATTAATAATAAAAGTAAATTTCTTAAATAAGTGGTCTATATTGGATCTCACGGTTATCACAAACTAATCAGTTCTCATTTGATTAAGCTCATATATATATATCCAATTATTATTATATTCTTAACTTTATAATTTGAGTGAATTGTGGATTTGGTCATGTGGTTTTGTGTATTCTTTGACTATGATCCTCATTCTATGTTTATTATGGATATGATCCTTGTGGTATGCAATATATTGTGGCTAGAGTCCCTTTAAAGTCATCATGTGCCTTGCACATGATGGGTTTAAACTCTAATTTTGGTCCCTATGGTTTATAGAAATATTTGAAAGTGGTCCCTGTGGCTTATTATCATTTTAAAAATTTTCCTTTTTAAAACTAATAAAAATAGAATTATATATATATATATATATTATTAATATATTATTAATTTTTCCGGCGAGTTCACGGTTTACTGGCGATGCTTGCTGTCGACTGCCAAACTTCAAAAATTACAGATTACTTAGTGGTTTTCAATTCTAAAACTTGCAATCTAATCCAAACTGAAAAACAAACAAGTTTTTGAAAGAAAAACGAGCATAAACAAGTCGATATGCACAAATGTATATATATGCACTTGTGCATAGCATTTGTGGATGGTTGTTTCCAAGGAGGAAGAAGAAGGTGGAGAAGACAGAATAAAAAAAAATTCCAAGCACGTTGACGAACATAAAAAACTACATACAATTCCATATCTAAACAGCTAGTTCATTAAAATCGAAATGTAGATATGCACTTGTGCATATATATGCATAGATCTGGAGTTTCTTCTGAAACGGGATTAATCGGAGGGAACAAGCGGCTGGAGGCGACGGAGCGGCGGCCGAAGCAAATCACGACATTATTGTGTTTAGTCGCCAGAAATCCTGAGATCTTACAGAAGCGGTTATCGGACGAAAAAAGGAAAACGTCGTCGGCGTCGTCCAGTACGACAGTGGATTTGGTTAAATGGCGACAGAAATGAGGAGTTACGGACGTCGACGGAGGGAAATGAGTTTTGGCGGTGGTCAACAATGGCAGATACGGCGGTGATGACGTTTCTGACGTGCAAGGGCGGTGGTGGTGAGTGTAGCGTTGAGCCGGTGGAGGTTTTTCATTTGGTAGAGGGAATGGAGGGTGGAGAGGGTGGTGGCGGCTGCTGATTCATTTGGTAGAGGGATTGGAGGGTGGAGAGGGTGGTGGAGATGTGAAGGTTAAGAAGAAAACCCTAAAAAACCTAAGTTTATTGTAATCTATGAGAGTAGCAGGTGGAGGCGTGTGGAAATGGTGTTGGTACATCAAAAACCCTAAAAACTAGTTTGCCAATTTTACCCCTAACCTCAAATAACTTGTTATGTAATTTACCTCCAGCTTCCTTTTAATTACAAAACTGTCATTCTAATAATAACCCTTAGATTATCTAATCCTATGTGTGTAAGAGTGTTCTTTAGTTTTCTAATTATTTGAGGTTTCCCCTTGAGCCTCTCTCTCTCTCTCTTTATATATATATATATATATATATATAGGAACAGAAAACTGAAGAACACCCTAGGGGCCCTTCATCTGGACGGTATGCACTTGTGCATACAGGTAATTTGTAACATGCACACATGCATATGCACAAATGCATAATGCACTTGTGCATAAAAACCAAAAAGTCAACTTAATTTACCTATATGCATAAATGCATACCGTCCAGATGAAGGGCTCCTAGGGTGTTTTTCAGTTTTCCATTTTTTTGAGGTTTTCTCTCTCTCTCTCTGGCTCTCTCTCTCTCTCTCTCTCTCTCTCTCTATATATATATATATATATATATATATATATATATATAGGGAAAGGTTCAATAGAGAAGTGCAAATATTTAGAGAAATAGAGAAGTAAAAAAACACGGGACCGTTCATATATGAACGTTCATATATAAACAGTCATATATGAACGTTCATATATGAACGTTCATATATGAACGTTCATATATGAACATTCATATAACAGTCATATATGAACGTTCATATAACAGTCATATCTGAACGTTCATATATGACTGTTTATATATGAACGTTCATATATGAACGGTCCCGTGTTTTTTTACTTCTCTATTTCTCTATTGAACCTAAGACTATATATATATATCACGCATATGAGGCTTAGAAAGTTACAACACATTAGGAAACTATTTTTAGAATATAACTCTTTTCGAAACATTACATAGTATTCTAACAGTCATATAAATATTTTCCTTTCTAATTCTTATTCAATCAAATAGTTTTCCAACACAATTGCTCAAGATGCATACAAACACTTTCTAGTTTATTTATTACCCAACTAAAACATACACAAGATTATGTCAAATCACATGTCTTTTTTGTTGTTGCAAATGTCTTTAATGCCACCACAAACTCATCAATAGCTTTATCTGAGCTCCCACCTTCACTAATTGCCTCTTTAGCCAACCCTCTCCATTTTTTCACATTTTTCTTGATCTCCAAACCCCTCTTTCCTTCATTCATCACTTCATTCAAAGACATAACCACATCTTCCCTTTTCACAATCCCTAGTTCACCATCCACCTTAACCCTACCACCCACACACCACACATCTTTTATAAACTTGACATCGGTTAATTGGTCAGCCCACTTTGGGACCCCGACCATTGGGACACCCAAGCTCAACCCTTCCAGTGTCGAGTTCCACCCACAATGCGTCACGAAACAACCCACTGACCTATGAGCCAGTATCTCGAGTTGGTTGCACCAATTTACAATCATACCCTTTTCTTGATTTTGTGTGGTGAATTCAAGAAACCCTTTTGGCAACTTGTGTCTCTCTGATTCCTTGACCACCCAAAGGAAGTCAAACCCACTTTTATGTAAACCCCATGCTATTTCTTCCATTTCTTGTTGGGCTAAAGACACCATGCTCCCAAAAGAGATGTACACAACTGAGTTTTGAGGCTTGGTTTCAAGCCATTTGGTGCACTCTTGGCCAAGTGGTTTCCATAGACTTGCACCATACCCTTTGTCACCTTCAATTCTTTCATCTAAGTAGGCTGATGGCACCATTGGACCTATTAGTTTTGCTGGCCATTGCTCCCCCAATCCTTTCACCACCTATTTCATTTATTAATAAGACCAAATTACGAATAAACAAAATAATTAATCAGCACTTCAGCAGGGACAAAATTGTAAATACAATTTTAATATAAAGTAATCAACTATAATACTCTGAAAATATGTCAAGAATTTAATTGAAGGCCATTTTTGTAAGTTATTTGTACATTGTATATGAATAGTATTTGTACATGTTACAATTCTAAGAATGTCTCGTCTTTGTCATTAAGAAGTTTATTCTAGCACGAGAAAAGGAGATAGCATACCTATAAGAAGAATGGAAAATACAATTGATAAGAAACTTAATGTGATACCGATGACTATTAATTAATTTATCAAATAAGATACGTCGTAATCAACCCGTAATCACTGTTCTAAAAGGCTCGCCGCGACAGCCGCCATGACCCGCCGTGACTTAAGACTTGTGTCTCACGCCACGCTGGGTCTGTGGCACGCCATGACCTAATGTGCGATCTTTTGTTACGCAATATTTGATTTTACTTTACGTTTTAAGGTCTTATTTGCTAGGTTTTAATATATAACATAATTTAACAATCTTATTATAATTGACTTGTCGATTAATAGTACAAAACATATGTCTTTATATATAATATTATATATGAAATAGAGATTTGCCGCTATAAGTCACGCCTTGATAAACGCCATGGCCTCGTCGTGGCTCCTAAGGCTTAAGGCTTGGGTTCGCCGCCACGCCACGCCTTACGCCATTTAGAAACTTGCACGTAATTACTCAAACATGTTACATGTTAGTCTATTAGAAGAAACCAACCACACATACACACATGCGTGCTCAGATGCATGTGCATACACACAGGGACGGATCCATGTGGGAACTAGTGGGGGAAAGGCCAATATGAAAGAAAAAAAAATCTATTTTTAAGGTTATTTTTTTTATAACTTTCTACCCTTCGTCCCCCAGTAATAATATTTTATAAGTGCCCCACCCAATCAAAAAAACATCTTAAAATTAACAAAAAAAACTAAAAAAAGTCTTCCAAAATTAACAAAAAACCGAAAAAATCTTTTGAAATTGACAAAAAATCTTAAAAACTCTTCAAAATCAACCAAATTTTTCTAAAAATTCAACGAAAAAGTGGAATTAGGCTAAAAACACAACGGTTGACTTTGCGGATCTTTAATATACCTTGAAGGTGCCCCCAGGAGACAAAAATCCTGGATCCGCCACTGCATACACATGCACAAATCAACACAAACACACATATACATACATATATACAGAGAGAGAGAGAGGTCTAAACGAGAACAGTAACAAAATAAGATAACACGAAAACAACAAATCACATTAAACTAACGGTCAATGCAAGGGTATACGCCTATACGGGCGAGGGCGACGTGAGGTCACAACCATATTCACGTGAATCACATGTGATTTTACACGTGATTTTAGTGTAAAATCACATGTGATTCGACGATGTTCTTGTTCTTTTATTTGGTTATTTTTCTCATATGAGTCTGACTATATATATGTTAATATGTATGTGTGTGTGTCGATTCAAATAAAAAGTTCAAATATATGGTGATAAAGTAAAAAGAAATGTGAAAGGAAGATTCACATGTAAATCATTGTAATATGACACAATCACACATGCATATATATATATATATATATATATATATATTGTTAGGTTCGTTTGAGAAGTCTAAATATTTTGAGAAATGGAGAAGTAAAAAAACACAGGAGTGTTCATATATGACTGTTTATATATGAACGTTCATATATGAACACTCCCGTGTTTTTTTACTTCTCTATTTCTCAAAATATTTAGACTTCTCAATTGAACCCTTCCCTATATATATATATATATATATATATATATATATATATAGGCGGGTTCAAACGAGGAGCGTAACAATTTAAGAAAACGCGAGGAGCACCGCCCATGTACAAAATCACATGTGATTTTGTACATGGACGGTGCTCCTCGCGTTTCTCGTAAATTGTTACGCTCCTCGTTTGAACCTTTCTCTCTCTCTCTCTCTCTCTCTCTCTATATATATATATATATATATATATATATATATATAGAAGGAGGATCAAACGAGAACAATAAATATTTAAAAGAACACGATAACGAACAAAATCATTAGTGATTTTACATTAACGCGCAAAAAAGCCACACGGACCTGAATCCACGGCCAAAGTCTTTTTTTCGTACGTTAATGTAAAATCACTAATGATTTTGTTCGTTCCCGTATTCTTTTAAATAAATATTATTCTCGTTTACCCTCTCTTTTTTTTTTTCTCTCTCTCTATATATATATTGATTAAAATGATGTAATTGATATGGTTATGAGATTTCAGTTTGTAAAGTGAAAACTATTTTTGCTGAAAATATATAGAAAATTAATCAAAATATATCTTAAAAAAGTCAAACCTTTTTTTTTTCTCTCTCTCTCTCTCACACACATATATATATATATATATATATAGAGGGAGGTTCAAGAGAAAACCTCAAATAAATGAAAAATTAAAAAACACCTAATAGATCGTTAGATTAGATGATCTGATGGATGTGATTAAACAGGCGGTTACAACAATATTAATTAAACTAAAAAACCTCACCCCTCTATTTTTTATTCGAAAAAAGACGAAAAATAAACAAATTTCGAACGAAATAAATTACACCAAATAAACGACAATATTTTTCTCGTTAATTTGACATCCATATTGATATACTTTTTCATCCGTTTTTTCGTGGTTTTCCGGTTTTCCATTTATTTGAGGTTTTCCCTTGAACATGACCCTATATATATATATATATTACAATATTCGTTTGTTACTTGAACTTTCTTATTTTCCCTTATTTTGCAGCCATATTTTATAAAAAACCCCGATCTATTTTTAAAGTATTTACCCTTAATTATTTACTAATATAATATTATTTAATAATTACACTTCAATCCATTAATTATACATACATATTTTTTATTGGAAAATTAAGAGCAGTAGACAAAAAACAATGTGAACACAAACTAATGAAATATGACAATCAAACACATATAACTTATTATTAGTTGTTTAAAAGTAATTTTTTTGTAGTATATAATATTTATATACAATAATTGTAACAAATAAACTCACACGCTCTCTTCATCTTTGGTGAGATTTGAAACCCTGGTCTCCTAGAAGGAAAGAGGCTCATATACCGAAAGGCCAAAGGCCCTTTGGTTGTTTAAAAGTAAATTATTAAACCCAATTATTTTCGTTTTATTTTCAACATTTGTATATTACTTTATTATAAGAAAAAAAATGGCGGATAAGATGAGATTTCATACTTGATGATCAAAAATATAATCCTTTTTTATTTAACAAAATAAGAGATATTACACATTTAAGAAAGACTATCTCAAGTTACATGAAGAACTTACAAAGAAACCCTAAAAGAGATAACTGATAAATCGAGAGCATATAAGAATTCTTTTGTGAGAAAATTGTGTGATCTGATCCTAAAAGGAAGAGCTATAACTTTATATATCCTAATCTCGAATTTACACAATAAGCCCCTGGGAAATTTAAGCTTTCAGTCCTTGTAGTTTTGGTTATTACCCCGCTACCCTTTAAGACATCCACAACTTGAGGTGCAGTCCTCATAGTCTCCTCTTTATTATTTAATACACACAAAACCCTGAAAAATAACATTTTAAGTTAGTAATTTTATAACTTCCAAAAGTCAAGATTGTTAAATTCAGTAACATCTTTTAACACCCGCCCTCAATCTTGACAATTGAATAAATCTATCATTCTTAATTTTTTACACAAATAATCATGCTGAAAAGAAGAAAGAGATTTAGTGAAAATATCAGCAGTGTTTTCCAAAGACTCGACCTTAACAGTTTTCAATAGCCCACTAGAAATTTTATTTCTTACTTGGTGAACATCAATCTCAATATGTTTAGTTTTTTCATGAAAAACTGGATTGTTTGCAATTTTGATTGCAGAGTCATTATCACATAAAAGATTTACAGGAAGTAAATCTTTGATATTAAGACTTGATAACACTTCTACAATCCAAAGAATTTCACAAGTAGCAGCTGCCATAGCTCGATATTCAGATTCTGCTGAAGATCGAGATACAGCAGTTTGCTTTTTACTTTTCCAAGAAATAAGGCAATTACCCAAAAATATACAATACCCTGTTACAGACCTTCTAGTGGATAAGCACTTTCCCCAGTCAGCATCCACGTAAGCAGATAACTTGAAACAATCAGAAACAGTAAATGAAACACCCTTACCTGGAGCCTTCTTTAGATAACGTAAAGTTCTAAGAGCTAAGTTCAGATGAGACCGACGAGGTGCATGCATAAATTGGCTAAGACAATGTACTGCAAAGGCAATATCAGGTCTTGTAGCCAAGAGATAAATGAGTCTTCCAATTAACCTTTGAAACCCAGAAATATCAGCTAAAGGAGGATCAGAAACAGAACCTGATGACTCGGTTACTATCATGTTCATGTCCATTGGGGTATTGATTGGCTTACACCCTAAGTAACCAAAATCATTCAATAGTTCTAAGCAATACTTTCTTTGACTCATACACAGCCCTGCCTTGGTTTTTAAGATTTCTATTCCTAAGAAAAATTGTAAATTTCCAAGGTCTTTAATCATAAAATTTGTTTGCAAGTGATTTTTAACTCGGTGAATCTCACTATTACTATTTCCTGTTATGACAATATCATCTACATACACAAGAAGAATAATAAAAATTTTCCCAGATTTAAGAGTAAACAAAGAGTAATCACTATTATTTTGATCAAACCCATAATCAAATAAGCAATTTGACAGTTTCTCATACCACTGACGGGGAGCCTGTTTTAACCCATACAAAGATTTCACTAATTTACAAACTTGATCATCATCATTAGAAAAATACCCTTCAGGTAAAGTCATATAAACCTCTTCGGTTAAATCACCATATAAGAAAGCATTGTTCACGTCAAGTTGATATAAAGGCCAATTAAATTGAACAGACAATGCTACAACACATCTAACAGTTATCATTTTAACTACAGGAGAGAAGGTTTCTTCATAATCAAGACCTTCTCTTTGACTATAGCCCTTGGCCACCAGCCTAGCCTTGTACCTCTCTATTTCCCCATTAGACTTATATTTAACCTTATAAATCCATTTGCACCCTATAGGTTTTCTTCCTGGTGGAAGATCAGTAATAATCCAAGTTCCATTCCTATTAAGAGCTTCCATTTCATTGTTCATTGCAATTACCCAATTAGGATCCTTGCAAGCCTCGGCATAACTACTAGGTTCAATGGATTTATTTAGATTTGACACAAAACAAAAATTATCTTTTGTTAGATGAGAGTAATTTACTACTCTTTCAATACCATATTTTACTTTGCCTTCAACGACAAAATCATCAAATTTTCGAGGAAACTGAGAAATTCTACTAGACTGTCTTATAGACCGAGAGGAAGGAGAGTCAACATGAAGATTTTGAGGATCATGACCCTCAAAAGGGGGGTCTACAACATCCTGAGTATCATGCTCATTATCAGTTTCTGAATTTCCTTGATTCCTAGCAGACAAGGTAATGTCGGTACCAATTAATTGGTTGTCAACACTATCTATACTACCAGAGGAATTAGGACAACTAGTAAGAGTTGTAGACCAAGCCCTAGATTCCTCATCGGGTAAATTTTCAGACAGATCATTAGTAGAACTAGTGACATTATCAAAAAAATTCAAAGTAGTTAGATTATCAACATAAGACTCCACATTTTCACTCATTTTAAAAGGAAAAACAGATTCATAAAAAGTTACATCTCTAGACACCAAAAATTGTTTAGTCTCGAGACTATACAATCTATAACCTTTTTTCGAATTCGAATATCCAAATAAAACACATTTTTCAGTCCTAGAGCTGAACTTATCAAAATTGTTTTGTTTAACTGCAAAGCATAAACACCCAAAATTTCTTAAATGAGTGAGAACGGGAGGGAATCCGTAGATAACTTCATAAGGGCTTTTACCATTTAATATAGATGATGGAGTTCTATTTATCAAGTAAGTGGCTGTGAGAACACATTCAGACCACAAGTACAACGGTATCCCAGCCTGAAACATTAAAGCTCTTGCAACATTCAGTAAATGCCTGTGTTTACGTTCCACAACACCATTCTGTTGTGGAGTGTAAGTACAAGAGGTTTGATGTATAATCCCATGAGAATTAAAAAAGGCTGAAACCCTTTGATTTAAGAATTCCGTTCCATTATCACTTCTAACTGTCTTAATGTTTTTGTTAAACTGGGTTTGAATGAGATTGAAAAAATTGACTATATTGTCAAAGACTTCGTCTTTTCCTTTTAAAAGATAGACCCAAACTGATCTTGAAAAATCATCAACAACAGTTAAAAAATATTTAAAACCATCCTTACTAGATATTTTATACGGACCCCAGACATCTAGATGTATTAATTCTCCTATTTCCTTTGATTTATGATCGCTTAAATCAAACTTTTTCCTAGTTTGTTTAGCTTGATGACAGATTTCACACGGAGGAGTCGAGGAGTCTAATTTTATATTTAGTCTTTCTTTCAAAACATTCAGAACAGGATCAGCAGGGTGTCCTAATCTACTATGCCATAGCTGATATGAAACATGACAGTTAATTGTAGTATTAGAGCAGAAAGACTTACTTTTGCAGGGTGGATTGAAAAAATAAAGACCACCTGTCTCATTACCAGTCCCCATCAACTTCGTTCGTTGACAGTCCTGAATGTAGCATTTGTGTTCATCAAACCCAATAAACACTTTATTATCTCTAGCAAGCTTATGAACAGATAACAGATCCACATTAAATTCTGGCACAACTAAAACATCAAATAAACCCAATTCATCACTGAGTTTCATATCTCCAATTTTATTTATTTTTGCTTTGGATCCATTAGGGTGATTAACAATGAGATTCAAATCTGACACATCAACCACATTGTTAAGACTACTGAGAGATGAGGTCATATGTTGCGTAGCCCCAGAATCTATAATCCAATTGGGGATAGATAAGGAAGAAAGTGACATACCTGCCATATTGGCAGATGCCACATCTGAGGAGTTGGAGCTAAGCAGAGACAGAAGTTTAGAGACTTGCTCTTGAGTCAGAGATGGACCAGGAGTGCTAGAAGGCTGACCAGTGTTGTGAGTCTTTGAGGCATCAACATTGTTAGAAGCTGGTCTAAAATTTCCATTTACATTAGGTTTTCTTTGAAAATCTTTTGGTGGAAAACCTATTAACTTGTAACACCTTTCTATTGTATGCCCAATCATACCACAATGCTTACATAACAGATTTGGATTTGGAGGCCTTGTAGGTTTCCGTTTAGTTTCAGAGGTCTTACCAAAAAAAGCAGAAGATTGGGTTTTATTAAAAAAGTTAGGGTTAGATGTTCCTCTATGAGATTCTTCTCTTGATATGATGGAGAAGGCTGTCTTGACAGAGGGAAGAGGGTCAGTAGTGAGAATAGTACTCCTTACTGGCTGGTAAACATCATCTAACCCCATTAGAAATTGCATAAGCTTTAAAAGTTGGTTATGTTTGGTGAAGTCTTGGGAAGCATTACAGGTACAAGCAGGAAGTTTGACTAATGCATCAAACTGTTTCCAAAGAGAATTTAACCTATGATAGTAATCAGAGACAGAAGATCCGTTTTGTGTTAAGGAGTTAATGTTCTTATGCAGGTTAAAAGTAACAGAGCCATCCACCTTATCATAGGTTTCCTTAAGTTCAAGCCAGACATGAGAAGCTATTTTAGAGAAGACTTGACCAAGATATAGCTCCTCAGTAACTGAACTTAAGATCCAAGATAGAACAACAGAGTTACACCTGTCCCATTGTTTAGCCAGGACAGTATCAGTGGTAGGTCTAGTACAAGATCCATCTATAAACCCTAGTTTGTTTTTTGTTTCAAGGGCTAGGATCATTGCACAAGACCAAACTTTGTAATTTTCAGTCCCATTTAGTTTTAGGTGAAGCAAAGAAGCCCCAGTGGTATCGCTAGGATGTAGGTATAACGGATCACCAAAATCAAGTTTGGTGATCTGAGACACCCCAGCGTTTACCAAAGCGTCTTCTTCTTCGCCAGGCATGAGAAAACACTTAGAAGAGATTTGAGGTGAAAAAAAAGGAAGAAAGGCAGGATTCCTAAAACACTCAAGGTGCTAGGTCAAGCCGACACCTCAAAAATCTTAAGGAATCTTTGTAACAAATCTAAGAAAAAATAGCGGAAGCAAACAGTACTGAGGGCCCGAGAGAGGCCACAGATCTCACCTGAACAGAAGAGACAGAGATTAGTGAGAGTAATAAGAGAAAACCATTAAGAATGCAGATTTTACCAAAGAAACATGACAGATAACACAGATTCAGATCTACACGGCATCTAAATGTTCTGTTAAGAATCAACAGATCCACAAACTGTATACGTTCCAGATCAAGTAGATGTATTGTGTAAGAACCAAGTAAGAGACAAAAATTAACTATACTAGTTTAGAGCTAAGCAAGAAATATAAACCTCAGATCTACACGGTATTTTTTAAAAAAACTGTTAAGGATCTACAGATCCACAAACTGAATACGTTCCAGATCAGGAAGATATATCGTGTATAGCTTAGGCTTATATTTGCAGAACCAGACGATGATCACAAATAGCAATGAAAGAAATTTTAGAGGATATTTTGTACTCTCAGATCTGTAAGAAAACCCAGATCTCCAGAATTTAAGAAGCCAGATTTACAACTCAGATCTGTAAGAAAAAAACAGATCTACGAGTTTAAAAAGAAACCAGATGTCCAGAATTTGGATCTTGCGAAAAAACAACCTTAGATCTTCAGTTTTGTAACACAAACATAACAGAATACATATCACACATATTAAACAAACGAAAAACAAATCTGTAAGGAAAAAAAAACAGATCTGCGAGTTTGTCAAAAAAGACAGATCTGCAGAATTTGGATCTTGCGAAAAAGAAACCTTCGATCTCCAGATTTGTAATACAAACAGATCAGAATGCTTATCACACAGATTAAACCAAAGAAAAAACAAACAGATAAACGAACGAGGTGTGGTTCACGGTACCGTCCTGGTTGCATACGCAACTCCGGTAGAAGATAGAACAACCCACACAATCGATTGAACAGATTAACAGATCAAGAAGATCGTTTCGAACTTGAGATGTAGAACAGAAGGTGGATCGAGCCCTATTAGCTCTGATACCATGATCAAAAATATAATCCTTTTTTATTTAACAAAATAAGAGATATTACACATTTAAGAAAGACTATCTCAAGTTACATGAAGAACTTACAAAGAAACCCTAAAAGAGATAACTGATAAATCGAGAGCATATAAGAATTCTTTTGTGAGAAAATTGTGTGATCTGATCCTAAAAGGAAGAGCTATAACTTTATATATCCTAATCTCGAATTTACACAATAAGCCCCTGGGAAATTTAAGCTTTCAGTCCTTGTAGTTTTGGTTATTACCCCGCTACCCTTTAAGACATCCACAACTTGAGGTGCAGTCCTCATAGTCTCCTCTTTATTATTTAATACACACAAAACCCTGAAAAATAACATTTTAAGTTAGTAATTTTATAACTTCCAAAAGTCAAGATTGTTAAATTCAGTAACATCTTTTAACACTTGAGCTTCCAATGCTTGAAAAGTGTTGCTGAAAATCCAATCAGCCTTCTCAAGATTCGAAAACTGGTTCAATTTCATCTCCAAGTACGCCAGATAACTCTCCGGTGCATTCAAAAAGCTCGGCAAGTCTTCTAAATTCAACGGCGGAATCCCCGGCAGCACCACCGGACAATCCTTCAATCTCACCGGCAACCTCAACGTCCCTCCATGTATCCGGCTAAAAATCGCCGACACTGCGGCGGAGTTGGTGAAAAACGGCGCCACAAGAATCCCATTTTCCTTAGCCACCTCAAGAGCCCAAGGCAAAAACGAATCGTACACAATACAAGTAATCGGATGGGTGGTGATATGGTGTTTCTTGATGAGTTCGTTTAGCGTACGTGAGCCGTTGGATTTGAAGGACTCAAGGAAGAGTTTTTCCGATTGAGCTTGGGCGTAACCGCCGTGGTCAAAGCCGTCGGAGATGGGTTCGACGGTGACGGAAGGGGCGGAGATGGAGGAGAGGGTGTAGTGGGTGGTGGCGATGGTGGATTTGAGGCCTTTGGATGCGAGTCGTTTGGCGAATTGGAGGAGTGGGTTGATGTGGCCTTGGCTTGGATACGGCAACACCAAAACATGACCTTGGTATGCTTTCTCCATTTTTAATATTTTGTTGTTGGTTTGATGTTGTGAAAAGATTGGTTATTTATAAGTGAGAATATATGTGTCACATTTTTCATATTTGGTTACGTCTTTTTCATCCGATGAATATAAGTGCATGAGAACAAAACCGTATAGAAATTGTTGACGAGCACGGGAGGGTAGAAAAGAAGAAATAAAACAACTTTTATTTGTTTTATTGAGAGTCAAGAAAAGAAATATATATATATATATATATATAGACTTGCAACAAATACATGATTTGTATTTGATTTGTACCATATATATATATATATATAGATAGATTTGGGATCATGTGAGACCAACATGTTTTCGTGACACCGATGAGACCAAGTTTTTGTTTATACACTTGAAACTTCACAACAAAATACTGTGAAAGGTAACCTTCACAGTGTTTTTGCTGTGAAGGTTCGCATCTTTATTTATCTTTAGTGTTTTACTGTGAAGTTTCAAGTGTAAAAACTTGGTCTCACCGGTCTCACGAAAACAGGTTGGTCACACGTAAACTCAACCCAATATATATATAGAGAGAGAGGGAGAGAAGGGATCATATGAAAACCACCTTTAATTTGCAAACTTTAGAAAACAAAACTAACCAATCAGATTTTTTCCTTCATTTTTATTTTAAATTAATGGCAAAGGGCAAGGTTGTCCTTTTTATTTAACCTCAGTAATTAAGGAAACATATAACGATTTTCATTAATTATTTAATTGGCTCATTAATTACTTGAATTCCCTATTTTTTTTGGAAACTAATCTAAACCAATATTTATCTCTTTTGTGGCTTACGTTTTATTAGTAGTGATGATGGGCACATCTCCTTCTCAATTGGGTTTGGATTTTTTTTAGAACTGCAGCATATTATTACCAAATCACCAAACACACCATACATCCTCAGTTCATTTTACAGCTACCAAACATCACACAAAAAAATCGAATCACCAGACCCCACTGAACAAGATGCTAACCCAACAATTGAGGACACAAGCATCACAACAACAGCTTAAATGCTACTGTTTGCGAGCTGAAAACAGAAGCACACATCTTAAATTGGGTTTGGATTTTAGAGTTAATCTTCAGAATAAAATAGTTTTTTACTCCATCTCTTCCTCTTCGTTTTTTTTGTTTCTGCGTGAATTCAAAGTCTATTCGGACATGGAAATGAACGACGATGAACGGCGATGAACGGCGATTAAATGGAAATGAACGGCGATGAACTCGAGATGAAATGGAAATGAACGGCGATGAAAATGGAGATGAAATCGAGATGAAATGGAAATGAACGACGATGAACGACGATGAAATGGAAATGAACGGCGATGAAATCGAGATGAAATGGAAATGAACGGCGATGAAAACGGAGATGAAATCGAGATGAAATGGAAATGAACGCGATAAACGACAATGAACGGTGATGAAATGGAAATGAACGGCGATGAAAAGCAGTATTAGAGAGTTGGTGCAGACAAGAGACCCTATTACGATCAAGGACTCAATTTCCAATCTTTGGTAATGGGAAGTCACATTCAGTTGGGTATAGAGAACCCAACAGGTACTGAAGAATAGCACTTAAGAAACGAACATAAGGAACACTTTGTTCCCTTTCCTTGATCGTCAGCCGGTGGATGAGATCATCGAAAATGATCTTTGCATATATTCCTGTTTAATTTGGATTATGGTTGCTGAAAAATAGGGATTTCATCAGATTTCCTAATTTGAAATGGAATGCCAATGTACAAATATGCCCTTTCAGTCGTTTTTTCCAATTTAAAAAATTAAATTAATTTCATTATTACCATAATTAGTACAAATTGATCTTAACCGTTGATTGAGTCTATCTATGGTTCATAGATGGGTTTCATAGTTTGCTATATAAGAGTGGTTTGCAAATGAAACCACATCTCTCTCTCTCTCTCTCTCTCTCTCTATATATATATATATATATATATATATATATATATATATATATATATATATATGGGGGTTATTCAAGGGAGATCCTAGTATTTTGTGGTAACTGTGAGATCCAATCTCAACCACAAATTATAGGATAAATTAGGAAATTAATATATTTGGTAATTTTGACTTTGATTTTAAATAAAGGACATTTTAGGAATTTAGAAAATTTATCTCCCCTCTACCCTCTTCCCTCTCCCGTAACATTCCATTGGGTCTAGTCCAACTATGATACTGTCGTGAATCCGTGATACCGACTGTGATACGCCGTGATACCGACTGTGATAAGCCGTGACACCGACAGTGATACGCCATGATACCGACTGTGATACACCATGAAGCAACGAGATGACGAAGATTGGTAGATCTGAACCAGAAGATACACTGTGATACACTTTGTAAACAACAATGATACATATTGCTTTCTCGATAATACTAAACTTTAAGACAGTGTATCACTGTGATACACTGTGATACCATCTGGGTTTGCTGCTTCACACCATCTTGTTTTGCAACTATGATACCATCTGGTTTGTCTAGAAACAGAAAAGTAGAGGAAACTGTATGATGCAAGTTCTATAGCAAAACAAACAACAACCCAGTTACATTAATCGGAAGCTAAACTAACAAAAGCACAACCATCATTCCTAACCCATCTCAGATTACCTCCGACTATAATGGTGGTGTCGTTCTTCATGTTGCTCCTTCCGGTCGCCTGGGTTCCACCGCTCATCAGTTGTCTTGAATCACTTTCACGAACCAACGGTGAGAAGCTGGAACCACCGGTGGAACCACATGACCAAATAGACACAACTTCCATTCTCCCTCCCGCTCGTTGGCAAGGACAAAATCGGGGACCAAACTGCCGGAGAAGATGGACGCCATATATCTGACGTTGGTGGTGAAAAACCATCCTTGTGGGCTCCTTTTGCAGAAAGATTTGAACTTTTGAGTCAAGAAATGGGTGAAATATGGTTGTGGAAAAGAAAAATGGATGTAAACCAATCTGACAATGCAGCGACGCATGAGAAATATATTAGGGTTTTATGAGTTGTCAACCCAACTTAATTTACTAATATACCCTTTATTCTATTTTAGTTAATAACAATAATTATCTTAAATGATTGGTTCACGTTAGATCTTACGGTTATCACAAACCACACAGTTCTCATTTAATTAGGCCCCATATATATATATATATATATAGGATTGGATTCGGGTGAGACCACTCATTTTTTGTGAGACCTGTAAGACCAATTTTTGTCCATTGATGCCTATTTTGAGTGGATGATCTGATGGATCATAGTTATCATCCATTTAATCATGTAAGGGTAATCTTGACCATCATATATCATTTTCTTCTACTCACATGATAGAATACTTGCCGCCTTTCCTCCACTAGCTATCAGGATGAGGCTTCATCCGTTGTCCATTGACTTCAGAGACTGTTTCCTAATGATACATTGTTTCAGTCAGCGGCAACTCGTAGTTAATACTTTTATGATGGGGAGCTTCCTGAGCATTGATATTAACCAAATCTATCATATTCTATGTAGGTTTATTGTGGAACCGTTAACAACCAAACACATATTTAATGGTTTTATATTGGGAGCTTCATGGGTGTTGATAATAACCAAATATTTGATTCATTTTTTTTATGATTTGTTAGAATTGGAGAGTCGATTGATAGAGACACACACGAGATGGTTGAATCGGCCGTTTTCATATAATGAGAGAGTGTTTACAAGTGAAGTGTGTAACCTAATAATGAAACCCTAAGAGACTATTTATACAAAGAGAAGTTACACATAATTACAGAAAGGACCCTGAACTATACATATTGACATTAATACTCTAACATCCCCCCTCAAACTCAAGTAGGGGAACAATGAGACAAATTGAGTTTGGAAACAAGAGCCCGAAAACGCCCTGGAAGATGAGCTTTGGTGAAGATATCGGCATTCTGATCAATGGTGGAGATTGAAAAAAGTTTAACCGTCTTGCGAAGAACATGTATACGAGTGAAATGACAGTCAATCTCGATGTGCTTTGTACGCTCATGAAAGACATCATTGTGAGCAATCTGAATAGCACTAGTGTTGTCACACCATAATGGTGTTGGGGAAAATTGATGAGCACCCATATCAGATAGTAGCCAGCGTAGCCATACAAGTTCCTGAGTAGTGTCAGCTAAGGCTCTATATTCTGCTTCAGTGCTGGATCGAGCTGTCAGCGATTGTTTCTTGCTGCGCCAGGAGATAAGAGAGTCACCAAGGAAGAAACAATATCCTGTGGTGGAACGACGGTCGGTTATGTCACCATCCCAGTCTGCATCTGAGAAGGCACGAAGCTGTAAGGATGAAGTGGATGAGAAATGAAGTCCATGAAACATCGTCCCTTTGAGATACCGAAGTATACGAAGAACAACGGCATAGTGGTCTGAGCACGGGGCAGCCATGAATTGGCTAACTATATGAACTGCATAGGCAAGATCTGGTCGAGTAACAGTCAGGTAGATCAGAAATCCAACTAGTTGACGGTACCGTGTAGGGTCTTTCAGCGGGGTTCCAGCATTCGGAGCAAGGTGCAGATTTTGCTCAATGGGTGTAGAGGCAACTTTATTGTCCGTGATCCCAACCTTGGACAACAGATCTGAGATGTACTTGGCTTGACAGAGATAGATGCCAGAAGAATCTGACAGAACTTCAAGGCCAAGAAAGTAGTGTAGTTTTCCAAGATCTTTCATCTCAAAACAAGAGCTAAGAGACTTTTTGAGATGGATGATACCTGTAGAATCACTGCCAGTAATGATCATATCATCAACGTACAACATAAAAGATAGTACCTGCAGCAGTAGTCCGAGTAAACAAGCCAGAATCATAATTACTCGGAGAGAACCCCAATGAGATGACAGTATTGTTGAATGTAACAGCCCGCTCCAAGATGCCGAAACAAGACATTTATTACAAAAGAAAAACGCCAAAACTTGGCCCAAGGTTTACACCATCAAAAATTCTGCACTCGGGTTTGCGGAATAAACCCGAATTACAACTGAGAGTTTCTAATAACAAAATGTAAAGGAAGTCCACTAATGCCAAGCCACGCCCGCTCTCACGCCTTCTCTTTACCACTAGAGGAATTGCCCTTAATTTGCTTACCTGAAAAGGGTTTCAGTTTTGAAAATGCGAGGGTTAGACCACAAGGTCTAGTGAGGTCCCTCAGTTACATCCACACCACATATAGCATTTAAGGAGTTTTGCGAAACATAAATCAATATAAAGTTTGGGAAATAATATATGGGACACCCCCCATAAGCATCACACTATGACAGATGGGACACACCCCCTATAAGCGTCATACCATAACATATGGGACAGCCCCCATAAGCATCACACCATTACGTATGGGACACCCCCCATATACATCACACATTACATATGGGACACACTCCCCCATATACATCACATCATGCATAAGTAAGTCATATGCAACATACATTAAGTAAGCACGCATGTACGAGTAAATGAACAAGTACCATCAAGCTTTAGTTAGAAAAACTCACCTGTTACGCTTACGTTCCTTTCTTATTCTGGTATGCACTTCCAAACGATCTACCTGGCGAAAGGATAAACTCATAAGCTGATCATCTCAACTCCCCGGACGACACTCTATTCCGGACAGCACACTTATCCGGACAACACCCCTATCCGGACAACACACCTATCCGGACAACACACCTATCCGGACAACACCTCTATCCGGACAACACCCTTATCCGGACAACACCCTTATCCGGACAACTCTCCTAACCGGACAACACACCTATCCGGACAACACCTCTATCCGGACAACACACCTATCCGGACAACACACCTATCCGGACAACAACCCTATCCGGACAACACCCTTATCCGGACAACTCTCCTATCCGGACACTCACCCGGAAACCAGAATGTATCCGGACGTCCAGGAAGCTATCCGGACGTCGACCTGACCCTTAATTCGGTCGATAAATCACATGCAAGCTCGAAATCTCGAGAAATAAGGATTAGCAATCATAAGAGGATCACTAGGTTCAACAATTACAAGACCCTTGGCGATAACAACACAACATGGTGCCCAAAATCTCCCATTAAGTCTCAAACTCTATTTTAACAAAAACCCACATAGATATTCAATCTAACCACAAATCCACAGCTGAAAGATGAAGAGAGAGGGATTTACCTGGTAGATTCTTTGCTGAAAACGAAACTCCAACACACCCCTTTTCTTTGGTTTCCAAGATTGATGATCCTTCCTCTTCCAATATGTATAGGAGCTCCAACCTTTCCTTCTTTTCTCTCTCAAAATTCAGCCGTCACAACACACAAATCAGTATTCAAAATGATCTCCCTAGGGTTTTGTGCCCTTATATACCCTAGGCCTCATTTACAAATTACTCCCTTCAACTCCCATTTTATTCAGATTCCACCCCAAGACTTGAAACTCCTTCAAGTTTGGTCACGGTTACTCAACACTCCCTCCTCAAAAGAATTCCGTCCCCGGAATTCCATTCTCGAAAAGATGAGGGTACCTGAACATCATATCCTATCCCACTTCCCACGTAGCCTCTCTTCCTTTATGATCTCCACTGGAATTTAACCAGACGAACCTCCCTATTCCCTATATTCCACTTTACTGTCCACAACCTCTATTGGTTCCTCTTTGTACATCAATTTCTCGTCGACACTGACATCTTCTAACGGAGTAGTCACAACCGACTCGGCCAAACGTCTCCTTTGGTGGTCTAGAGCCACCCTTAACTTCCTGCGAACCTGGATGGCTTAACAGTGGCCGACCTCGCGACCTCCGGTCTCACAACGTTTCTTTCCCGCGATGCATCTTTACTCCTGGAAGGTTCGCAGATAACTGCACATGCCAACCTCTTTGCTTCTCTAAGGACTCTCTTACTTCCACTTTGCATAACCCTTCAACAACAAAGCTTACACCAACACTTTCCACACTTTCGATTAATTAAAACTCCTATCCTAGGTAATTTCGCGTACCACAACTATGACGTCTCAGGCCAACGGTACACGATACCGTCCACACACCTAAACGCACGGTTGCAACGAATTTAGAATTTTCATCCACAACTTCTCTTCCGTGACAGAACAAGTTTACAACGGTTAACGTCACAACAACATAAATTCCTTAACGAACTCTCAATTCACCAACCTAGCACAAGATCAACCTCGAGTATCACCTTAACTCACATATATGATCCTCTTCCACAGATAACACACAATTCTACAATTGTTTTCCCCTCACAATATACGTCTAAGGCAGATAACACTTTCTCACCTGAATGTGTTGCCCACGATCCATCGATAAAAGTCAATTCACATGCTTCCACCACAACAACATCCCCACACTAAACAGAGCTAAAAGTAGAAAACCTCCACACTTTAACATTTGAAGCACCCATCAATCCATTCCGAACCAATCTTGAAGACACACCGTTGAATTCTCCTTGCATCCAACAGTCGTCCATCCACATGTGAAATAATTCAAGTTTCACCCACCAACATAAAGGAGCAACCATGCTCACACAACCCTGTTCCTACTAGCTTAACGCTGAATGACAGAGTTTACTGGGAATATTTATCACACTACTACCAAGTCCAATCTCATGGTCCTTCTCCCGAACACTACCTTCGACTACTTCCTGCCACTTGCTTTTCAACATAAAACGCGTTTCCAAAGAACGGCTCACTAAAAGATGCACACCCTTGATCAACCGCCCAAGCTGGCTTTCCTTGTCTCGTAAACCAAACGCCTACACACAAATCCTCTTCCCCATACTCCCACTGGAAGTTCATGCACCCGACGGTGACGTTCTGTAAACATTGATTCCACTTTCCGCCACTTGCCACACTTTCTACTTCCCGCTTACACACTCATTCCAACCTACCGTCCCAATTACCCACGGACATTCTCATCCAACATTTACCGCTCCATACACGCAATTTCAACGGTTCCTATGCCCAACCAACAGTTTCACTACATCTCATACGAGAAATTCCACCAAGTCAATCCGAAATCACACTCGATGTTCGAAGCGACCACCTTTCTCAATTCTCAAACGATATTAACTCACTCCTTTACATTTCCTTTATGTACAAGGATTAGCTCAGCATTCCTAAGGATTTCGTATCCACCACGAACCACCATGAACTACCCAATTCAAGATCACACCATTTCCCTCATAGGTAGCCACCAACTTCCACCCCATTCTTTTATTCTCGGATAACAGCACCACACACAACTTTTGCCACATTGAACAACTTATCAACCAATCTCGAGCAAGGATCTTCATTTACGCTCACCCCCTACCAACACCAGTCCATCACTTATCCTCACAACAACTCATTGCCACCATGCCTCGCATGCTTACTAATTATAAGTTATCACCATCCTATCCACACATCCTCACACACTAGGGGTTCAATCCTCACTATCATTTGTGCACACCCTAGACCAAGCCTCCTCCACGCCAACGCAACATAGACTTGAAAAAGTTTGCGAAAACATCCAGCAATAATAAATTTTGCAAATCAACATCCATACACACATAACTGATTTCTGCCTGGTCACTACCCACTTGTAACCTGATCTAGAGCACACACCCGCCCTTGAGAATAGACTGAGTTCGTTCACAAAAAAAAATCCACATGGGACACACCCCCCATGTATCACACCATAAACATCATAATATAAACCAGTTATGAGAGGGTTCATATGAATCATAACAGCACACACTTTAAACTGACGACCACCTCTTGACACCTGCTACTGGCACACGCTATAGTCACATACACCGTGACAGCGCCAAAGACCACACTCGCTATATATGAAACAAATTCATATATATATATATATATATATATATAGCTAATATGGGACACACCCCCCATAGCTTGACAACGCCAGAGCACGTTCACACACATTAAACCTGCATTCTACCACACAATTGACCACATGGTCACACCAGGGCTAACCTCTCAACTTTCACACCCCCGACAACGACTCAACACCCGTCGTTGGCTTCAACACCAAATCTTGGCAATTAGCCTAAATACAAATTTCTCCTCAACTCCGGCTCTACGCCGATACCGACTCATCCACGTACTACAACGCTACCTTTCGAAGTATTTTGCCTACTTCGAATCACACTTCAACTTATTAAGCAAGAGTAAAGACTACCATCACACACGTCTTTCTAAGGTCAAAATCTGAGACTATCATTAGACGTCTCCTTCCCTAAACTGTAATACCAAGGTCATGAATCGACCATCGACGCCTCAACCACATTTTTCACCCTTAAAGACTGTCCATTTCTTAAACGCGATAACTCTCACCACCTAGCGAGTTCATAACATTCATGCATGACAACCAAACAATTTAAATCGTTTTACGCACTCGACACCTTCCACAAACAGGGTTTGATAGACATGGCTCGACACATTTATAAAGAACAACCGTACACGCAGGTCACAAGGATCGCTCACTCGTGACCTCGTCATCATTTGGAAATACATTCACTGAAACTCCCTTTATGCAAAAATTTTAAAAATACGGCAATATCACTCATACTTGGATAGTCGACCGACTCCCACACTTGCTGATATGTCAACCACGTGTTCATATCGCTTTCATTCATAAAATCATGTGATCAAATATTATTACGATTTTTACAACAAAGTTTAACTCATTCGCAAAAGAAGTGAAGTAACTCACCATTTCTCCAAGTTCGAAATTTATTACACTATGTAAGCAAATTTATCTTTTTCTTCAAGCACGCTTGCACACGCCAACTCGTTTTCAAAAATCAGAAGTTTACAAGGCACATGCACACACTCACACATTTTTGACATGGAGGACTTATGTAATCGGTTTTTTTTTAAAACGTAATGCATGACTCACTTTACATGAAGGCTACTCGCTCAAACAGGGTTAACAAATACACGCCGACACCCTACTTCTCCCTACATCATCAGGTTCTTACATTCGAAACAACCTTCGGTACCGGTACTTCCCCACAGTCACCACCTGACTAATAATTTGTAAAACATACGACTTCACCTCGGTCCCAAAATAGTTAACTGACACCCGTGATATCAATTCACACATCTATCACTTCTCAACCACTCTTGTCGCTCTTCCACTAACTAGAGAGTAAGAAAGCACACCTCTCCTATCCGATCCTTGAGTTGCAACTCTCAAGATTTTAACTCACCGACATCGGAGACTCCTAGAATAAACACTCATTAGAGATTAGGAGCTCACCTTCAGTCAATTATCCTCCTTAAGAACCCTAAGGTTCTACTTCGCACAGACTCTCACACCAAATCTTCCAACAATGCTTCTTCTAGGTAGGATCACCAATCACACCGAGGATAGTCTGCACAGCACACCTAACCGTTGCCATCATGGCAAGGTTAAACTTTACACACCGCCGATATTCCCCACACACTGATCACCACTAGACTCCACGCACTCCAAAATCTAGGCACTGCCCTCCTTTACCATTCGAAGTGGTCTATCCCACAATTTCTAGAACTGGGATTCTCCGGCAACAGGAGACTTACCCGGACATCATTCATTCATCCTCTCCGAATCCACGAAGATCTACCTTTATACGAATCATAACACTCTACACAACACTTCGTTACAACATTTCTTCTTTATGATGTACACATACCTTACATCATAAATGACTTCCCACAAGACTTTCCCCAACAAGGGTCTTAATTCCCCCCAGGGACCTTGCTGACGTTCTCAAGTACTGGAACACGACACCAAAGATAGATTAACAACCGTCCTAAAATAACAAGGCAAGAATGATCACCGTCATGTACCTGTAAATTCACAATTACACTGGCCAGGTGTAATCCCTGTAATCCCAAACTTACCTTACATGATAGTTTTCACCACCGCATTATCCACGCTTCCCAGTGAGGTCTTCCTAGGCCTTCCTACATTCTCAGTTGTACTTCTACAGTTTAAGTTTAGGCCCTTCCGGTCACCTAAATCCCTTAAACTACGGCTCTGATACCAACTGTAACAGCCCGCTCCAAGATGCCGAAACAAGACATTTATTACAAAAGAAAAACGCCAAAACTTGGCCCAAGGTTTACACCATCAAAAATTCTGCACTTGGGTTTGCGGAATAAACCCGAATTACAACTGAGAGTTTCTAATAACAAAATGTAAAGGAAGTCCACTAATGCCAAGCCACGCCCGCTCTCACGCCTTCTCTTTACCATTAGAGGAAATGCCCTTAATCTGCTTACCTGAAAAGGGTTTCAGTTTTGAAAATGCGAGAGTTAGACCACAAGGTCTAGTGAGGTCCCTCAGTTACATCCACACCACATATAGCATTTAAGGAGTTTTGCGAAACATAAATCAATATAAAGTTTGGCAAATAATATATGGGACACACCCCCCATAAGCATCACACTATGACAGATGGGACACACCCCCCATAAGCGTCATACCATAACATATGGGACACACCCCCCATAAGTATCACACCATTACGTATGGGACACCCCCCATATACATCACACATTACGTATGGAACACACTCCCCCATATACATCACATCATGCATAAGTAAGTCATATGCAACATACATTAAGTAAGCACGCATGTACGAGTAAATGAACAAGTACCATCAAGCTTTAGTTAGAAAAACTCACCTGTTACGCTTACGTTCCTTTCTTATTCTGGTATGCACTTCCAAACGATCTACCTGGCGAAAGGATAAAATCATAAGCTGATCATCTCAACTCCCCGGACGACACTCTATTCCGGACAGCACACTTATCCGGACAACACCCCTATCCGGACAACACACCTATCCGGACAATACCTCTATCCGGACAACACACCTATCCGGACAACACCCTTATCCGGACAACACCCTTATCCGGATAATTCTCCTATCCGGACAACACACCTATCCGGACAACACCTCTATCCGGACAACACACCTATCCGGACAACACACCTATCCGAACAACACCCTTATCCGGACAACACCCTTATCCGGACAACTCTCCTATCCGGACACTCACCCAGAAACCTTCAACCACTCGAATGTATCCGGACGTCCAGGAAGCTATCCGGACGTCGACCTGACCCTTAATTCGGTCGAGAAATCACAGGCAAGCTCGAAATCTCGAGAAATAAGGATTAGCAATCATAAGAGGATCACTAGGTTCAACAATTACAAGACCCTTGGCGATAACAACACAACATGGCGCCCAAAATCTCCCATTAAGTCTCAAACTCTATTTTAACAAAAACCCACATAGATATTCAATCTAACCACAAATCCACAGCTGAAAGATGAAGAGAGAGGGATTTACCTGGTTGATTCTTTGCTGAAAACGAAACTCCAACACACCCCTTTTCTTTGGTTTCCAAGATTGATGATCCTTCCTCTTCCAATATGTATAGGAGCTCCAACCTTTCCTTCTTTTCTCTCTCAAAATTCAGCCGTCACAACACACAAACCAGTATTTAAAATGCTCTCCCTAGGGTTTTGTGCCCTTATATACCCTAGGCCTCATTTACAAATTACTCCCTTCAACTCCCATTTTATTCAGATTCCACCCCAAGACTTGAAACTCCTTCAAGTTTGGTCACGGTTACTACACTGAATTTTTCAAACCAAGCACGAGGAGCTTGTTTGAGGCCATAGAGGGCTTTTCGAAGTCGACAGACATTACCCTGACGGGAGGTCACACCTGGAGGGAGTCTCATGTAGACTTCCTCTTCGAGATCGCCATTTAGAAAGGCATTCTTGACATCCATCTGATAGAGTGGTCATTTCTTGGTGGCAGCGATGGCTAGGAGACTACGGACCGAGGTGACCCGAGCCACGGGAGCAAACGTTTCCTCGTAGTCAATGCCATATTCTTGATTGAAGCCTTTTGCCACAAGACGTGCTTTGTAACGGTCAATAGATCCATCAGACTTGGTTTTGATTTTGAAGACCCATTTGCAACCAATGGGTGACTTGCCCGATGGGAGAGGAACAAACTCCCATGTATTGGCTTTGTCAAGAGCCTGAAGTTCCTCAGTCATAGCTTGCTGCCAAACAGGGTTAGAAGCGGCTTCCTTATAGGAAGTGGGTTCATGGGTGGACAGCAAAGTGGCATAACAATGATAATCACGAAGGTGAGTAGGAACTTGTCTTACCCGATCGGAGCGTCGTACTTCATCTTGTGATTGAGAGGAGCTAGGATCCATAGACTCAGCAAATGGCTCAGAAGTAGTCCTTGGAGTTGGTGCAGATGATTGATCATGGTCAGCTGGAATAGATGGAACAGAGAAAGGCTCGGATGAGATAGGTGAAGGCTCAGATGAGACAGGTGAAGGCTCAGATGATGCGGAAGATGGTGGAACAGATGGTGAGGAGAGTATGAGATCTAATTGGAGTGAATCCAATGAGATAGATGTGTCAGTGAAGAAGGAAGTAGGAGGAGTGATGATGTCCTGAAATTTAGACACCGTAGAGAAGGGAAGATCCCAGAAGGTTACATGACGGGATATACGAAGTCTTTTAGAGATTGGATCCCAACAACGATATCCTTTATGTTCAATTCCATAGCCAAGGAAGCAACACAGACGAGAACGAGGTTCAAGTTTGGTGTGTTCATGAGATTGTAGCTGAACAAAGCAAGCACAGCCCCACACTTTGAGTAGTTCATAGGGAGGAGAGACTCCATAGAGTACTTCATACGGAGACTTTTGATTGAGAATAGGAGACGGGTGTCGGTTGATGGTGTAGACAGCCGTGAAGGCTGCTTCACCCCAAAAACGTTCTGGACACTTGGCAGATATTAATAGAGTACGGACAGTGTCAAGGATGTGACGGTGTTTGCGTTCGGCACGACCATTTTGTGGAGAGGTGTCGGGACAAGAGTACTGAGAAATAGTGCCCTGAGATTGAAGAAATGAGAGAAGAGACGATTCTTTGTATTCCATAGCATTATCTGCTCGAAGAACCTTTATAGGTTTTGAAAATTGGGTTAGAATCATTCGAGCAAAGGTGATATAAATTTTAGGTAATTCTGAGCGATTTTTCATGAGATAAATCCACGTAAAACGTGTGTGATCATCGATAAAGATTACAAAATATCGAGCACCTCCCATAGATGGGTGTGGTGCTGGTCCCCATACATCAGAATGAATAAGATCAAAAGCAAAAGCAGATTGAAATTCATTAGTTTGAAAAGGTAAAGCATGATGTTTTCTAAGTTGACAAGATAGACAAGAAACTTTTTCAGAGGAAGTGTTTCCTAATAGTCCTGAACTAGCTAAGACTTTCATTCTAGCTAAGGATATATGGCCTAAGCGCGCATGCCATAGTTCAAAAGAAGGAGTACTGGAGACTGAAGCGGTAAAATTTGATGAAGGGAAGGGAAGGCGGAGATAGACCACTTCAACCATCCGACCAACTTTACGGCCTACTCCAAGGATCTGCTTGGTCTTTAGATCCTGCACAACACAACCAGAAGGGTGAAATAAAACGATTAGATCGGCTTCCATAAGCTGAGTGATAGAAACGAGACTCAGAGATAAGTTAGGTATATGCATCACATCAGGTAATTGAATATCGGGGGTAGAGACAGTTCCACTGAAGGATACCGGTAAACGAGTATTATCAGCAGTTCGGACTGATGAAAACAGGTTGGAAGTTTGTTTAGAGACAAACCCATCAGCCTTAGGTGTCATGTGATTGCAACATCCAGAGTCAAAAAGCCAAGGGTTACCTGATGTAGTAGCATTGCATTGAGAATTCATACCCATAGAATTTGTCATGATTTGCTCCATGAGCTCTTGATTTCGGCACATGAGTTCCATGAGGTCAAGCGTTGAGTGGTTGTTGAGGTGTGCCGTAGGTGCTGGCGATGGGGAGTCCTGAGTAATGGAGCCAGCAATTGGTTGAGGCCTGGACTGTTGTCTTTGATTACCGGAGTTCTTTGGATATGGACATTTTGGGCAGTCAGACGCATAGTGACGTGGGTGTACGATCGCACACCAGCGACATTTCCGAACTGGACAGTTGAGGAGAAGATGAGAAGTAGAATGACAGAAAGTGCATTCGCTGTTGTTCCCCTTGCCCGCATATTTAGGCTGGTCATAATTGCCCCATTTTCCTCTTGGTTTCCCTGAGCTGGGAGTGTAGAGCACAGTATCTGATGGTAGTGGAAAACGCTGTTGAAGACGATTTTCTTCACTTAGCAGTTCAGTGATGGTTTGTTCTAGAGTAGGTAAAGGATTCCTATGGAGAAGCGAGGCTCGAACATTCTCAAAACGATCAGTGAGACCCATGAGAATAGTAATCAGATGTAATTGGCTGAAGTAAGCAGTAAACTTCCGAGCAGTTTCATCAAAGATTTGAGGTGCACCCAGGCTCAGATGATCTCTAAGAGCTTGCATCTCAGAGATGTAGGAGTTGATAGACTGATCAGGCAGTTTCCTTTTGGTCTGAAAGGTAGTCCACAACTGATATTGATGAGATAAACCTGTAGAAGTGTACCTGTTTGCAAGGAAATCCCATAGTCCTTTTGCAGTGGTGTAGCCGAGAAATTGCTGATTGATCTCAGTAGTGGTAGAGGCGTTTATGAAGCCAAGAATGCGAGCATTGCGATATCCCAATCGTTCATACGTTTTGCAAAGTCAACTGCACTTTCATCTTCCTTTTGAACAGGAAGGGTAGATATACCAGTGACATAGGTATAGAGTCCATGAGACTTGAGGAGAATGGACATATGGTGATGCCACAGAACGTAGTTGTTTCCATTGAGGACAACTGAGATGGGATTGGAGTGACTGAGATTGAGAGCCATATTTCCACCAGAGGGTTGCGATATTGTGATATTGTACTGTTCAGAAGAGGTTTGCGATTTAAGGCTGAAGTCACAAGTAAGGGTTGCGACTTGAGTTGAAGTCGCAAGCGAAGGTTGCGACTTGAGGTGAAGTCGCAAGTAAGGGTTGCGATTTGAGGTGAAGTCGCAGGTGAAGGTTGCGACTTGGGGTGAAGTCGCAAGGGAATGTTGCGACTTGGTACTGTTCACAAGAGGGTTGCGACTTGAGGTGAAGTCGCAAGTGAAGGTTGCGACTTGGGGGTGAAGTCGCAAGTGAAGGTTGCGACTTGAGGTGAAGTCGCAAGTGAAGGTTGCGACTTGGGTGTGAAGTCGCAAGTGAAGGTTGCGACAATGATGAGTTTGTGAGTTGCGACAACTATGAGTGTGTGGGTTGCGACAAATATGAACGTATGATGTTCTTGAGTCGGATTTTCAAAACAGGCCGGTTTAGGCTGAAATTTGGTACGAAGGTTCGTGATGATATTCTGAACAACTTTAAAACTTGGAATTTCGTCAAAAAAAACAGCAGAAAAAGGATTTCTGAGGCAAAAACGACTGCAGCAAAATAAGGAAAATAAAGCGATAATGCAGATCTGAAAGATGGTTGAAGATGCTTACCTAGAGCTCTGATACCATGTTAGAATTGGAGAGTCGATTGATAGAGAGACACACGAGATGGCTGAATCGGCCGTTTTCATATAATGAGAGAGTGTTTACAAGTGAAGTGTCTAACCTAATAATGAAACCCTAAGAGACTATTTATACAAAGAGAAGTTACACATAATTTCAGAAAGGACCCTGAACTATACATATTGACATTAATACTCTAACATGATTGACTAAGGGGTTTGGTAATCAACTATCATATAACATGTAGGTTTAGTTTGATGAAATTTAAGCACTATACACGTTGAGATTCTCATCAATTAGAATATGAAGTTAACACTACATGATAATAAATAAATAAAATAAAATAAAAAACTTAACAGCAGCATGTTGCTATATATGAAGGTTCAGTTTTATCAACTTATATTGGAATAAATTTAGATTATAAACCATTCTAAAGTGCTTGGACATGTTTCATTATATAATGAAATGTATAAAAACATCAATAGCTAACCTCATTTTCACTTTAAAAAACTAAACCTTCACAACAACCTTTCTACGAAGGTACAATTTTATTAAGTGAACAAAGTTTACAACTATTATTTGTCACTAGGATTTTTGGCCTAACACTTGTTTGGTGTCGACATGTACCTCAGGTTCTAGGCTTCTAGCAGTGTGTTCGCCAAGAAGGTGTGATTAGACTTTAGAAGAGAGCTCGGGAAACACTTTTGGGACGCCATATTTGAGGATACATTTTATGGTTTAGATGACACTCAAGAGTCATGTGTAATCTTATTTCTTTTTAAGGAATTAGATTAGTAGGTTGTTATCCTTATACCGATTTGTTACAAACTTGTAATTAACAAACGTATATTGGTTTCTCCATTTTTAGAATGACTCGTATCTTGATATTTAAATATTACATTTTCATTTTCTTTGAAAAAATTTGTTGTCCCATTTTTAAAATATACAATATATAACTTTCATACATGCATGTATAACATGACCTTCAATATAGTTACAAACCATCAACTTTTATTAATGTCTTCATAAAAAACAACGTTAACAATCACTTTATTTTTGGAAAAAAATGAAATTATGTATGTGTGATACTTGTTGTACTTCACATTTTCTATAAAAAAAAAACCACTTTTTACTAACGTATATTTATGTAGTTAAGCTGTCAATATGTTTATTATGATAATTGTTAAACCATGTATACATAAAATAAAAATTCAAACTCAAATCCTTTAAAATCAAGACCGTTCAAATCTTTTTGGAGATCCTATTACACTTGTACGGCACAATTAAAATGACATAAAGACATTCATTTTTATATAAAGTTTAATATGACACATTAATCAAATGAGCCCCAAATGTCCCATCACGTTGATGTATTTTGAGATGAATTTCGTGTAGAACCGGTTGAAAATATCGTTTATCAACTTTTTGCTCAAATAAAACATATATATGGTTTATTGTTAGTGCTAGTGTATTTACTACAATATGTTAGTAGTTTAGTTCAAATAGGTTTACATTTTGCCTAATTGTTATACGAGTTTCGATATTTTTAATTTTAAACAAAAAATCACCATCAAGAAAGATGGGAATCATTTTGATTGTGAGTGTTAGGATTTTATTTATGTAATTAGACTAAAAGGCAGTTTACCAAACATTTATGTGAATAAGCGTTCATTGGTACCAATCACCACTCACCACCACTCGACGAGTGTTTGGTAAACGACCTCTAAGTTTAAACGAACTTTTGTTTTAGACTTTATATGAAAATAGGTGAAAAGTGAGGGTTGAAGATGACTTTCGTCATAAAATTAACTGATACGTTTAATTTAATTAGAAAGACTAATTCACCTTGAGGGGAGGGTTTTTGTTAGTCCCATTTGACCAACCTCATCTTATTGATTGTTCCCCTTTAGACTTAGTGTGAATTAGCATTAGTTCGGTGTAGTCAATTTATTTATGTTTTGTTGTTCATTGTTTTCTAGTCCTTTTTGTTATCTGTTTAATTCCATTGTCCATAAATAATAAAACCTCTGAATCGTTTGTGTAAACTTGTAACTTGGAATCAACTTGTAATCAATAATGTTATTTTTCATTTTCAACTTGTATGCTACGAAAGTATACCCCTACAGTTGTTTTTAAAACACATGAGTAAATTTAAAGTCTTGCTAAGTTTTGATCATTCAAGGTTTCTTCAAGGTATTTAAGATGTTATAATAACTTGTTTAATGTATAAGTATCATATCGGTTAGGAGACTAAGGGGCCGTTTACCAAACGTTTACCCCGGTAAGTGCTTACCAAGTCAATTACCTACCGGCTTAATATGGGAATGACCAAAAATCTTACCTGGTAAGAGTGAATGCAAGGACCAAGGGTATTACCCGGAAAGAATGAATGCAAGGACCAAAAGTATTACCCGGTAAGTGAATGCGACAACTCTTACGACAGTCAACAGTTACCGGATGAATTGTTGCATAAGCAACCGATTTGGTAGAATAAAATCTTACCCGGTAAGTAAGTAATAATGTTAAATTTACCTGGGTAAGCGTTTAGTAAACGATCCCTAAAACTCCATTTGTCAAAGTTCAAACTTCAAAGAGATCAACAAAATCAAATCATTTGAGCCATTAGTCAAAACAAGACTGCAAATGAAGACTAGGTTGTGCTTAATAATTAAGATTCCAAAATTTTGTTATCTTAGGAAACGAAGGGACCGATTTAGTTTTTTTTTATAAAAGTAAAACAAAATCAGAAAAATCTAGTCTTACAAGATACAAATACAACTACCTGGTACACAATATATAGTTTTGTATCAAAACGTGTACCAAATTTATCCCTAATAAACCTAAATCTTTTAATAGTACCACGGCCCTCTAAAATAAAATATATTACAAAATACATAAACCCCGGTTTAAAATTTAAATATTTGCACATTACAAAAATAGTTTCATTTAAAAATAAATGATACTTATATATATACTAGATATGTACCCGCACGCGATGCGGCGCGAAGTATCTCGAAATTAAAACCGAGAATTTGAAAAAATAAGTTTGTTTCATGTTCATATTTATTCGCTTTTAAATCGCATATTAAATGTATAAAATTAAAGGTCAATATGATTAATTGGTCAAAAAAATGAAAAATATTCGTTCGATAGTGGGGTCTTCAAACCCATAACATTTGTGCTCATTTTGAAGGTTTTGATGAACGGTTATAATGATATAGTTTATTAAAAAAAGAAAAACATATTTGTTTAATTTATTTTAGTTTATGTATGTTGATATGATAAAGATGTAAAATCAAAAATGAAAGGATAATGGATATAAAGTAAACTAAATAACTAATTATAATGGTATAAAGTGTAATTTAAAAATAAAAATAATAATTTTATTTTTAATTATCATGTTGAACGTTGGATGTTTTAAATTTTAAACTCGTACATGATGTATTGAAATTTGTATTTTTTAAAAATTCAAGAATAACCGTAACTGGAATTATTTTAAAAAAGTATAATAGATAAATATAGATAAGAGCGTAAAATGTACAAGTTTAAAAAAAATCTCGGTACGTCATTCTTGAAATTTTTTGATACGTATTTATGATACTTCACAATATTATTAAGTTAAAAAAATATTCAATAATAAACTTATTTTGAAATTATTGACGAGAATATTGTAATAATATAATTTGTAAAAAAATGCATTTATTAATATGTTTTAGTTAAACTATGATTATGTATTTTTAATATTATAAGAGTGTAAAATGAAAATGAATAATGTAAGAGATATAAAACAAATTAATTCGTACATGTTCATGATATTTAATAATATGATTAAATCCAAAAATACTCAATATTGGGCTCATTTTGAAGGTATTGACGAGACGATTACAATGGTGTAATTTGTAAAAAAAGAAATGTATTTTTTATGCATTTTAGTTCATATACATTATTTATGTTTATCTGATAATAGTTTAAAATGAAAAATAAAAAAGTAAGGGATTAAAAGTAAACTACATACCTAATTATAAGGGTAGTAAATGTAACGTATAAATTAATAAAATTGAATTAAGGAGAGATTTAAGGAGGATTGAAGGTGGGTGTGCTAATTGAACTTATAATGTAAATTGTGTCCAGATACATGTTTAGGCGGGAAAATACTGAAGTCGGCTCACCAGAAGTCGACACGTGGCATGCTAGTTACTTATTTATTATATGTATAGATAGGGGGCCATTCAAGGGAGAACTAGTTATTTTGTGGTAACCGTGAGATCCAATGTGAGCCACATATTAAGCTATAAATTAGAAAATTATTAATTTTGGTAATTTTGTTTGAAATTTAAATAAAAGGGCATTTTAGGTATTTTAAAATATCCTCTCTTCTCTCTCCTCTCTCCTCTCTCATCTCTCCGGCCTCTTGCCTCCGGTCTCCGACCTCATATCTCCGGTCTCCGGTGACACCAAGACGCCTTTAAAAATGCACTGTGATACCCTTTGCCTGTGATACCCTTTGAAAATGCACTGTGATACCTTTTGCCTGTGATACCCTTTGCCTGTGATACCCTTTGAAAATGTACTGTGATACCATTTGCCTTTGAAAATGCACTGTGATACCTTTGTGTTACACCCAAACCCTAAAATCAAAATCAAACCATAATCATCAAAACACAAAATAATAGTACAATATCAAACCCAAATATGAAAGTGTGTGTGTGTGTGTGTGTGTGTGTGAGAGAGAAAGAGAGTTCCATCGTCTCCATCATAGACACCACCGCCACAAACCCAGAAAAATCACAGGTGTCGACGACGGTGGGAGTGGACGTGGTCGTGGTTGCATAATCTTCTCAACGATCGACGGCTTAATCAGTTCGAATCGTCGAGTGGTTGTAGAGCAGAATCTGTCGGCGACGGTGGTTGTAGAGCATAGTCCGTCGGCAAACCAAAGTCATGGTTGCAGAATTCGTCTTCGGAAATGTGTGCGGTACAAATCGGGTCTTCTTGTTTCCATGACGGCAACCGGAGAATGATTTAGGGTTAGGTAAGAGAGAGAGAGAGAGAGAGACGTCGGGGGCCGGGGGGAGGGGGGAGACGTATAACAAATATAGGGGAGATATTTTAGGATTTAATGATTTAATTAGATTTGGGAATCAAATTTACTAAAACATCCTTTTGTATTTATTTAAAATTTATATTAATTATTTTAAATGTGTGGCTCATAATAATTGGATCTTAGGCCATGAGTACCCGTACTCAATGAACTCACTTGCCACCTCAGCGCCACATCAGCTTTTCTCTTTCCTACCCTCCTTACCCAATCCTTACCCAAAAGTGGAGTACCACTACCCAATGAACCCACTTGCCACCTCATCTTTTTTAATTCTTTTATTTATACATTTAATTATTTAACAAAATAAAAATATTTATATATTTTTTAATAAATAAAAATACGATAAATAATAAAAATAAAAATTCATATCATTCATTAAAAATTAAAAATTACAAAATAAATTTAAAAATTACAAAATATTAAAAATCTACTCGTCGTCGTTGTTGGGAACTTGGATACGCCAAATATGTTCGACCAAATCCGACCGAAGGTTATTATGAGTGTCCCGGTTTTTGACTTCTCGAACATTTGCTGCGCGTTGTTCCTCACTGATTTGTGTTTCGATATCATCCGTGAAAAGGTCGTTTTCATCGCCACCACAAATGGCATGGTCTTCGTCTTCGAGTATCATATTGTGTAATATGACACAAGCGTACATAATGTTTCCCAATCTTATCGGATGCCATCCTCGTGCCGGGTTATGAAGTATATGCCAACGTTGTTTAAGCACGCCAAAAGCTCGTTCAACATCTTTACGTGCTGATTCTTGCGTGGACTTGAACTTTTGTCGTTTAGGGTCATGTGGGCACGTAAATGATTTTACGAAAGTAGCCCATTCCGGATATATCCCATCCGCTAGATAATATATGTGGTTGTAGGTGACTTCATTCACCTCAAAAGGGCACTCGGGTGCTTTTCCATCATATAGATCGTTGAAGATGGGCGACTGATTGAGAACATTGATGTCGTTGTTGGAACCGGCAACACCAAAGTATGCGTGCCAGATCCATAGATCATGGGAGGCCACTGCTTCTAGCATGATTGTCGGGTGCTCATGATCACCTCTCATGAATTGACCTCGCCATGCTACCGGACAATTTGCCCACGCCCAATGAGTACAGTCTATGCTGCCGAGCATGCCGGGAAATCCGTGTTTAGCTTCATGCGCGGTGTACAACTTCTGAATATCAACATAAGTAGGCTTGCGTAAATATTTTTTACCATAGAGTTCAATAATACATGTGCAGAATTTGTACAGACAATCTCGTGACGTTTCGTCTCCCATCCTCAAGTACTCGTCAAGTGAGTCGGCAGCTACTCCATACGCCAATTGCCGAATAGCGGAAGTACACTTTTGTATCGGAGAAAAATCTTGTTTGTTTCCGGCGTCCACCCGAAGTGTAAAATACGGATACTCTCATTCTAAATCTTCAACTATTCGTTCGAATAGTTGCCTGCTCATCCTGAACCGCCGTCTAAACATATCCGGTGTATAAACCGGGTTGTTGCCAAAGTAGTCCCGCAAAAGCCGCTCGTTTGCAGCTACCCGACCTCTTTCTATGTTCTCGGCCCTCGGTTCTCTTCTTGACGATGAGGCGGTGCTACCATAAATTAATTTTGCAGCTTCTCGAACCAACCCTACAAAAATTTCCCTTTGATGATGCAAGTACTCGTCGGTGTCTATGGATGATGATGATGCGGTCGATGAAGCGGGTTGTGGCGAATCCATATTGTCTAAAATTGAAGAAATAAATGGAAGAAAGTATAGAGTTGTTTGGCGTGAAAAAATAAGATCGAATAGGTTAATATATATAGTGTGTATAATTTGAAGAAAAAAATTAATTTTTTTTTGTAATATAGCCGTTTACCAACGGTATTGTTTAAAAAAAAATATGCAACGGGTTGATCGGGTTGCTGAACCCGGTAGCCGAACCCGATTGCTACCCGGCCACCCCCCTTACTGCTGCCCGATGAAACCCGCTTGCCACGTTTGCCTTACCCGATCCCGGTACGGGTGGCCTTACGGTTATCACAAACTAAACAGTTCTCATTTGATTAAGCCCATATATATATATATATATATATATATATATATATATATATATATAATTTTAATAATTATAAAATCAATAAAATATATAGGTAAACTAGTAAATTATTAGTTCATACAGGGGCCTTCTTTGAGAACCTATAAAATTGAGATAATCTTAAAAACTAGTGCATCATGTGTTATTTTATATGATTTTTTTTGCATCTAAAACAACGATTTAGAATATTAATCAACATATATTTGTTTCAGTGTGTTTGTTTCACATGTATTCGATTGACAATGTGTATTTTTTTTACGTGTTTGTGAAACAAAAGGTATACATAAAAAAGTTTTACATTATGAAACAAATACAAATTAAACGATCACATTGTGAAACAAATATATGTTAATCAATACACTAAATGCTACTCTTACATGAGAAAAAAAACCATGTGAAAAAACCATAAGGTAGAAATCGGAAATCCTCACTCATCTCATAATTTTGAAGTTCTCAAATGATTAAGCCCCTAGTTCATACCAACTTCAACGTAATAACGTGAGTTTTTGTACAAAAACTCAAGTAGGATGAGATTTTTATAAGTACTCTTCCTGTGTTGATTTGTGTAAGAAGCTACACTTTTTACTTTTAATAAACTTGTATTAGATATGTTTTCAATAGAGTATATAGTTTTTTTTCTTCTAAAATAAAGTATCAAAAATCAAAGTCTATATAAACTAGAAAAAATGTCTATGTAACATCCAAGGCTAACCGTACCAGATATTGTCCGCTTTGTTCACATCTGGACTCACGATTTTAAAACGCGTCTGATAGAGGAGGTATCAAGACCCTCTTTAAGGCAACCTTTGTTCCCCTCCCCAACCAATGTGGGATCTTACAATTAATAAGCACATTTTGAAGCAAAGTGTTTATATTCTAACAGATCGCTTGAGACACTTCCTCTAGGATTGTGACTCCATTGCCATTTTCAAACCCAACACCTATTTAACCACTCCCCACGATCATAAAATTTTACCTCTGAATTTGTATCAAGGCAGAAGAGCCTCGGGAATATCTCACATTATCTTAAATTACCCACCCATTTATCTTTCCAAAATCGATATCTTTACCGTCTCCAACCTTCATTCTAAAATCGAATATCTCCACATCTCCTAATGTCCCACCCCTCTTTGATGATTTTTCCCCAAGTCGAGGTCGTACGGTTTGTATTTGACATAAACTCGTATAGACCATCTTCACTACCATAAATACTTTTTATAACCTTACATAAGAGGATCAAAATTTTGCCCAATAAAAGGCTCAAATTTGAGCCTTAAGACTCCTAATGTTTCATCGATATAAAAGCACCACCAACACCACCTATTTCATTTATTAATAAGACCAAATTAAGAATAACAAAATAATTAATAAGCAGGGACAAAATTGTAAATACAATTTTAATATAAAGTAATCAACTATAATATTCTGAAAATATGTCAAGAATTTAATTGAAGGCCCATTTTTGTAAGTTATTTGTACATTTGTATATGAGTAGTATTTGTACATGTTACAAATTTAAGAATGTCTCGTCTTTGTCATTAAGAAGTTTATTCTAGCACGGAAAAAGGAGATAGAAGAATGGAAAATACAATTGATAAGAAACTTAATGCGATACCAATGACTATTAATTAATTTATCAAATAAGATACGTCGTAATCCACCAGTAATTACTCAAACATGTTACCTGTTAGTCTATTAGATAAAACCAACCACACATCCGCACATGCGTGCACGGTGAATGTGCGTACACGTACACAAGTTAACACAAACACACATATACATACACATATATATAGAAAGAGGTCCAAACGAGAACAATAACCAAATAATATAACACGAAAACAGAAAATCGCGTTACACTAACGGTCAATGCACGTGTATACGGGGGACGTGGGGTCACGGACAAAGTTGCGTGAATCACGTGTGATCTTATACGCGATTTCAGTGTAAAATCACATGTGATTCGACCATGTTCTCATTCTTTTATTTTGTTACTTTTCTCGTATAAATCTGACTATCTGTGTGCGTGCGTGCGTGTGTGTCGATTCAAATAAAAAGTTTAAATATTGTGATAGAGTAAGAAG
Organism: Saussurea involucrata; assembly: GCA_033807775.1. NCBI lineage: Eukaryota > Viridiplantae > Streptophyta > Magnoliopsida > Asterales > Asteraceae > Saussurea > Saussurea involucrata. Next base: position 176,436,170 of record CM066321.1, read on the forward strand.
AAATGTAAAGGGAAGACTGATATATAAATCATTGTAATATGACATATATATATATAGAGAGACGTGAGTTCAAACGAGAATAGATGTTATTTAAAAGAATAAATGAACGACTCTCATCCAATCATTTTTAAAAAGAATTCCGAAAATAAGAGTTTCCAAAATTAAGATTAAAAGGGTATTAAGGTCATATTATGTTATGGATTAATTTAGGATAATATTGATTTCCTAAAAATAAGGATCACAATATCTCATTCAAATCAAAATCGTATCTATCCTCATCCTTTATTCAAACAAATCTGGTTCATCCATTTGGGTAGTTCATGTGGTTCAAACAAGTGATAAATCACAAGTGATTTTATGTTACAAGTGATCCATTTGGATACTTCAAACAAGTGATTTTATGTTACAAGTGATCCACTTGGGTAGTTCAAACAAGTGATTTTATGTTACAAGTGATCCATTTGGGTAGTTCAAACAAGTGATAAATCACTAGTAATTTTATGTTATTAGTTTGCAACCCTAAATCACAAGTTATTTATGACATTCTCAAGAACCCAATTCATCTCTAAACCCAGTTCATCTTCTAAACCGGTCCATCTCCTAAACCCAGTTCATCTTCTTGACCTGTGTTGAGCCCTCACTATGTTCATGAACTGTGTGAAATCGATACACACAGATATCAACTTTCATTGATGGAGAGAATATTAAAACACAAAAAGTGAATATAATTAATCATCAAAACTAAAACACAAAAAGTGAATCTAATTAATCATCAAAACTAAAACACAAAGCAGGCCATGAAACTAAAACACAAAGGAAACTAGGGAAGCAGGCCACAAAGAAAACAAAAGACACAGCCCCAAACAGTAGGGAAGCAGGCCATGAAACACACAACACCATTAACAGAGCAGCAAACTAGCTTTAACAAACCGAAACGAAATCGTTCATGGTGGCACACATGGATATCTCTCTGCCTTCCTTGCCACCATGGATGTCGTTCATGGATACCGCTATGAAATCGTCTTCCACATCGTCTTCCTTCCTTGCCGACATAGATATCGTTCATGGATGTCGCCATGAAATCAGATGGCCTATGAATGATCGGAAGAACATGAATGGTTCGTGTTTAAATCAAGAGAGATATAGGGAGATCGAGAGATTGGGTTGAAGATTGGTTCATCGTTTGAATGATTTGTTGAAAGAAAGCATTGAAAAATAGAGATTCTCATTTCATTTGAACGATTTGTTGAATCTAGGCGTTAGATGAACAGTAAAGAAAGAAAGCATTGAACAGTAGAGATTATCTTTTCATTTGAACAATTTGTTTAATCTGGATTAGAATTTGATTTGATTTGGATGAGAAATAAGGGGGATTTGATTGATTCCTAAAATAACCAGAAAAAATCGTTTGACATTTTTCCCTTTTAATAAGATTTTTGGAAATTATTATTTTTGGAATTATTTTTCAAAATGATTGGTTGAGAGTTAAATAGTTGTCATTCTCGTATGATCCTCTCTCTCTCTCACTCTCTCTCACTCTCTCTCTCTCTCTCTCTCTCTCTATATATATATATATATATATATATATATAGCATTATGTTCATTTGAGAAGTGCTAAATATATGAGAATTAGAGAAATAATCTTGGTCATTTATTCGGTCAAGATCGGCTTTAATTGGTCAAAAGTTGCGGCTGTTCCAAAATTAGAAAGGCAGTTTCGTAACTTTTACAAAAACACGGGATGAGTTCATATATGAACCTGTGTGATTCACATATGAACTATTTGTTTGTAACGTCCCCTAAAACATAGCATGCATTAAATCATAAGTTAAACATCCAAATTACATAAATAGCTTGTCTTTAACATCATCAGTGTACTATATTAAACAAAACTTGCTAGCGGAAGTCTCTAAGCTCACAGCCGAGCACTATCTATATTCTTCAAAGCAAAACTGGGAGCCTCACACGCTCCATCACCTCCTTGCTACCTCTCGATCCTACTTAGAAGAATTCGAAGGTCGCTTACCTGAAAATGGTTTAGTTTTTGAAAGCGAGGGTTAGACCAGAAGGTCTAGTGAATTCCCTCCATAAAACAACGTGTATAAATAATACGAAATCATTTTATTAAAAAAATGCATCATACATCGTAAAGCAACACATATGGTACTGCACTGTGTGGTGGATCGCTTAACCAATCGCGATCGGGGCCCAAGCAGACTCCCCTTTCGCCCTCTCGTATCGGGGCCCAAGCAGACTCCCCGATACCCGCCTAGGAGGAAACAAATTCCAACCTACCGTCTCTTCGTACATAACCAAGGGACCATCAGATCCCGAGGCTCATTGATCCCACAGTACAGACCGACATCACATAACATGCACAACATTTTATAAAAGCCTTTGACATTTGATAAATCATGCGCATCAATACAACTAAAAAAACTTTCCTTTCCTTCCATGCAATTCAGATCGTACCCATTTCATACTCGATAAAAAAAACCATATTCAGTAAAAGAATCATTTAACATTTACGTCAAAATAAGGTTTAGGGAACTCACATGATAGCAAATTCCGTCCTAACCTCGAATCTCGATCCGTCCGTACACCTAATGTATAATTTATGAATTAATTAGATGCAACTCAAATCTTGGCCCTAAGTTTTCCTCTTGACTCGATCTCTAATAAAAACCCAGAATTATCGACTAGTTAATATCTCTCGTCTTAAACCATTACTAGAACCTAAGAATTAAAATCCTTAGACCCACTACTATCAGCCTAAACCCAAAGCGAGTTGGGCTCACAAGGACAAACATCACCGACCCAAGGGCAAGGGACATTTGAGCAGTGCAAGCCCATTCAACGCCTTGCGGGACCCGGCCCAACTTTCGGTACCACACGCTGCGGGACTCGGCTCCCGGTACCGAGCATTGCGGGACTCGACTACCGGTACTAGGCGATTATGAACCAAAGATGAGTCCAGAACATTTCTATCTTGAATCCATCTTAATCGTTCCATTAATGAGGTTTTTACCATACATTCCTAATCGAACTTGGTTCATAAAACTCAGTAACCAGTACGATTCTTATAATCAGTTTGATTCCAATAGATTAGCATTCCGATTAAAGAGATCAAGTCCACCCGAGTGTTTGGAACAATAACACAGCTAAATCCTCAAGAACAACTGGAAATCTAATTTATCTAGCTATTTCATTAAGCAGCAATAAACAAGGAATGAAAGATTGCTCACCAAATAAAGTCTCTTCCCCAAGAATCGCAGTCCAATCCTTCCTCTCGCTATTTCTCTTCTTTCAGTGCTCAGTCGCCAACAATACGAAAATGGTTAACAGTCCTAGGGATCTGGTCATATATATAGTTCCCAACAGTTACGAAAACAGCCCCTCTAATAAAACTTTCATTTCATACTTTGACCACTAAACTATACACTTGACAGAAACGGGTTGTTACAACACTCCCCTCCTTAAAAGAATTCCGTCCCCGGAATTCCTCATTGAAAGAGCTGAGGGTATCTCGTCCTCATCTCCGACTCCAACTCCCACGTGGCCTCCGGGCCCTTATGGTGCCGCCACTGAACCTTTACTAGCTTAGTCTCTTTGTTCCGTGACTTCCTTACCTTAAAATCTATGATGGCTTCGGGTTCCTCTACGAAATTCAATCCCTCATCCACTTTAATGTCATTCAACGACACTGCTTTAGTCACGCCGGCTAAACATTTCCTCAAGTTAGACACGTAAAACGCGTTGTGAACGCCTTGCAACTCTTCCGGTAGATCTAGTCTATACGTCACCTCCCCAATTCGTTCAGTAATTTCAAACGGTCCGATGTAACGTGGGCTTAGTTTCCCATGTTTTACAAACTGTACTACACCTTTCCACGGGGAGACCTTTAACAACACGAAGTCTCCGACCTGAAATTCTATGTCCTTTCTTCTCTTATCCGCATAACTCTTTTGTCGGTCGCGGGCGACCCTCAGTCTTTCCCGCACTTGATGTATCTTGTCCGAAGTTAGTTGCACCAACTCCGGTCCGGCTAGTTGTCTTTCTCCCACCTCGTTCCAACACAGAGGTGTCCGACACTTTCTACCGTAAAGTGCCTCGAATGGCGCTGCCTTGATGCTCGAGTTATAGCTATTATTGTAAGCGAACTCGATTAACGGTAGGTGCTTCTCCCAAGATCCCTGGAAGTCTAAAGCACACGCTCTCAACATATCTTCTAGTATCTGGATCGTTCTCTCACTCTGACCATCGGTCTGAGGATGATATGCAGTACTCATCTTTATCTGCGATCCCATTTCTCTTTGGAAACTCCTCCAAAACGTAGAGGTAAATCTGCTATCTCGGTCAGATACTATCGCTGAAGGCACCCCATGCCGGGTTACAATCTCATCGATATATAACTTGGCTAACTGCTCCATCAAGTAAGACTCGCGAATAGGTAAAAAGTGTGCCGACTTCGTGAGGCGGTCCACAATCACCCATATGGCGTCATAACCCTTTGGAGTCTTAGGCAAATGGGTTATGAAGTCCATCGTAATTTGATCCCACTTCCACATAGGTATCTCTAAAGGCTGAAGTTTCCCGTATGGTCGTTGGTGCTCAATTTTAACCCTCGAACACGTTGCACAGGTCTCCACAAAGTGAGCTACGTCCTTTTTCATTCCAGGCCACCAGTAGTCCCGGTGTAGATCTCCATACATTTTGTTAGTTCCGGGGTGAATCGTGTACTTGGACTTGTGAGCCTCTTCTAGTATCAGCTTTCGGAGCCCTCCGAGTTTCGGAACCCAGATCCTCCCGCTAAGACACTTCACCCCTCGATTGTCTTCCTCCAGCGAGGACACTTGCCCTACCATCCTTTCCTCCTTAAGATTTCCGGCTTCGAGTGCTTCAACTTGACATTTCTTTATTTCCGCAATTAAATTAAACGTCACGTCGGCTCTTATAGCCACGATGCTGGGAATCTCACTTCTTTCCTTACGACTCAAGGCGTCCGCCACTACGTTTGCCTTACCCGGATGGTATTCGATCTTACAATCGTAATCGGTCAGTAACACAATCCACCTTCTTTGGCGCATATTCAACTCTTTATGGTCAAAGAGATGACACAAGCTTTTGTGGTCCGTGAAGATCTGACACTTTGTACCATAAAGATAATGTCGCCAAATCTTCAAGGCAAAAACTACGGCCGCCAGTTCTAAATCATGCGTGGTATAGCGAGCCTCGTGATCCTTCAATTGCCGGGAGGCATAAGCGATCACCTTACCGCGTTGCATCAACACACATCCTAGACCAAGCTTCGATGCGTCGCTGAATACCACAAAATCATCCGAGCCGTCCGGTAGGGACAATATCGGAGCACTGCTCAACATATCCTTCAACTTTTGAAAAGCTTCTTCTTGTTTCTCCAACCAGGCGAACTTGACATTCTTCTTCGTTAACGAAGTCAGTGGCGTGGCAATACGCGAAAAGTCCTTGATGAACTTCCGGTAATACCCCGCCAGTCCGAGAAAACTTCGAACTTCTGCCGGGTTCTTAGGTTGTTCCCAATCTTTGATGGCTTCAACCTTAGCTGGATCAACCATGATTCCCTTCTCAGACACCACGTGCCCGAGAAACTGCACTTCCCTCAACCAAAATTCGCATTTGGAAAACTTTGTGTAATAACCCGGGTAAGTCCGTTAGTTAAAAATCTAATCCCGTTAAATTATTTAACTTTAAAGTTACTATTTTGGGTAAGTTTAAGTGAATTTATAAGTTAATAGTGTTTTAGTCATTAGCAAAGAGTTTAGAGGCTGAAATGGTAATTTGGCTAGATATTATCTGAATTAGGTGTCCAGATTTATATTCATTTTCTCAGCAATTCAGTGTGTGTAGTGTGTGTTTTTGGAGAGAAAAGAAGCAAAAGAAGATAGGAAAGGTTAAGGCATCATTTGACTTCATTTGGAAGTGTTTTGAGGTATGTTTCTTTGTAATTTATGTTTGTAATTGATAGTATGTACTTCCTATCGGATTAGAATAGTTAAATTCATGATTTAGTAAAGATTCAGTCGGTTTCTGGGCAAATTGAAGCAAACCGACAGTAGTGTCCGGACACAGTATGAATGTGTCCGGATAGTTTTGTTGATGGTGTCCGGGTACTGTTTGAAGGTGTCCGGACGAGTCCTTTATCCGGGTAAGTCTCTCTTTTCTATAGTTTTCGGATGAGTTAAGATACCGGATGGTGTCCGGATTACTTTGGTGTCCGGATGACGTCCGGATTGTATAGGTTGTCCGGAAAAGTCATGTTGTCCGGAAAAGTAGTGTTGTCCGGGTAACTTGTGGTATCCGGATACTTTAGCTGTTTGGTTATTTTTAACTAGTTTTTGAATGAGGACTGAATAAGGATACTTAGCGGAACCCCCGTGTTAAGTCGCCTTAGGGGAACATTTGAGGATTTGAGTTCTTTAGAGTTCTTAGCCTTAGTAAGACTTATGTGTTTTATGTGGTAAAGAGATATCTGTATCTATTTGTTACAGATCCTGTGAATTCTGGGTAAAGGACTGAACCTGTTTAGAAGGCTTGGAAACGTGTTGATAAGCAATCAGGTGAGTTTTACTTTAAAAACGTTTTTAACTGGAATACATATACGTATGGTTTGGGAATGTGATAATTGGTGATTATGTGTATATATGTGAATTATAATATATTGAAGTATTATATTTACATGAGTATTATAATGTGTTATAATACGTTGGCCGGGCTTAGGACCGGTGTGTTTGGCTATAAAATCTGTATAGCGTTGTTTGGCTGTAGATGTTGTACATCATTGTAAATCTATTAGTTGGCTTGCAACCAACTAATATGGCGAGGAGGAATGAGAAGGGAAGGTATATGATGTGTGAGTTCAAATTGATATATTTGATTGTGCTGTGTGATTTATATAAATAAGGTTTATATAAATGATTTCAAACTAACAGGGATTTATCTCACTTAGACCATTAGGTCTAACCCTCATTTTGTTTTAAAAATATGTATTCCAGGTGGTGGATCGCGTAAGAGCAAGTAATTAGAGTAATCGATGGATGGCTTTTGTGAAGGATTATATGACGAAGATTTTGGCATGTTTAGCAGTTGTATTATAATGATTAAATGTTATGTATGTATTTAGTAAGAAGTTTGTAGTAGAATGACTTCTTCTGATTGTAAAAGACTAAGGGACCGTACTTGTAATATGATGTTTCGTTTGTTATATCAATGTTATGTTACATTGTGTGATTTATTGTGTATAAGGGACTTGGGTTGTTACACTTTGCGTACAGCTTCTCCCGCTTTAACAGATCGAGGATCGTTCGAAGGTGACTCTCGTGCTCCACTTCCGGCTTTGAGAATATCAGGATATCATCTATGAACACTATCACGAACTGATCTAAATAGGGTTGGCACACCCTATTCATCAAATCCATGAATGCTGCCGGGGCGTTAGTTAACCCGAACGGCATCACCAAGAATTCGTAGTGTCCATATCTGGTCCTAAAAGCAGTCTTCGGCACATCCTCCTCCCTCACCTTGAGTTGGTGATAACCCGACCTCAAGTCTATCTTGGAGAAGTAACTGGCTCCTTGCAACTGATCGAACAGGTCGTCGATCCTCGGTATCGGATATTTGTTCTTGATCGTGACCTTGTTGAGTTCTCGGTAATCTATGCACATTCGCATAGTACCGTCCTTCTTCTTCACGAAGAGCATGGGTGCTCCCCATGGACACGTACTTGGTCTAACGAACCCCTTGTCTAACAACTCCTATAACTGTGTCATCATCTCCTTCGTTTCAGATGGTGCCAATCTATACGGTGCACGAGCAATAGGTGCAGCTCCGGGCATCAAATCGATTCTAAACTCGACCTGACGATCCGGGGGTAGACTTGTCAAGTCATCCGGAAATACTTCCGGGTACTCACTTACCACTCGCACATCACCCACCCCACGCTTCTCCTTCTTGGCATCTACCACGTATGCCAAGAATCCTCGGCACCCTTTCCTCAAACACTTAGTAGCCTTAATCATAGAGATAAGGCTATTCTTCCTATCGCGGCGGTCCCCATAAATCACTATGGGGTCCCCATTCGGTGACTGAATCCGGATTAGCTTTTTGTTGCAAACGATGTTCGCATCGTTCGCGGCTAACCAATCCATACCCAACACCACATCAAACTCTCCCATTGCCATGGGATATAACTTCATAGGCAATAACCTTCCTTCTATCCCTATTACACAACCTTCTACCACCTCCTTAACGTACACCAAACTATCATTAGCGGTTTCCACCTCTAGTGCCCTCTCCAAACGTTTAGGCCTTACCCCCAAACATTTCATAAAAGCATTTGATATAAAGGAGCGGTTTGCTCCCGAATCAAACAACACCTTAGCACATTGAGAATTTACTAGAAACGTACCTGCCACAACATCCGGCACCTCTTCCGCAGTCATGCAGAAGGCATGCCCCTTTGGACGCGCCGGTTCTGCTCCTTTACCACTGTCTCTTCCACCCTGCCGATCCCCAAATTGAGTTGATCCACCCCTTTTCAACTGTGGACAGTCAAACCGGGTGTGACCAGTAGCTCCACATTGGAAACATGATTTCCCTTTGGGGCAATCCCGTGACAGATGACCGGGAAACCCACACCTGTAACATGAATTGGAGCCTACCATGCACTCCCCACGATGCATCTTGTTACACTTCGAACACGGTTTCCCAACGGTATCCTTACTAGCGCGATTGTCTGGTCGAAATACTTTCCCTTTTCTGGAGTCATTACTCGACCTATCCCATTTGCGTTTATCCCCGCTCTTCTCGCTCGTTTGGCGAACCTTTTCTTTCTCGATCATTTCAGCCGCGTCAATGGCCGCTTGGAAAGTGGTGGGGTTTCTTGTCATCACTAGCTCTCGGATACTACTCTTCAACCCGTGAATGAAACGTTCCACCCAACGTCCCTCCGTTGGCACATACAGATCTGCAAACCGAGACTTTTCGATGAATTTGGTAGTATACTCGCGCACTGTCATACTTCCCTGTTCCAATCCCAAGAACTCTTCTTCCAACCTTTTCACTGCCGCCAACGGGCAGAACTGAGCCCGAAACTTGTCCACAAAAGCTTCCCACAACATCCCCTTGGCCATTGCCGAACCCTTTCCCCCGGTCTCGGCATCCCACCAGTAAACTGCCTCGGCCTTCAACATGGATAGGGCAAACATTACCCGATCCCCATCAGCACACTTGCACGTATCAAACACTAACTCCATTTCTTTCACCCATCTCATTGCCAGAACCGGATCACACTCACCCTTGAAAGTATGGGGCTTGCATGAGGCAAAGGCCTTGTAGCTACACCCCTTAGCTGCTGACTCATTCACCACTAAGGAGATTGCTTTAGAGTGACTCCCAGTACCAGTCTCTACTGGGCTCGACAACTCCGCGCTCTCCTTGTTTTCACTAGCTTCCTTGCTTCCCGAAGCTGACTCATTCTGCTTGGTGAGAAGAGCTTGTAGAGTCTCTTGAATCTTACCAAGCTCAGCTGCCAGATTCTCTCGGGTGACGAATGCAGAGCCACGACCCCGACTGCGTCCCCTCGTCGGATTTGCCCGCCTGACCGAAGCTGAACTCTCCTGATGAGAGCTCTCTTGATGTGCGGGCTCCGCACTCTGTACCCTCCGAGTTACTCGGCTCGTTCTTCGAGTCGGATGTTCCCCATCTCCGGCCACCTGAGTGGCGGCACGGCGGGGCGTTCTTCCCCGACCACGTCCACGGCCCCTACCTCTTCCCCTTCCACGGTTAGCTGTCGCCCTTGCCGGCTCCACCGGTCCATTCTCCAGGATTTCATCATCTTGGTTCCTCGGTACAACAGGTACCGACCTACTTCTCAGAGTTCTTCCAGCCATTTCGCACACACTGAAAGAAGACAACCGTTAACCTTTGCTAGACATGACACCACAAGAGTTTGCTATATAAGGTAATTTAAGCACGCACCTGTACCTGTAAGTTTGTAATTACACTGGCCAGATGTAATCTCAAACTTACCTTACACGTTTGTCCTCGGCACCTTATTTCCTAGCGCGTTTAGTGATCGTTCCTAGAGGCAATCCTATGTCTTGGCTGTGTTCCTCACCTTACAGTTTAAGTTTAGGCCCTAGCGGTTACCTAAATCCCTTAAACTAAGGCTCTGATACCATTTGTAACGTCCCCTAAAACATAGCATGCATTAAATCATAAGTTAAACATCCAAATTACATAAATAGCTTGTCTTTAACATCATCAGTGAACTATACTAAACAAAACTTGCTAGCGGAAGTCTCTAAGCTCACAGCCGAGCACTATCTATATTCTTCAAAGCAAAACTGGGAGCCTCACACGCTCCATCACCTCCTTGCTACCTCTCGATCCTACTTAGAATAATTCGAAGGTCGCTTACCTGAAAATGGTTTAGTTTTTGAAAGCGAGGGTTAGACCAGAAGGTCTAGTGAATTCCCTCCATAAAACAACGTGTATAAATAATACGAAATCATTTTATTAAAAAAATGCATCATACATCGTAAAGCAACACATATGGTACTGCACTGTGTGGTGGATCGCTTAACCAATCGCGATCGGGGCCCAAGCAGATTCCCCTTTCGCCCTTTCGTATCGGGGCCCAAGCAGACTCCCCGATACCCGCCTAGGAGGAAACGAATTCCAACCTACCGTCTCTTCGTACATAACCAAAGGACCATCAGATCCCGAGGCTCATTGATCCCACAGTACAGACCGACATCACATAACATGCACAACATTTTATAAAAGCCTTTGACATTTGATAAATCATGCGCATCAATACAACGTATAAAACGTTCCTTTCCTTCCATGCAATTCAGATCGTACCCATTTCATACTCGATAAAAAAACCATATTCAGTAAAAGAATCATTTAACATTTACGTCAAAATAAGGTTTAGGGAACTCACCTGATAGCAAATTCCGTCCTAACCTCGAATCTCGATCCGTCCGTACACCTAATGTATAATTTATGAATTAGTTAGATGCAACTCAAATCTTGGCCCTAAGTTCTCCTCTTGACTCGATCTCTAATAACAACCCAGAATTATCGACCAGTTAATATCTCTCGTCTTAAACCATTACTAGAACCTAAGAATTAAAATCCTTAGACCCACTACTATCAGCCTAAACCCAAAGCGAGTTGGGCTCACAAGGACAAACATCACCGACCCAAGGGCAAGGGATATTTGAGCAGTGCAAGCCCATTCAACGCCTTGCGGGACCCGGCCCAACTTTCGGTACCACACGCTGCGGGACTCGGCTCCCGGTACCGAGCATTGCGGGACTCGACTACCGGTACTAGGACTCGGCTCCCGGTACCGAGCATTGCGGGACTCGACTACCGGTACTAGGCGATTATGAACCAAAGATGAGTCCAGAACATTTCTATCTCGAATCCATCTTAATCGTTCCATTAATGAGGTTTTTACCATACATTCCTAATCGAACTTGGTTCATAAAACTCAGTAACCAGTACGATTCTTATAATCAGTTTGATTCCAATAGATTAGCATTCCGATTAAAGAGATCAAGTCCACCCGAGTGTTTGGAACAATAACACAGCTAAATCCTCAAGAACAACTGGAAATCTAATTTATCTAGCTATTTCATTAAGCAGCAATAAACAAGGAATGAAAGATTGCTCACCAAATAAAGTCTCTTCCCCAAGAATCGCAGTCCAATCCTTCCTCTCGCTATTTCTCTTCTTTCAGTGCTCAGCCGCCAACAATACGAAAATGGTTAACAGCCCTAGGGATCTGGTCATATATATAGTTCCCAACAGTTACGAAAACAGCCCCTCTAATAAAACTTTCATTTCATACAATTTGACCACTAAGCTATACACTTGACAGAAACAGGTTGTTACATTGTTCATATGTGAACCCATGTAATTCACATATGAACTCTTTTTAACTAATTTATATATGAACCTTTTTGTTTCATATATGAACTAATTAACTGTAGGTTCATATATGAATTAGTTAAAAAAAGTTGATATGTGAATTACAAATGGTCATATATGAATCTATAGTATATGTGAATCACACATATTCATATATGAACTCGTCTCACGTATTTTACGAAACTACCCCTCTATCTTGTGCAGACCATGCGAGGAATTATTCGTTGTTTCTCGATCAAAGCCGCAAATGTTAACCGAATGAATGACCAAGATTACTTCTCTATTTCTCATATATATAGGACTTCTCAAATGAACTTCTCCATATATATATATATATATATATATATAAGATCATGTGAGACCAGACTATTTCCGTGAGACCAAAAAATTAACACTAAACCTTCACAGCAAAAGACTGTGAAGGTACTGTGATGGTAAACCTTCACAGTGTTTTTGCTGTGAAGGTTTGCTGTTTTTCTTACCTTCACAATGAATAACTGTGAAGGTTTAGTGTTAACCTCTTGGTCTCACGAAAACATGTTGGTCTCACGTGAACCCAACCCTATATATATATATATATTGATTAAAATGATGTGATTGACATGATTAAGAGATTTTAGTTTAAAGTGAAATATTTTTGTTGAAAAGATACAAGAAAACTAATCAAAATTAATCTTAAAAAAATTAAACCTTTTTTCACACACACACACACACATATATATATATATATATATATATATATATATATATATATATATATATATATAGAGAGAGAGAGAGAGAGAGAGAGAGAGAGGATAATAAATTGTAAACCGCTAAATGTGTGTAAACTTGTAAACTTTTGGATTTCATAGGTTTTCTTGATGAAATTATTTTATGAAATTGTTTATTTTTATAAAAATGTTTCATATCATTCATTTCTTAATTAAATTGTTTCATATATTTGTGTTTTTTTATGTAAAACGAAAAAGTTTCATAGGAATGAAAAAAGAATATATGAAACTATATAAAAACACAAATATATGAAACAATTTCATCAAGAAATGAATGATATGAAACAATTTCATCAAAATAAACAATTTTATGAAAAAAAATTCAATAAAAAACCTATGAAATCAAAAGTTTACACGAAAAAAAGTTTACAAAATAGTGAGCCTCTAGATATATATATATACTATATTATAAAGTATTTACGAAAAACTTTTAAAAACAACCTTTAAAGCTTAATGTACCGCTATTTAATGTTTATTACTTAAAATCTATTAAAAATAACTAATGAAGCTTTATGTACCGCTTTTAATGCTAATTACTTGATTAATACTTATCTCTAACAACCTTCAAATCCTTAAATCGTGGACTCTTATTAATTAATCCTTATCTCTAGCCACTTTCAAATCCTCAAGTCATCTTAAAAAACGACATTCTTTAACCAAATTTATAATAAAAAACATGTCCGTTTTCTCAAAATCACACATTAAAATAAATTAAAACATTAATATCGAGATATTTCACGCTGCATTGCACGAGTAGACTTCTGGTATATTACAATATTCGTTTGTTGTTTGAACTTTCTAATTTTCCCTTATTTTGCAGCCACATTTTATCAACATTCCCGATCTATTTTTAAAGTATTTACCCTTAATTATTTACTAATATAATATTGTTTAATAATAACACTTCAACCAATTAATTATACATACATATTTTTTTATTGGAAAATTAAGAGCAGTAGACAAAAAACAATGTGAACACAAACTAATGAAATATGACAATCAAACACATATAACTTATTATTAGTTGTTTAAAAGTAAATTATTAAACCTAATTATTTTCGTTTTATTTTCAACATTTGTATATTACCTCTAATATGGCAACACCACCGGACAATCCTCCAATCTCACCGGCAACCTCAACGTCCCTCCATGTATCCGGCTAAAAATCGCCGACACTGCGGCGGAGTTGGTGAAAAACGGCGCCGCAAGAATCCCATTTTCCTTAGCCACCTCAAGAGCCCAAGGCAAAAACGAATCGTACACAATACAAGTAATCGGATGGGTGGTGATATGGTGTTTCTTGATGAGTTCGTTTAGCGTACGTGAGCCGTTGGATTTGAAGGACTCAAGGAAGAGTTTTTCCGATTGAGCTTGGGCGTAACCGCCGTGGTCAAAGCCGTCGGAGATGGGTTCGACGGTGACGGAAGGGGCGGGATGTAATTTTGGGCCAGGCTTTGTGGGCATTGCGTTGTAAGGCCATCCGCAGCGCCCTTCGGGCTCGAGCTCGGGCTCGGGCGGGCAGTGGTGGGGGTATGGCGGGCTTCATCCTCGGGCTCGGCCAGCGGGCTTTCAAACCCGAGGAACCCGAAAGAATTTGTTTGTTTTTTATTTTATTTTTTTAAAATTTTGAAAATAAATAAATCCAACGGTACTCCAACGGTAATTTTATTTTTTTTTAATTTTTTTTCCAATTTAATCACACTATATATATTAATCCAAACCTCTTATTTTTTTACACCAAAATCTCTCAAACTCTCTCATTCTCTTCCATTCTCTATATTTTAAACAATATGGATTCGCCACAACCCGGTTCACCGACCGCATCATCATCATCCGTAGACACCGACTAGTTGTTGAATCTACAAAGAGAAGTTTTTCGACATACTGCACAATGGATTTATGGTAGCACCTCCTCGTCGTCAACAAGAGAGAGGGCCGCGAACATAGAAAGAGGTCGAGTAGCTGCAAACGAGCGGCTTATGCGGGACTACTTTGGCAACAACCCGGTTTATACACCGGATATGTTTAGGCGGCGGTTCAGGATGAGCAGGCAACTATTCGAACGAATAGTTGAAGATTTAGCAGGAGAGTATCCGTATTTTACACTTCGGGTGGCCGGCAGACGCAAACAAGGTTTTTCTCCGATACAAAAGTGTATTTCCGCTATTCGGCAATTGGCGTATGGAGTAACTGCTGACGCACTTGACGAGTACATCCGTATGGGAGAGACAACGTCACGAGATTGTCTGTACAAATTCTGCACAGGTATTATTGAACTGTATGGTCAAAAATATTTACGCAACCCTACTTTTATTGATATTCAGAAGTTGTACGCCGCGCATGAAGCCAAACACGGATTTCCCGGCATGCTCGGCAGCATAGACTGTACTCATTGGGCGTGGGCAAATTGTCCGAATGCATGGCGAGGTCAATTCATGAGAGGTGATCATGAGCACCCGACAATCATGCTAGAAGCAGTGGCCTCTCAAGATCTATGGATATGGCACGCATACTTTGGTGTTGCCGGTTCCAACAACGACATCAATGTTCTCAATCAGTCGCCCATCTTGAACGATGTATATGATGGAAAAGCACCCGACTGCCCTTTTGAGGTGAATGGAGCCACCTACGAGCACGGATATTATCTAGCGGATGGGATATATCCGGAATGGGCTACTTTCGTAAAATCATTTACGTGCCCACGGGACCCTAAACGACAAAAATTCAAGTCCGTGCAAGAATCGGCACGTAAAGATGTTGAACGAGCTTTTGGTGTGCTTAAACAACGTTGGCATATACTTCATAACCCGGCACGCGGATGGGAACCGACAAGATTGGGAAACATTATGTACGCTTGTGTCATATTACACAATATGATACTCGAAGACGAATACCATGCTATTTGTGGTGGCGATGAAAACGGTATTTTCACGGATGATAACGAAACCCAAATCAGTGAGGAACAACGCGCGGCAAATGTTCGAGAAGTCCAAAACCGGGCCACTCATAATAACCTTCGGTCGGATTTGGTCGAACATATTTGGCATATCCAAGTTCCCAACAATGACGACGAGTAGATTTTTAAATTTATTTTGTAATTTTTAAATTTATTTTGTAATTTTTAATTTTTTAATGAATGATATGAATTTTTATTTTTATTATTTATCTTATTTTTATTTATTAAAAAATATATAAATATTTTTATTTTGTTAAATAATTAAATGTATAAATAAAAGAATTAAAAAAATGAGGTGGCAAGAGGGCTTTTAGTTATGCGCTGCGGGTCTTTAGGGCTTGAGGGCTTAGCTGATGTGGCGCTGATGTGGCGTTGAGGGCTTGAGGGCTTTTAGTTATGCGCTGAGGATGGCCTAAGGAAATTGTTACTTTATCCATCCATTTACAGTTAGAAAAGTGTATACTTTTAGAGTAAACTCTACTTTTGGTCCCTGAGGTTTAGTCATTTCTTTGAAACCAACACCTGTGGTTTCATAAGTCGAGTTGTTGTCCTCAAGGTTTTGATTTTACGCTAGATTTGGGATCTGGTCACTAACGGGGTTAAATGGCTTCGTTAGTGTCAGGGGCAATTTCGTCTTTTCACATTTTCTTCCTGTTTTTGTAATTGTTTTTTGTTTTTTCTTATATTTGTAAAAGTTATCAAACTGTAGGGACCAAATTGTAACACTTCTAATATATATATATATATATTACATCACAGTGACAAAATCCACTTCGTCTTCCTCCTCCCCCAACTACATCTCCGGCCACCACTAGCCACTCCGGCCACCACCAGCAACAAAACCCATGAATCTTCCTCCCTTGTAACACTCTCTTTCTCTCTTCATCTTGTAACACTCTCTTTCTCTCTTCATCTTCTTCCCAAAGCACACACTCACACACACACACACAGAGAGCACACACACACACACGTCATCATTTCACACACAGTACACACACTCACAACCTAATTCTTGCTAAAAGCTTCAAATTAGATGAAACCCATGAAAATGGCGGTGGTGGCCGGAGAAATGGTGGTGGCCAGAGAAATGGTGGTGGCCGGAGAACTGTGTGTGTGTGTGTGTGTGTGTATGAGATGTGTGTGTGTGTGTGTGAGTATGTGTTGTGTGTTGCGTGTGAGAGAGAGAGTGTGTGTGTGTGTGTGTGTGTGTGTGAGTGGTAGTGGTGGATGGTGGTTGTAATGATGGGTGGTAGTGGTGGATGGTGGTGGTGGATGGTGGGTGGTAGTGGTGGATGGTGGTGGTGGATGGTGGGTGGTAGTGGTGGAGGGTGGTGGTGGATGGTGGGTGGTGGTGGTGGAAAAGGAAGAAGAAGGAGATGATGATGATGTTATGGTGAGATGGTGCAGCCATGGATATGGTGATGTGGTTTTGTGTTTTTGGTCCTGTCATGAACTTAACCAGTATATATATATATATATATATATATATATATATATATAATATTATAGAAGTAATCCTATTTAGTCCCTAAAGTTTGATATACTTTATAAATATAAGAAGAAACAAATAGAATTACAAAAATGGGGCAGAATGGTGAAAAGACGAAATTGCCCCTGACACTAACGAAGCCATTTAACCCCGTTAGTGACCAGGTCCCAAATCTAGTGTAAAATCAAAACCATGAGGACAACAACTCGACTTATGAAACCACAGGTGTTGCTTTCAAAGAAATGACTAAACCTCAGGGACGAAAAGTAGAGTTTACTCGTACTTTTATGATGAGTAGTAAACTTTAATTATTAAAAATACAATTTTACTTTTAGTTAGAGATAGAAAAAATTTACCACCTCACAGTTAAATATCTATACTACTTTATAAAAAGAATATAACGGTTTCAACAATCAGTTTTTCAACACGTACAACAAAAGAAGCATGATGTACAACTTTAAAAGCTGACCTCTCACACGTCTCTCAAAAATCAAACAAATTTCAATTTCTAAGTTACACTTTATACCCTTAGAATTAGTTTTTCAATTTACTTTTAATCCCTTTCTTTTTCATTTTTTATTTTACACCCTTATCGTTTTAACATCAATAATCGTATATGAATTAGAAATTTAGAATGCATTAAAAAAATAGATTTCTTTTTTACAAATTATACCATTGTAATCGTCCCGTCAATACCTTCGAAATGAGCTCAATATTGAATATTTTTGGATTTAATCATGTTATTAAATATCATAAACATGTTCGAATTAATTTGTTTTATATCCCTTACATTATTCATTTTTATTTTACACCATTATCTATACTACTATATTAAAAGCCTATTACGGCTATTTTTCAAGATTACTAATATTAAATGCGTAATGTACAACTTTTACAGCATAAAATTGAAATCAGTTTTCAAGATTACTCTTATCTATATCTATACTATCTATACTGCTATATGAAAATTCTATCACGGTTAACCTTTCATTTTTCATTTTACATTCTTATCATATCAACATACATAAACTAAAATACATTAAACAATATGTTTTTTTTACAAATTATACCATTATAACCGTCTCATCAAAACCTTCAAAATGAGCACAAATGTTATGGGTCTGAAAACCCCACTATCGAACGAATATTTTTCAATTTTTTGACCAATTAACCATATTGACTTTTAATTTTATACATCTAATATGCGATTTAAAAGCGAATAAATATGAACATGAAACAAAATTATTTTTCCAAATTATCGGCTTTAGATTCGAGATACTTAGTAAGCTCTATTCAAACCTTCTCAACCACCTCCTGAATCTCTCTTAACACACACACCCACTCGGCCACTCCCTCCTCAAATATCTGCGAACCACTTCCCAGAAACCGATCATTTCCTCCTCTCCCTCCTGCCCTAATATCTCTCCCCTTCCCCGATGATTCAAAATTGTCCGCTCCCAATCTCTCTATTCTTCACGGCCTCTCTCCCTTGAATCTGTATGCTTCATCTCAATGAAATCGGTAAGTTTGTTTAAGCTAGCCTTACTTCCACATATCTTATCAGATTCAACTTTAATCCAAGAACAAAACTTTCTGGAATCGCTTCAAGACCGTCGTCACTTAACTACTCCAAAATCAAAGTCGTGCAAGACACTGAAAGAGAACGTAGGCGACTAATCGGTTTAATTCTATTGCAATATATGATTCATTCGTTGATTATCGTTTCCCTATTTGTACAAAGGAGTCCTTTTCCGTCACCATCTCGATTTGATTTCAAGGTGATTCATGTTCTTATATGCTTGATTTTGGTTTCCATATTTGATTCTTTATCTATGTGTTTAAACGACTTTTGTTTTTTTATTTTCCTGTCGAATCGATTTCATGCTTGTGTTTTTTTCCACCAACAGCAAAAGCTTCGAAAACACTAGAATTTTTTATTTCTCCACTAATAGAGCTTGATTTTTAACAGATGCCAATATCCTCAATGGATGCTTTCTTCAATTCTTGCTGGATTCAACCTCCGTTGTTAGTGTTGAGATTGGCAAGAGGATATAAACAGAGAATGTACCCGTTGACATCGTTACTTTCAAGCAAATTAAGGTTTGGTGTTTTCTTAATCCTTTTGTTGGAATTCCTTCAATAGTGGGATTTCCTTTCGTTTTTTGGACCTAAAATCAATCTTGGCTTGATATTTTGCGAACACGAGAACAATTTCAAACAATAAAGAGACTATGCTAATATTGTTGGTGTTCCACATGGTGAAGAATAAACACTAATAAGGTAATTGGATAGTAAAGTGGGTAATGGGATGAAAGGATATACAACAGAAATGTGCAGAAAAGATTCTTCCATATCATCATTTTCCTTATTCCACTAAATCAATTCCATTCATCTTAACATCGTGACAGGAACTTAGGGTTTCTTTGATTTTTCTGTTTGATTTTGTTTGTTCCTTTCATGAAGGATTTCTGTTTGATTTTTCACTGTTTAACCAGCATTCAAACACTTCTAAAAACGCAGGTTTATAATTCTGGTTGACCATCAATTTCGGGTATCTTGATTTTTCTCTGTTTGATTTTGTTTGATCTTTTAACGGTGGTATTCAGTTTTTATACTCTCTCAAATATGCAGGTTTTATTTCTGCTTATCACATCCGCTTGACGAAGACACAAATTAGGTAGACCATCAATTTAGGGTAACGTTTTTAATTGGCTATATAACTACGTAAGAACATATATACTTATTGGCTAATTTACCATTTTTTCGTAGTTATTATTATTACTTTTGTTTTAAGATGAAATTGGGGTTTTCAATATCTTTGTGTATCCTGAGTTTTGAAGTTTAATCTTTTGTTGAGTGTTCTTCTAATCCACGTTGGACAGAGATTGTTTAGCATATACAACAACCATTGGTCTGCTTGATCTAAACATGCAGTTAATCAGGCTTTGTGGTAATTTAACTTTCATCTATCTTATGTTTATAACATTGCTTTTTATTTACCCCTTTCCTCCTTTTCGTTCCCTAAAAGACATACATCATATGTGCATGGATGTTTTTATGGATTTCTAATTCATTTTACTGCAGGTTGATGTTCTTGAGAAGTGAAGGACTGCAGGTTGATGTTCTTGGGAAGGATATTCAAAGTGTCTTCATTTATATTATTTATTATATGTCTTGCTTAGAAATTTTAATGTATCCACCTCTTTGAGAGAAACACTATGTTTTAGTATGTGTACCATGTTGGTAAACGGTGGTGACCATTGTAAGAATGTGGGCATCGGTCAGTAGGAATGGCAACGGGCCGGCTTCGGGACGGTTTTTAAGGTCCCCGTCCCCAAAACCGTTAAGCATCCCCGTCCCCGTAACCGTATCAATCCCCGCCGGGGATCTTATTGGGGATCCCCATCGGGTCCCCACGGTTTCCCGATCCCCATTGGGGAACCCGTTAAGAAAAAAATGCACCGTTACCCATTGGTTATACCTGACCCGAACAAAAAAAAACACATGCTTTTAAAAGATAAAAAACACAATTTTCTCAATCACAAGTTCATTCGACCAAATATACTTTAGATGGAAAACAAATAAGAAAGAAAATACATCATGCAAAAACAATACTACGAGAGAGTTTTCTTTTAATGATATTTATTTTAAAACAACAAAAACAAAACCATCTACTCCAACATCCATATATAGCAATTAGACCATTCAAGCTTAAATATATATTTATTTAGCCTTTGCCATATAAGAGAACACACCTTGGCACATCAAAACAACATGAAAACTAGTAAATGTTTTCTACATTTTAGATAAAATCAATTTGTAAACTTATCTGTTGTCACTGATTAAAGTCTAATGTCAAACAAGCAAATATTGGGCATAATCTTGAAGACATGCATACTACATACAATCACACACACACACACAAGTTGTAGCCCATAATATTTTTAAGTTTACAAAATATACATATATAAAATATACTATATATATATATATATATAATATTGGGCCGGGCCGGACCGGTGAGGATGGTCCCTGTCCCTGTCCCCGCCCCCGTTAAAATCCCTAGTAACATCCCCGATCCCCGCCCCGTCCCCGTTAAGAGGTCCCCGAACCCGACCCGAAACGTTCGGTTTTCGGTTTTCACCGTCGGTTTCGGTTTTTTTTGCCATCCCTATCGGTCAGGAATGGTGGTGGACTCAAGTTTATATCAAAAAATTATGTTATGTCATTCAAAGCTTTCAATTAAAAATAAAATAAAAAATATCGGATTCACTTAACTTTTGCCAGTAAATTTAAATGTAATTGTTTATCCTTAATCGTTATATTTGTTTACATCTATTCAAATTTCACATTCTGCCGCATTGCGCGGGTACATAATAATATTGTGAAATATCATAAATACGTATCAAGATTTTTCAAGAATGACGTACCGAGATTTTTTTAAACTTGTACATTTTACGCTCTTATCTATATTTATCTATTATACTCCTTTAAAAATAATTCCATTTACGGTTATTATTGAATTTTTAAAAAGTACAAATCTCAATACATCATGTATAAGATTAAAAGTTTTAAAACCTCACACGTTCAACATGATAATTAAAAATAAAATTATTTTTATTTTTAAATTACACTTTATACCATTATAATTAGTTATTTAATTTACTTTATATCTCTTCTCCTTTCATTTTTCATTTTACATCCTTACCATATCAAGATACATAAACTAAAATACATTAAACAAATATGTTTTTTTTATAAATTATACCATTATAACCTTACAACCGTTCATTAAAACCTTCAAAATGAGCACAAATGTTATGGGTTTGAAGACCCCACTATCGAACGAATATTTTTCAATTTTTTTGACCAATTAACCATATTGATCTTTAATTTTATACATCTGATATGCGATTTAAAAACGAATAAATATGAACATGAAACAAAATTGTTTTTTTGAATTCTCGGCTTTAGATTCGAGATAATTCGCGCCGCGTCGTGCACGGGTACGTATCTAGTAAAATATAAAAGTAAATATTTATTTTTGAAAGTGAAGATTTATCATAGATAAATTAAAATAATAATGTGCACTTATTTTGGGATGAATGGAGTATCTTGTTCATACCTTCCCTAAACATTTATATCAAAGATATACACATCTTAACCACAAGGCTTGTGGCGTACTGGTTATGGCCCTGGGGGATGTGGTGGAATATCCCATCTGCCCAGGGTTTTAATCCAGACGTACACAACAATTGTGGCTACTGAGATTTAATCGGGGCTGATGTCTTACAGTCATAATTTGCCAAGGGATTAGTCTAGGCATAACCTAGGACACCCTTCCAAAAAAAAAGATATACACATCTTACAATAATGAAGATAGAATATTATTTGGGTAAAAAAAATTTGATTATGGCAAACACTAACTAGTCATGCATGAAACGTGTCACTAAGGATACCAATGTGAAGGGTATTGTTTGTCCCACTCAACGATCGAGGCTAGATGGGAGACTAGCATGGGACCCGAGACCTATCTTGTATTAGGGAAGTCGTTCCACCCTTTCGTTAATATTATTATTTGTTTCTAATTTATACATGACATTGAATAATAGATACATAATTTCAAGTGTGATCAGAGATACACTTGTAAGCCAAATATTGTGTTTTAAATCACAGTTTAAGAGAATTTGAGAGATTTTTGAAATTTAAATAAATATTGATAAGTTTGTAAAAATATTAAAGACGTGGAGGGGTATAAATGAAAGTATGACACTATTAGCAAAGACTGTTCGACCGTTCTCCTTGATCACGTTGGACTTATCACACGATAGTCACATCTCAATTATCAAAAAGATAAATGCAAACTAGTTGGCCTTCTATATCATATGATTATCAGTTTATCACAGACTACTCAGCCTTCCCTTCAATATCACATGATTATCACACGATAAGGTTATACTCGAGTTCCTTGTAAGATCATGTCTGACTATCACAGTTTAGGCAAGCGAGTTCATATATATCATGATTGAGCACAGGTTGAATCACATATTATATCACACATGTTGTATCATGATTATCACATATTTTATCACACATGTTGTATCAAACAAATTGTTTCACACATATTTTATCACACATGTGTTGTACCACCTGATTAAGCAAAACTCGAGTAGACGTTCACTTAGTCGTGTATCACATGTTTATCACATGACTCTTGAAACTAAGTTATTAGTCGATTTAGATGTAACACAATCTGATATTAGAATCCGTTTGAAAATTTGGATGATTACAATTAATAAAAATACCATAGAAATTATGAAAATAGATAATTACATTACTACCCTCAATGATTTATTATTATTTATAATTAAGTTGCAGCCCCACAACTGTTCTCGCATTTTCGCAAACAGATGGGTTCTTGTTTGAACTTCCACACACACACACACACACACATATATATATATATATATATAAAGAGGGAGAATCAAACGAGTACACTAACTATTTAAGAAAAAAAAACGGGCAAGTTGTTGGTGATTTTAGTGTCATCAATCATTTTGGTGTAATTGTGATTTAATTGAGATCGATTAAGACGATAAGGCAAACATACGTAAGTTAGGAGGTGCGGAGTGCACACTTACAAGTTTCCATTATCATCTTAGATCGCCTTAAAGCGGTGTCGAAGTTCGAAAAAAACTAGAATTTTCTAAGGGTTGTCGCTGAAAAGCTGAAAGCTGTCGCTGAAATGCTGAAAATTGTCGCTGAAAGCCATCAGCTGTCGCTAAAAGTGCTGTCGGTTTTTTGATCTTATCCATAAGCGGTTGTAACCGTTTCTCAACCGCTCAACCGCTTGTAACCACCGCTTGTAACCGTCGATTTCTTTCTATAAATATGTGATCGAGAATTTGGATAACGATATAGTTCTCATATCATAGTCTTTGGTGTGAGAAAATCTTAAGAATTATCCCAATACAAAGTTCGTGAACCCAAGGCTTATAGGGTCGAATTGTTGTATTCGGAAAGTGCCTTTCCGACACGATTCTTAAGATTATCCGGTCTCGACACCATCATACAATTACAAAAGTTCTAACATTCGAATACAACAATTTCTGTTTGATTAACGATGGCAAATCGAGAGGAATCCGTTCGTGATATGACTTCGAAATTCGGCAAACTAGAGAAGTTTCTAGGAAACGATTTTCGTCGATGGCAAAAGAAGATGCACTTTCTTCTCACCACTTTGAAGGTTGCGTATGTTCTTAGCACCCCCATGCCGGAGATCGATGAAGATTCACCTTTGGAGGCAATCCGACGTAAAAACAAATGGGAGAACGACGACTACATATGCCGTGGGCATATTCTTAACGGTATGTCTGATGCTTTATTTGATGTTTACCAAAATGTAGAATCATCAAAAGAATTGTGGGATGTCTTGGAATCGAAATACATGGCCGAGGATGCTTCGAGTAAGATGTTCCTTGTAAGTAATTTTAATAATTACAAGATGATCGATTCCAGGCCCGTAATGGAGCAATACAACGAATTGCTCCGGATCCTTGGTCAATATACTCAACACCATATGCATATGGATGAATCCATATCGGTGTCGAGCATAATTGACAAGTTGCCACCTTCATGGAAAGACTTCAAACACACACTTAAACACAAAAAGGAAGAACTTTCTTTGGTGCAACTTGGGAGCCACTTACGTATTGAGGAATCACTACGTGTGCAAGAAAGTGGTAAGACCAAGGATAAGGATATCCCAAGTTCATGTCAACATGGTTGAGGAGCGTAAGAACACGACCAAGAAGAAATTCGACAAAGGTAAAAAACGGATGTTCGACAATCCCAAACATGGACCCAACAAAAAGTCAAAAATGACTTGTTGGATCTGTGGTCGAACAGGACATTTCAAACGAGATTGTCGAGTTGGTAAAGGTAACAAGAATGGAGCGAGTACGAGTGGTGCGGGACAAGGGTCGAACGATCAACCCCCAAATCAAGGTCAAAACTCGATCATTTCTAATAATTCAAGTAAGAATTATGTACCACTAATTTCCTATGCATTTTATGTACAGGATGGTAATATTGCGTGGTGGGTAGACTCGGGTGCCACGAGTCACGTGTGCAAGGATCGAAGATGGTTCAAGAAGTTCGAACCGGTGGAAGATGGATCGGTCTTGCATATGGGCAACGAGTCTAGTGCTCCAATCTTGGGTCGTGGTTGTGTGGATTAGAAGTTTAGCTCTGGAAATTTGTTGAAATTAAACAATGTTTTATTTGTACCTAATATCCGGAAGAATCTAGTCTCCGGAAGTGTGTTGAACAAATTAGGTTTTAAACAAGTATATGAAAGCGATAAGTATGTACTATCGCGGTGTGGTATGTTTATTGGATTTGGTTACTACAATTCTGGGATGTTTATGTTAAATATAATAAATGAATTTGGTTGTGAAAATTCTGTTTGCATGGTAGATAATAGCAATTTGTCCTTTCTTTGGCATGCTAGACTTGGACACGTGCATTACAAAAGAATGCATGAAATGTCCAAGGATGGCATGATACCTTCCTTTAATTTAAATTTGGAAAAGTGTAAGACTTGCATGCTTACAAAAATCACACGTCAACCTTTCCCTAAAATTAAAAGATCATCTATGGTTTTGGATTTAATCCATAGTGATCTGTGTGACTTGCATGCGACTCCTTCACTTGGAAATAAAAAGTATTTTGCTACATTTATAGACGACGCTTCGAGATTTTGTTATATTTTTCTACTCCATTCGAAAGACGAAGTTTTAGAAAAATTTAAGATTTATAAAACCGAAGTGGAATTGCAGCAAAATATTTTAATTAAAAAGTTGAGAACCGATAGAGGCGGTGAATACTTTGATCCTCTATATTTCCAATCTGTTGGAATTATACACGAGACCACGGCACCGTATACACCTCAACAAAATGGTGTTGCGGAACGAAAGAATCGAGTTTTAAAGAAATGGTTAACTCGATGTTATCCTACTCCGGTCTTAGTGACGAATTTTGGGGTGAAGCCATGTTGACGGCTTGCTATGTTTTGAACCGGGTACCAAACAAAAGGAGTAAGGATAATCCTTATGAACTTTGGTTCAAGAAGAAACCAAACTTAATTATTTACGAGTTTGGGGTTGCCGAGCTGTGGTAAGGTTAACGGATCCCAAAAGAAAAACTTTGGGAGAAAGAGGAATCGATTGTATATTCATCGGATATGTCGAGCATTCAAAGGCATATCGGTTCTATGTTATTGAACCCAACGACTCTATTTCGGTTAACACCGTTATAGAATCAAGGGATGCAATATTCGATGAGAATCGATTCACCTCGATTCCAAGACCGAAAGATGTGATTCCAAGTACGAGTGGAATCAAAGATAGTGGAAAAGAAAAGGAAATTTCTTTGGAAATTCCCGAACCTCGAAGAAGTAAACGAGGAAGGATTGAGAAATCTTTTGGTTCCGACTTTCAACTATACTTAGTTGAAGGTTCACGAGATGAAATTGAATCTCAATATGCTTATTGTTATAGCATAGAGGAAGATCCAAGAACCTATGATGAGGCTATGAAGTCTCAAGACGTCGCCATTTGGAAAGAGGCAATAAATGATGAGATGGAGTCTATCATGGGGAATAACACATGGGTGTTGGCCGACTTACCACCGGGTTGCAAACCTTTGGGTTTCAAGTGGATTTTCAAGAAGAAAATGAAAGTCGATGGTACCATCGATAAGTTTAAAGCCCGGTTGGTAATTCAAGGATTTCAGCAAAAAGAAGGTATTGATTATTTCGATACCTATGCACCGGTCGCTCGAATTTCCACCATTCGATTATTAATAGCGTTGGCAGCTATTAATAATTTGGTAATTCACCAAATGGATGTCAAGACGGCATTACTTAATGGTGATTTAAAGGAGGAGGTTTACATGAAGCAACCGGAAGGCTTTGTGATGTCGGGGAATGAACATAAAGTATGTAAATTAATTAAATCACTTTATGGTTTGAAGCAAGCCCCAAAACAGTGGCATCAAAAGTTTGATGAAGTGGTTTTGTCTAATGGTTTTCATTTAAACCAATCGGACAAATGTGTGTATAGCAAATTTGACGATTCCGGTAGAGGCGTCATAATTTGTTTATATGTTGACGACATGTTAATCTTTGGCACGGACCAAAGACAAGTCGACTTGACAAAAGAATTTTTGTCATCCCAATTCTCGATGAAGGATTTGGGGGAAGCCGAAGTGATCCTCGGGATAAGGATTAAACGGGAGAACAAAGGTTTGGCCATAACGCAATCTCACTATGTCGAGAAAGTGTTAAAGAAGTTTAATATGTTAAATTGTTCGCCCGTGAGTACTCCGATGGATCCAAGTGAAAAGCTTATGCCTAACGAGGGTGAAGCCGTTTCACAATTAGAATACTCTAAGGCAATCGGGTGCTTGATGTATGCCATGACAAGTACACGTCCGGACATTGCCTATGCCGTTGGTAGGTTGATTCGGTTTACTAGTAGACCGAGTACTCATCATTGGCAAGCGGTAAGAAGGGTATTCAAATATTTAAAGGGAACCATGAGTTATGGTATAACATATATTGGGTTTCCTTCGGTGATCGAAGGCTACACGGATGCGAGTTGGATATCCAATGTAGAGGATCATTCTTCTACTAGTGGATGGGCATTCTTGCTCGGTGGAGGCGCCATCTCTTGGGCCTCAAAGAAACAAACTTGCATCACAAATTCCACCATGGAATCTGAATTTGTAGCTTTGGCAGCCGCCGGTAAAGAGGCAGAGTGGCTAAAGAATTTAATTTATGAGATTCCTTTGTGGCCGAAGCCGATATCACCTATAAGTATTCATTGTGATAGTGCTGCGACTTTGGCGAAAGCATATAGCCAAGTATACAATGGAAAGTCGAGGCACTTGGGAGTGAGACATAGCATGGTTAGAGAATTAATCATGCATGGGGTGATATCCGTAGAGTTCGTTAGAACTCATAACAATTTAGCCGACCACTTAACAAAGGCATTGGCTAGGGACTTAGTGCACAAGTCCGTGATCGGGATGGGTTTAAAGTCCATATAGATTTTGTTAATAAGATACCCAATTCTCCTTTAATACAACGTTAAAGGTTGAATTCAATGTGGAAGACTTATTAATAAAATTGAAGCACATAATATTATCATCCCAAGGTATGTGCTTAGACCTGCAAGTGTTGTAAGGTTGAAAATTTTATTTCTTAATGATTCTTTTGAAAAATTGCATATGCAGGTGCAAGATATAAAAGAATCACCTAAGTGGACGTGAAGTGTGGCCGCTTCAAGAAAGTTTTCGACTTGGCTTTCTATACGTTCATGAATGGATAAGGACGCAAGGCCTCTACAAATGTGTCAAGTTGTGTTATCTAGATTTGTACGAACATATGTGTATATTATCTTCATGTATTCAAATGGGTTGAAGGGTTCAATTCTTAGAACACCCCGATTCTCGAATATTTGGAATGTGTAATATACTAAAATGGAAATTCAATCTTCGTGACATTTTCATTTATGCGTCTGTTTAAATTTCACATATTTATAGTACGTTGTAAATCAAAGGATTACACTAAAATGGGGGAGGAATGTTGGTGATTTTAGTGTCATCAATCATTTTGGTGTAATTGTGATTTAATTGAGATCGATTAAGACGATAAGGCAAACATACGTAAGTTAGGAGGTGCGGATTGCACACTTACAAGTTTCCAATATCATCTTAGATCGCCTTAAAGCGGTGTCGAAGTTCGAAAAAAAACTAGAATTTTCTAAGGGCTGTCGCTGAAAAGCTGAAAGCTGTCGCTGAAATGCTGAAAATTGTCGCTGAAAGCCATCAGCTGTCGCTAAAAGTGCTGTCGGTTTTTTGATCTTATCCATAAGAGGTTGTAACCGTTTCTCAACCGCTCAACCGCTTGTAACCGTCGATTTCTTTCTATAAATATGTGATCGAGAATTTGGATAACGATATAGTTCTCATATCATAGTCTTTGGTGTGAGAAAATCTTAAGAATTATCCCAATACAAAGTTCGTGAACCCAAGGCTTATAGGGTCGAATTGTTGTATTCGGAAAGTGCCTTTCCGACACGATTCTTAAGATTATCCGGTCTCGACACCATCATACAATTACAAAAGTTCTAACACAAGTCACGTGCAAAATCACACGTGATTTTACATTAACGGTCAAAAAAGATGTGTGGGTGATGACTTTGGTCGTTTTTTTTCAAGTCGTGGGTTAAAGTCGCGTGAATCACATGTGATTTTGTACGTGATGTTAGTGTCAAATCACACGTGATTTGTCCGTTTTCTTATTTTTCTTAAATATATATCATTCTCGTTTGAACCATACTCCCTATATATATATATATATATATATATATTACTATTATTATTTTAGTAAATATTTTTGTCATTTTATAACAGTGAACTGATTTTATGAATTACGTAAAAGGATTAATTAATATATTTCTAAAACCAGCGACTTTTGACTATTATGACGATGTATTTAGATCTGAAGCCAACAAGGTTCATTTGTTAAATGAATTTTATATTGGATGATCGTTTTAGCAAAATTGTTGGTTTTAAAGATTTTTAGGTTAAATTGTCTATATGTTCTACTGGTTTTGAGTTTTGACGGTGGTAGCCAGTAAGTAATTCACTTAAACCGATACTATTTATGGATACTTATAAGGTGGGAATATCATTTCTTTTATCAGGAGCATAATCCACAAGCTATAAGAATATTTGTGTATTGTTTTTTCAAGTATTACATTGTTTCTCGCAAAGGAGTCGTGTACAATTATAAATTGTAGTTTGTTATTTTGACAAATCATGATCCTGGGTTTGTTTTATTTGATAAAAACTGATATGTTTTTCTATTAATTTTTAGGTGTTTAGTTGGATCATGTGTATTATTATTTTTTATAGGGAATTTATTAAAATACCCAAAGTTTGACTTTGACTTGCAGAAATACCCAAAATCTCTTTGGTTTTGCAAAAATACCTCATTTTCCCGCGATTGGGCCCGTGATCGCGGACCCAAGAGATGTAGCCCTCGATTAGGAGGAAGAGTGTCCGCGATACTCACAATTGATATAATTTGATTTGAAATTTACATTTTATACTTTTATAATTATTTACTTATTATAACAACCCAACAATTTTAAACAAACATTCCAAAATTTAAATCAATCATCCCAAAATCGCGTCTCAAAATTTCTTACAATAATCAAAGTTTGGTTGGCGAAAACAACCTACACAACTGAGAAATGCTAATAGAATAATAGTGTCGCTATACTAACGATCCTCCTTGCCTAACTTGCTCACTGGCTCGAGCCTTTAATCACCTGCTTCTCTGAGAAGGTTTTTATTTTGAAAGAAATGCGAAGGTTAGACCATGAGGTCTAGTGAGTCCATCCTAACAGTTATAAAGCATATAAAACGGTTTATCTTTTCAGCATAAATCTTTAATAAAACTGTTCTCATATATAAAAACGATTTCACGGAATATGGTCCGCCCCTCGTAATCTGACACCCTGAAGCCACCCTAAGGTGACAACGAGTCAGTCTCATGCTGCCTTATATTGGGGCCACTTCCCCTGGCATAAAGGGTCTACTCTCCCGCACGAGCACTGGCGGGTCTACTCTCCCGTCTTGGCCAGTTTACGTCTATCACATTGTATGCATACATTCCTTATAAAACTTTAAACATCTTTCATGCAATTAAAGCATAATAATGAAGCATGGCAATTCTCATCATTCAAACACATTTTGAAAACACTTTAACAGTCACACATTTTAGTTCAGAAAACTCACCTGGTACGTTCGTTTGCTTTTTCCCTACTCTGCTCTTTACTTCAAAAATGTCTACCTGAACGAAGGGACAGATTTATAAGCTGACTAGAACTATCCGGACACTTCTCACTTGCTACTCTACTCTTTTCCGAGCAGGTTACCGGGTAATCACACTTTTCCGGATACCGCTAAGTATCCGGACAACAATCCTTATCCGGACGACTAGCTTATCCGGACGACTAACCTATCCGGACAACTAACTTATCCGGACAATTATCCCTACCCGGATAACTTTCCTAACCGGACAATCCCCTCATCCGGAGACCTTCCAACCACCAAGGAGTCCGGACGCCCAAGAAGGTTTCCGGACGTCCAAGAAGGTTTCCGGACGCCGACCTGGTCCCTTTTTGGGATCGAACTCCAAAGATTAGCTCGGTTTTCTCGAAGAAAAGATTAACAATAGCAACAAGATCAATAAACCTACCAATTACTGAGTTCTAAGCAATCGAAACACACTACAGAACCCGATTTCTCTCATTTAAGCTTCAAACTCCACTTTTAAACAAAAACCCCAAAATAACCAATCTGCTTACTTAACCAAAGATTAAACGATGGTACGAGAGTGTTACCTGGTTGATTGCTTGCGAGAACGAATTCCAAATGTTGATTCTTCTTTCAAATTCCAAAGTTGATGATTCTCTTCTTTCAAATGCACCAAAAGCCTTCAAACTTCTACTCTTCTTTCTCTCACAATTTCAGCCGACACACACTCTCAAAATCAGTAGAATGGAATGTTCCCTAGGGTTTTGTGCCCTTTTATACCTCCTCTCAAACTACCACTCAGCCCTTCTACTTCCATTATTATTAATACTACACCCCAAGACTTAAAATCCTTCGATTTTGGTCCGGGTCGTTACACTTATTTTACTTTATACCTTTTACTTTTCTAATTTTAATTTTACACTTTTATTATATTAACACATATAATCGTATATTAACTAAAATACGTAAAAAAAATACGTTTTAATTTTAACAAGTTACACCATTGTAATCGTCTCTTCGATACCTTCGAAATTAGCCCAATATTGAATATTTTTTGATTTAATTATTTAATTATATATCATATATACTACATAAAAATATCTTTAATATTTACAATTCATACCCTTATAGTTAATTATTTAATTTATGGTACATTCTTTACTTTTTCGTTTTACACTCTTATCACATTAACATAATAATCATATATTAACTAAAATATGTTTAAAAAATACGTTTTAACATATCACATTAACATACATAATTACGTTAAAATATGTTAAGGAGTTCGATATATATATATATAGGGGTGGGTTCAAATGAAAACTCATTTTCAACTGTGAACAAGAAGACAAGTCACAACTATTGATCAGGATTTGAAAAACTAATCAATGGTTAAAACTTAATAAAACCAATTGAGAAGTGATTAGGGACAACTATGGAAATTTGAATCAGCGTCTACCATCTTTGACTTTTTATTTTCTTTTTTAATTAAAAAACTTTTACCCTCTTAAAGTTTAAAATAAATTATCATAAAAATTACTAATATTTTAATCAAACAAATTACATCAAAAAAACGAGAATTTCGTGCTCTTCGATATGACATCCATCTCGATATAGTTTTTTCTTCATTTTAACCATTTTTACGTGAAATGTTATGTATGTGTTATATTCAGTATGAATATGTATGCACATTTTCTGCTGTCCATATTCAGTATGAATAACAAATGGGAACGTTCATTCACTATTCATGACGAATAACACAGTATTCAAAATGAATAATACAACATTCAGGATGAATAATACACGAATTCCTGATTCATGTATTATTAAACATGAATCATGTATTATTCACCTTGAATGTTGTATTATTCATCCTGAATGATACATTATTCAAGATGAATAATATATGAATGACCCGTGAAGGTGTGAACACATGACGCACTCTCTTTTGTTTTCCGATTCACAACCGCGACTTGGTTTTATTCTTTATGAATATGTATGCACATCTCCAGGTGTCCACATTCAGTATGAATAACAAAAGTTAACGTTCATTCACTATTCATGATAAATAATACAGTATTCAGGATGAATAATACAGTATTCAGTATGAATAATACAGTATTCAGTATGAATAATACACCATTCAGGGTGAATAATACACGATTCATGAATCGTGTATTATTCACCCTGGTGTATTATTCATACTAAATGATACATTATTCATGAAGAATAATACATGAGTGACCCGTGAAGGTGTGGAGACGTGACACACTCTCTTTCGTTCCTCGGTTCACAATCGAAACTCGATAGGTTCCCGATTCATCTCGATGGGTGTTGGGTTACGGTAATGAAGAACACGATGCCTTAGGACATTACTACCCTCAATGATTTATTATTATTTATAATTAAGTTGCAGCCCCACAACTGTTCTCGCATTTTCGCAAACAGATGGGTTCTTGTTTGAACTCCCCCACACACACACACACATATCTATTACTACCTTAATAAGCATTTGCATCAAACTCTTAAAGACAAGTCATCAAGCATGGAGTACTGCTGTTTTATGCTTCAATTCTTAAAAACTATGAATTACCTCTCTCAATGCACAATGTACAACTGATTTGCTTTTAAACCCTCCCCAAAATTTATCATTTCAGAGCTAAAAAAAAGTTCCCGCTCCCCTGCTCTCCTCAAATCACTCCCAATTTATTCAAATTCAAATTTTCAAATGGGATGAAATCACTTTATTTCAGATCAATTGGTTGACTATTAAATTCTCAAGCTTCTTTCCTTCGCCTCTTTCCACCATCGCATTCATATTTCTTGTTTTGTTTTGCAGAAAAAGAAGTTCCTGGCGTGAGGTTAGGGTTCATCTCAAGTAAGTTTTTATCTCATCTTATTGGCTTTCTACTCCTTCTCCTTCAGTTATATGCTTTTTAGTTCATTGTTTGCTTATGATGATTAACTTGAAGTATGGGGTATTTTGTTTTCGCTGTCTCACCCTTCATACCTATTTGGATAGTTGCATACGTTTTCTTCTTTTAGATTTCTACCTGCTACCTGCTGCTGCTTGCAAGAAATACAACCAATAATTGAGAAAAGAGTTGCAATATAAGACTTTAACATAAATGGAGACGATAGGTAGCTTGTGAGTTCCTCTTATTTTCGCTCGTGGTTTTCTCACAAAATCAAACATTGGATTCTTGTTGAAACACCCCAAAAACAGGGTCAATTTAAACCTTAAAATTTACTACAAATTATGATCAAAAACTTCAAACTTATATAACCTGAGGATCAAAAGTAAGGTTTCTATGTACAAACAACCATACTTAAATAACTTATTAATCTAATCATGTCATGACAATCAGATTAATCAAGTTATCTAAACAACCGTCCCAAAAGCTTCAAAGAATAACTAGATCCTCCGTTATCTCTAAGTCTGAATCTTTCCAAAAGTTCTCTTCTCTCATTCCCGCTAATTCCCGGAGCTTGTACCTGGTAAGAAGATTCAACTTGAAACATTAGGCTTTCGCCTAGTGAGAATACTCAAATCAAAATAAAATTTAATAATTAAAATATGAACAGATAACTCAAAACTGTTCTCACCCATCTTACCGTACAACAACTCATTTCCAAAATCGGGGAATCTACCCCACTCCCATACTTACGACTAACTCATCTAATCATAACAACAAATTTAAGAGTTTACTATGAATCATCCCAGATTCACAGTTAATACTCTTTACACAAGAAATTGCAAGTCAAAACCTGCCTATTTCTTAATCAGGAAGTAGAGATTACAAATTACTTTATGCCTATCTCTAAGCTTCCTCTCATCACTGGGAAATCTCCGATCTTCCCTATAACAATCGAAATGGGAATTACAAATCAAAATCTGCCTATTCCACATTCCACCTCAGAATCAATGGTCCCAATGGGATTATAATATCGCGATACTCAACCGGGACCCTCAATGATTCAAGGTACACCCAATTACTAAAAATTACATCCCTTTTTGGTCAATGGCAAGTAATCGGTTCCCATTATACCGTACCCAGGTGCCCCCGGTGACCGGATGCCTATTTTTAGTAAAAGCACATAATATATAAATATAATAATCGATACTACTATATGCGTCCGGCATACAATATATCATTTCTCTGAGCATATTCTATATATACAAAAATAAAGAATATTAATAACTCCTCATCTCAATCTCTTGACTATCCCCTCTCTGTAATCTAGTACGGGGATCAACATCTCAAATGTTATCTACATTTCGGACTCATAGATAGGCCTTTATAATTTATCTTAATTTGGCTTCGCAATCGTATTTAGAGTTCATAATCATATAACAGATTGCATATAACAGATAATCATATTCATTATAAGGAATATTAATAACCCTGGTTCATCAACTTCTTAAGTATCCCCTCATAGCAATATAGCGCGGGGATCATTATAGCATAACTTTTAATCGCCCTCTTGGACTTGTCTCTGACTTATTCAAGTCTTTATAAACATATTCAAGCATACATATAAAACATCTATTTCAATATTAACTACTAAATTTTAAAGAGAGTTGAATAAACTCACCTGATGCGTTATCACTTCTTTTAATCCTTTTTAACTCGTAAGGGACTCCCTTCTTCACTACCACAGTTTACTGTAATATTCAATTTACATATATACTGATATTAATTTATAAAACAGAACCCTTCACAGCTAAGAATCCTTAATCTCTTAAAATTACATCTCAAGTCGCAATGAACTGAAGTCGCAACCACCTATTGCGATTCCAATTCCAAATCGCAACCAACTGTTGCGATCCCACCCCAAGTCGCAGCCCACCATTGCGATTTCACTCCAAATCGCAATCAACTGTTGCGACTACAGTGCCAAGTCGCAACCCACCATTGCGATTTCACTCCAAATCGCAACCAACTGTTGCGACTCCAAAGCCAAGTCGCAACGGTCTATTGCGACAATCATGAATGTCGCAACTCAAGGTTGCGACTCCGATGATGTTCATCCAAGTCTCAGTCCTCTCTGTTCATCTTTAACCCAGATTTTTATACTTTTAAACTATGTTTGTTTATGCAAACTTGCAGATATGTTTAATAGCTTCATCTTAACATACCCAAAAACTCAGATTCTCATCATCATCAAAATTTACCAAAACCCAACTAAAATTTCCATAGAAAACTTTTTAACTAAAAGATAAAGGATTAGAGAGCGTTTACCTTTATGAATCTTCCAGATTAATCACAATAACCAGCTGACTGAAAATCTATCCTTCTTCTCCTTCTTTTCTCGATCTCTCTCCTATCTCTCGGCTCTCTTTCTCTCTAAAACGAATGCACACACACAACACCCAACTCACACAACTCACACTTAGTCTTAATGACTATTAGTGTGACACCTCCACACCATTAAGAGGTGAGTCATAGGCATGTTACCAACCAAACCTCCAACTTTAAGAGAATGGCACTACACTCCCTTAAACTTTAAAGGAATAACATAACACACCTTATACATTGTAACGACCCGTCCCATATACATCACATAACATAACATACAAATCATTGATTCATAACAAAAAGTACATCATAGATCACATTCGGTCCGAAAGTCTTAAAACGTACTTTACATAAGAACTTCCTAATCAACATTAATCATCAAAAGCATCCGACATCTTATCCTTTCCTTTGCCGCTATAAGTTCCTCTACCTGGAATACATATTTTTGAAAACAAAATGAGGGTTAGACCAAACGGTCTAGTGAGATAATCCCTGTCAGTTTAGTAAACCTTTATAAAACCAATTTATATAAAACTATGTATCAAAATAGTTTATGTAAAAACCTTTGTAAGAACATACATATACCAATCAAGACTCGTGCACTGTGCTCAACTCCTCATCCTCATTCCCCCTGGCCATATTAGTTGGTTGCGAGCCAACAACACCGCTGTACAACAACTACAGCACCGCTGTACAACAACTACAGCAACACCTCCGCCGACTATAGTTCGGCTAACGTATCTTCGTGTAGTGCAATATACATATAAATACAATATATATCTCAGTATATCATATTGTTATTTATAAACACTTTATCACATTCCAACCACATATCTATCTCAAACATAAACACATAATCACATCATTTGTCACCTTCTCAAACCATACATATATGTATTCCAGTTGAAAACATTTCAATAAAAACTCACCTCGTGTATTTATCTCAAAACTCTTCCAAGAAAAATTCACGCAAGACGATCCTTCACAGAATCTGAAATCAGATAAAATACCAAATATCTCTTTTAATACTTAAACTTACAAAACTCTCATCTCAAATCGCAATGAACAGTACCAAGTCGCAATCTCCTATTGCGATTCCACCCTGAAGTCGCAACCCCTTATTGCGATTCCACTCTGGAGTCGCAACTCACTATTGCGATTCCACCCTGGAGTCGCAACTCACTATTGCGATTCCACCCTGGAGTCGCAATCAACTACTGCGATTTCAAGCCAAGTCGCAAACGACCATTGCGACTTCAATGCCAAGTCGCAACCAACTGTTGCGACTTCGTTGAATGTCGCAGTCGTCTATTGCGACTTCGATGAATGTCTCAGTCTTCTGTTTCGTCCTAAAACCCAGATTTTTGCAGTTTTTTACTATGCATGTTTATGTAACTTTGCAGATATGTTTTATACTACCATTAGAACACTATTCCAAACCCAAAATTATATACCCTTCTAAAAATAGCATAACCCACTTCTAAAGTTCATGTAAAACCTATTATACATAAAAAGAAGAATTAGGATGGATTGTTACCTTGTTTTCTTCAGTTGATGTAACAAAACCCAGCAGAATTAAAAGCTTTACTTCTTCCTCTTCCTTAGCTTCTTTCGATCTCTCTCTCTCTCTCTCTCTCTCTCCAAACCGAAAACACACACTACACCATAGGATATTTAGATATTTTGCTAAGAAAGAGACTTCATTTGCCAATTGAAGTACTAAAGGCGGTGGAGGTGGTGTATGGTTTTTGTAATAATACCAATCTAACCCTCAACTTCTCCTATATGGCAAAATACACCCCTTAACTTCTAACCCCATAAAATTAATTTAAAGTAATACTTATAAATAAACCAATAATATACCTGGTTATTACATACATAAATAAAATCATAATAACCCTTAAGTTTATTATTCTCAAAAGAAATCTTTAAACTTTCAACATTTGTATTTTAACTCTAATTGAATTATAATAGTCTATATAATTCAAGGTTACTCCAAATACAAATACCTTCTAAATCTTATTAAAATAATAATATCAAATTTAGAATGTTACAATACTCCCCAACTTGAAAATGATTTCGTCCCCGAAATCAAAGTCAGGTAAACAAATGAGGATATCTATCCCTCATACTCTCTTCTGACTCTAAAGTTACATTAGTACCTCTATGGTGTTTCCACTGTACTTTCAACATAGCTACCTCCTTACCACTACGTAGCTTTCTAACCGATCTTTCCAAAATTGCCTCTGGTTCTTCTACACAGCGACTCTTTTCATCTATTCTCACATCGGTGAGTGGAATCACATCTTCCTCTTCGGCCAGACACTTCCGAAGATAACATACTTGGAAGGTATTATGAACCCCTTCCAACTCTGGTGGGAGATCCAACTTGTAAACCAATCTTCTTAGAGTAATTGTTATCATCAAATCCATGTTTGACTACTTCTTAGTCTAGCATATCTTTATCATTTCTTTCTTGTTTGCACGGAATATCCACCACACAGCTACAGTTCTAAAAGACAGTTTTTTTTCTAAAAACGTCAGTTACGATTTCTAGCCTAATCCTCGTAACACCGAGAACTACATTCGATGTATCTACATAATACTCCATTACTATAGCTTAACGGTTACAGTATTCTCTTCACCTAAAACCAATGGGATTGAGAAGAACACTAGTCTTCCTTTTACCCCATCATCATCACAACTTACTCTCTAGGTCTCAAAATAACATTAACATGTATTACCTGAAATTTCCACGTATACCATAACTTAAGCATACTCGTTACTATTAAATACTACAATAACTACGGCAGTCCATTATTACATCCTTGACTTACACGTTTCTTCGGTATAGAATGCTATCACTTCCTCACCTCACTATCTTATCGCACAACCACAATACAGCCACGCACCAAAGTATTGAACCTCAAAAGTGATAACTCTATTGAACCTGCAATATGATTACATTCTTAAGTCCAAATCTTTCTATCATAGGAAGCAACTCACACAATCAAAATCACTTTGGGTAAACACCCAATACCATTCCGACATTCTGTTTCGATATTAGCTATATCGTTACTCCATCTTACAAACTACATGCCCCAACAACTTTAATGATAAAGTGGTACTTTCCATCCGAAATCCCCGAAAAGACTTCCATCAGATGTTTCCTAGTTCTAACTTCATAATACATACTAGTTGACACATTTATCTTGGCAGTTGATACCAATACTCACTCGTACATTCTCCACACATAATCTTTTTTTTCCACAGACTAGGTTTCTCACAATCATTCATACACATATTACTCGAGTTTATTTCACTAAATATCTCCTCCCCAACTTTAGTTGAACTACCACTCTCGATTTGCTAAATAACTTGAACTTATTCGTTCATAATAGCTCCTTGTGATTCCAAACCAATACCAAAACATGGTACAATTCTTCACAACTCAACATTTTCCATACCTCACTTCATTTGCGCCTAATACTTTCTCCTTTGTAACCCATCCACATCGCAAGTAAAACACTTCTATAACACAACAGTCTTTCATAATCTTAATATTTTTACAAAATGGTCCTTCAGCTTTTTATTCTTCTGATTTAAGACTTAACAATAAATAAATCCAAAAGAATACTCAAAACGTTCACATCATGCAACTTCTATTTTAATAAAATCCCTGTAATCCCAACCCAAGCCTACAACGAGCTTATTAAATCGGGTCAATGCTCTTAAGACTCAACTAAGTTCAAAACCGAGCTATCTACTCCAAGGATCAATGATCATTATGCAACATATGTTCTGAGGCATGATAAATCTATGACTCCTTCATTGCTACTTTCCCAACAAAGTCAATTTATATAGGTATATGCAACTCTTATATACTTCACAATGTAAATACTCCGCCAAGGTTCGTTAGTTCCAAAGGTATTAAAAACGCGAGAATTATCAGACAGTCTTTACACTTAAGACCGACACTTATTTAAATAGAATGCAGTTAAGCATATAACTCAACCAAGACTCCATCTCGAGTCATTAAAACTGACAAACATTCAAAAGACTCATTTGAATATCAATCCAGCCTTTAAGGCCAAAATAAACGTTTGGTTAAACATGTGTCACGTACACGATTACATAAACCAAAATACATTGTTACCCATTTCTTTACCCTTTTTAATCCATTAATTGGCCATCGGCCCCACAACAAAGTTTTACCACTCTTAAAACTTTACATGGTCGGATTTACTAAAATCCTCCAACTCACATGTTCACATTTTTAAAACGTAATACCTCATAAATATTGTACATCCACAAAATATTAAAAGTGTTTTTGACTACAAATCTTTCGCTTGTGCAACAATAATTCGAAACTTCTTTCATTAGTGATTTATTCGTCAATCATTCAAAATCCTTAACCACGTCGTACACAATAATATTTGCTTTGTGCATACTCTTTGCATAACAGCATACCGGTACCACTCACAATCTTTGTTCCTGTCCGCACGGGCATACGCGGGACGCACCCAGACCGCACCCAAGGACGGACGAAAGGTCTCGTACACCTTACACAACTATCGACTTCAAAGTCAATACTTGACATGTCGACATTTCCTTAACCTTAAAGTCCTT
The DNA here is from genome assembly GCA_033807775.1 of Saussurea involucrata. Classification (NCBI taxonomy): domain Eukaryota; kingdom Viridiplantae; phylum Streptophyta; class Magnoliopsida; order Asterales; family Asteraceae; genus Saussurea; species Saussurea involucrata. The sequence continues at coordinate 176,477,189 of CM066321.1, forward strand.
AACGGAACCTAATTCTTCCTCCGGACACAACCGTCTCTCGACAACCGTATTCCTAGTCAGCGAACAAGGGTACAGACTCTCATGCAACCGACACTAAGTCCACTTTCGACTCTCACACTGTTCATTTCTCATTTTAATCCAATTACCAAAACTACAGGTTTATCCAACACTTCTCCTTTCTTGGAGTTCTTTCTTAGCTTAAAGCGTAATACTCTACGACCTAGCGAGTTCATAGCCTTCATGCAAGACAACTTGATACATAAATCAATTTACACATTTTCTCATTTTAAATAACAACATTTAGAAATAACTTGGGCACACATGCCCCCAACATTCACATGACTCCAATGTACTGTACAACGATCTCGAGAATTGTTTGCATACTAAATTTCCGTAAACTCAATCTTTCTCAACCAAAACAAAGTTGTTACAACGGTAATATATTAAATAAAAATCTTTTCATACAACATTTACCGACACGAATTAATCTAGTCGGTTCTCCCACTTATTTATATGATGTTATTAGATCAATACTCCTGTTGGTTATTAAACGTTTTGCTGGCCAACGTTTTCTTGCTACAAATCAACTTTTCATGTAAAGTAAGAAATATTTTGTAACAACTCCAAAAATTTCATTGTGCGACGTAAATTAGATTACCTTTTTTTTACACACTTGCACATACTAATTCAACCTTGACTAAAACTGTTATTTATGCATTTGGTTTGAAATCATGAAAATTCATGTAACATACACTAAAACACCATGCATAAAACTTTACTCGCAAATGAAGGCTAATTACTCAACGAGGTCAATCGTCTTACTTACGCAACTTATCATTGACATTCAACCTCCGACCGGTGGTCGCCCTCTCGGCCTTATGATGTTTGCTATTCATGCATTCCACGATTCACGTATCAACCATGTCATACTATTTTCGTCTTGATCAAACATCTCATATTCTATCTCCACACACATCAACCACCTATTAAAGGTTACCTTGGCGGACGTTCATGAGTCCCGCCAATTCCAGGTTGTCCTTCCAACCCCAAATCATTTTCCGATCTGTCCTCCAAAGGATTTTGGTGGCATATTCACCAACGTTCTACTATAACCTAAAGGGATAACCATAAGAAATGGTTATGCACATACCCCTATACAAAATGTACCTTACTGATCGTTAGTCACTGTAACAATTTAGAAATAAGCATGCTCGCGTAACAATATATTCATAATAACAGTAGCTAATTGAAATTGTGAACATATCATACATGAGAATCCTTGTTACTATTATCACAGTACTAATTTCACGTATTTCCGTTTACTCTAAGACTATCCCGTCTTAGTATTTCTACCCAAATCTCACAAGTCATAACTTAATTCATCTCAGCTTAAGTCTAAGTATCTCAAATTCATACTTAGTTCGCTTAAACTAATGCTCTGATACTATATTGAAACACCCCAAAAACAGGGTCAATTTAAACCTTAAAATTTACTACAAGTTATGATCAAAAACTTCAAACTTATATAACCTGAGGATCAAAAGTAAGGTTTCTATGTACAAACAACCATACTTAAATAACTTATTAATCTAATCATGTCATGACAATCAGATTAATCAAGTTATCTAAACAACCGTCCCAAAAGCTTCAAAGAATAACTAGATCCTCCGTTATCTCTAAGTCTGAATCTTTCCAAAAGTTCTCTTCTCTCATTCCCGCTAATTCCCGGAGCTTGTACCTGGTAAGAAGATTCAACTTGAAACATTAGGCTTTCGCCTAGTGAGAATACTCAAATCAAAATAAAATTTAATAATTAAAATATGAACAGATAACTCAAAACTGTTCTCACCCATCTTATCGTACAACAACTCATTTCCAAAATCGGGGAATCTACCCCACTCCCATACTTACGACTAACTCATCTAATCATAACAACAAATTTAAGAGTTTACTATGAATCATCCCAGATTCACAGTTAATACTCTTTACACAAGAAATTGCAAGTCAAAACCTGCCTATTTCTTAATCAGGAAGTAGAGATTACAAATTACTTTATGCCTATCTCTAAGCTTCCTCTCATCACTGGGAAATCTCCGATCTTCCCTATAACAATGGAAATCTCTGATCTTCCAAAATCGAAATGGGAATTACAAATCAAAATCTGCCTATTCCACATTCCACCTGAAACGCCCTAAAAACAGGGTAAATTTAAACCCCAAAATAAATGCTATGATCATTAAAGATACCAAACTTTTATAACAACAAGGATCTACAGCATCATTTTATATACAACATTTAAACTTGTCCTAAATAATCTTATTAATCTATTCTTACAACATAAATAGATTAACTAGATTATCTAAGCTTCGTCCCAAAATCTCCAAAAGAATTGCTGGATCCTTTAACACCTCAAAGTTTGATATGAAGTTCACTCCCCAAACTTCTTTCCCGAACCTGAACCTGGTAAGACAATTCAACTTAAAACATTAGGCTTTCGCCTAGTGAGGTTAATCAATTCAAATTTAAAACTCAACAATTAAAACATCAGGTGTCTCAAACCTGCATCTTTCATCTTACCAAATCAAATTCCAACCACTATGACTATTTCACCTAGTCATTAAATAGAATAACAACATCAACTACTTATAATCCCACCAGATTTATAAGAAATTAAACTCAACAACCCATGAAATGCAAATTACAACTCGATGTAATTTTCTCACACTTCATTATTTAATAAACACCGGAAATGCGAATTACACCTTAATGTAATTCTCTCACACTTCCTATCGCCTGAAATGCAAATTACAACTCGATGTAATTTTCTCACACTTCATTATTTAATAAACACCGAAAATGCGAATTACACCTTAATGTAATTCTCTCACACTTCCTATCGCCTGAAATGCAAATTACAACTCGATGTAATTTTCTCACACTTCATTATTTAATAAACACCGGAAATGCGAATTACACCTTAATGTAATTCTCTCACACTTCCTATCGCCTGAAATGCGAATTACACCTCTATGTAATTCTCTCACATTTCAATACCTCACCATCCTGAATCACTGGTGACCAATGGGATTTTATTCATCGATGATCACAACAACCGGGAACCCTCACAGATGATTCAGAATTCACTCCACCACTAGAACTACATTATAGGTCCCAACTGGTATGCGGTTCCCATTAAACTGTACTAAGTTGCCCACTAGACCAAATGTAAATTCTAGCCATCGCAACACAATAAATATGTATCATTACTCTTTCTATTACATCCATAGTGCCAATAATATCAGATAAATCTCTATATTTAATAACTGATATAAACTCTTTATATGATAATATCTCATGCATATTCTTCATCATTAAATCATGTCAAGAGCATATAAATAATAACATGAAAACATCACATAAAATCATCATGCATTTTTATTTCAAAAAGCATCAAAGTTCGCAACTACTGATTGCGGGTTTCATGAAATTCGCAAGCCAAAGCTGCGAATTTCAGAAGTTCGCAGGTTATGGTTGCGAGTTTCAGAAATTCGCAGGCTATGGTTGCGAATTTTATCCGATTCTCGCAAGCCAAGGCTGCGAGATTCGTTCACTGCTCATCATCATCTACCTCTCATTAAGCTGTTTCTTACCAGATTAAGCATTAAGCATATAAAATGATATTTAAGCTCAATAAACACATACACAATTGTTTACATGTTAAGTTTTAAGCAAGAATCAATTAAACTCACCTCAAAAGTCGATTTATACACTGATTCACGTAAGAGCTTAACGAACAGCTTAATGGCAGCTTATCAACAATCTGGAAATAAACAGACTTTTAAAAACTATACATCCTAACCACAATCAGTTAAGAAAACAAGTTCTTACCTCTAATTTCACCACTGATTTCTTTTTTTTCTTTTCCTTCCTTCGTCCTTTCTCTTTTTCTCTCGATCTCTCTGTTCTTCTTTTTTTTTCTTTGTGAAACACTCCAACAACAACAATCAGTATTTTACAATACTTTTATCCTCATAATTTGACACCTCAACACCAATTAGATGAGTCATTAACTCATTTTCCCAATTAATACCTCAACTTCCAAAAATAACAATTTAACCCTTCTAGTTAACTTTCTTCATAAACTTTAAATAAATAATACCAAGTTATTTTTATACAATGGAATTTTCAGGATGTTACAATACTCCCCAACTTGAAAATGATATCGTCCCCGAAATCAAAGCTAGGTAAACAAATGAGGATACCTATTCCTCATACTCTCCTCTGACTCTAAAGTTACATTAGTACCTCTATGGTGTTTCCACTGTACTTTCAACATAGCTACCTCTTTACCACTACGTAGTTTTCTAACCGATCTTTCTAAAATCGCCTCTGGTTCCTCTACACAACGACTCTTTTCATCTATTCTCACATCTGTGAGTGGAATCACATCTTCCTCTTCGGCCAAACACTTCCGAAGATAACATACATGAAAAGTATTATGAACTCCTTCCAACTCGGGTGGAAGATCTAACTTGTAAGCTTGTAACCCAATTCTCTCAACAATGGTGAAAGGTCCTAGAAAACGAGGACTCAACTTCCCACGTTTTCCAAACCTTATCACACCTTTCCATGGGGATACCTTGAGCATCACACGCTCCCCAACTTGAAATTCCTTTGGTCTCCGCTTCGGGTCAGCATAACTTTTCTGTCTATCTTGGGCTGCTTTCATATGCTGTCGAATCTCTTTTACTTTATCCGCTGTTTGCTGTACTAACTCTGGACCAGCAAACTGTTTCTCCCCGGCTTCTAGCCAACACACCGGAGTTCTACACTTACGACCATACAACGCTTCGAAGGGTGCTCTCCCGATGCTCGAATGATAACTATTGTTATACGCAAATTCTACTAACGGTAGATGCGTATCCCAGTTACCACCAAAATCCAAAACACAACACCTGAGCATATCTTCCAAAGTTTGAATGGTTCGCTCACTCTGTCCATCGGTCTGTGGATGAAAAGCAGTACTCAAATTAACTTTAGTACCCAATTCTTCTTGCAGTGATCGCCAAAATCTCGAGGTAAACCGACTATCACGATCTGACACTATTGACACCGGTATACCATGCCTTGATACCACTTCATCAATATACAACTTTGCCAATTTCTCAATTGGTGATGCCTCTTTCATTGCTAGAAAATGAGCACTCTTAGTTAATCTATCCACGATTACCCATATTGTGTCGTTACCTTTTTGCGTCTTTGGTAACTTCGTCACAAAGTCCATGGTAATCTTTTCCCACTTCCACTCCGGAATTTCTAAGGATTGGAAACTTCCGTAAGGTTTCTGATGTTCGGCTTTCACTAACGAACATGTTGTACACATTTCTACCTTTCGAGCCACATCTACCTTCATCGCTGGCCACCAATAATGCAATTTCAAATCTCGATACATCTCCGTACTCCCAGTGTGAATGGAATACTTAGATCTATGAGCGTCTTCGAGAATCAACTCTCGATTTCCTCCCATTTTAGGCACCCAAACTCTTCCTTGAAATAATTTAATCCCACGACCATCTTCGGTCAACTGAAGATGTTGCTTACCCATTACTTCCTCTTTCAGATTTTCCTCTCGCAAGGCAACCACTTGTGCTTCTTTGATCTTTTCCATCAAACTTGACGTTACATCAATTCTAGTGTTTACCGATTTCAAACACCCACCATATTCTTTTCTACTTAAGGCATCAGCTACGACATTTGCTTTACCAGGATGATAATGCAATTCACAATCATAATCCTTAAGCAATTCTAACCATCTTCGCTGCCTCATGTTTAATTCTTTCTGATCAAAAACATGTTGCAAACTCTTGTGATCAGTATAAAGAGTACACTTCGTTCCATACAAATAGTGTCGCCACAACTTCAAAGCGAACACCACTGCTGCTAACTCTAAATCATGGGTAGGATAATTCTTTTCATGCTCTTTAAGCTGTCTTGAGGCATAGGCAATCACTTTGCCCCTTTGCATTAGCACACATCCTAAACCCATCTTTGAAGCATCACTATATACAACAAAATCTTCTGTCCCTTCTGGCAGGGCAAGAATAGGTGCTTCACACAGTTTTTGACGTAAAATTCTGAAAGTTGTTTCCTGTTTCTCCGTCCAAACAAACTTCTCATTCTTTCTGGTTAACAACGTCAAAGCAGATGCAATCTTAGAAAAATCTTTTATGAATCTTCTATAATAACCTGCTAATCCCAGAAAGCTTCTTATCTCAGATGCACTTCTAGGTGTCTCCCAATTCGTCATCGCTTCAATCTTTGAAGGATCTACTTTAACTCCTTCAGAAGTAATTACATGACCTAGAAACTGCACTTCCTTCAACCAAAATTCACACTTTGAAAACTTGGCGTATAACTTCTCTCTTCTTAAAACTTCTAAGACTTCACGAAGATGTTGCTCATGATCTTCCTCAGTCTTTGAATAAATAAGTATGTCATCAATAAACACAATGACAAACTTATCTAAAAATGGTCGACACACTCTGTTCATCAAATCCATAAATACTGCAGGAGCATTTGTCAACCCAAATGGCATCACAAGGAACTCATAATGCCCATACCTTGTTCTAAACGCTGTTTTTGAAACGTCTTCATCTCTTACTCGCACTTGATGGTATCCAGATCTTAAGTCTATCTTTGAAAAGCATCCCGCACCTTGGAGTTGATCGAATAGATCATCAATCCTCGGAAGCGGATACTTGTTCTTAATAGTTACCTTATTCAACTCTCGGTAATCAATACACATTCTCATGGTACCATCTTTCTTCTTAACAAATAAAACTGGAGCTCCCCAAGGTGAAGAACTTGGTCTCACGAAACCCTTATCCAATAACTCCTGAAGCTGAGTCATCATCTCTTTCATCTCCGCGGGTGCTAAACGATAAGGTGCTCGTGCAATCGGTGCCGATCCAGGAATAATATCTATACGAAACTCCACCTGTCTTTCAACTGGTAAACCTGGAAGGTCATCCGGGAACACATCCGGAAACTCACGCACCACGTTGATATCTTGAATATTTTTCTTTTCTAACTTTGTATCAATAACATAGGCTAGATAAGACCAACACCCTTTTGATAAACATTTCCGTGCCTTCATCACTGAAATCAACGGAATTTCTCCTTCCTGTTTTTCTCCGTACACGCATACACTATCTTTCTCGCCCATTGGAATTCGAATCAGCTTCTTTGCGCACATAATTTCTGCCTGGTTGTTGCTCAACCAGTCCATTCCTACCACAATATCAAAACTCCCAATTTCCATTAACAACAAGTTAATCGGAAATTTTGTTCCCTCTATCATAATCTTACAATCGGCCAGGCTCTCCTTAACCAAAGTCTGAACTCCATTAGCTATTTCGACTACTAAAGCATCTCCTAGAGTAGTAACAGGCATAGCTAGTTTATGTTGAAACATCTTGGATACAAAAGAGAAATTTGCGCCACTATCAAACAACACACGTGCAGGAATAGAGTTTATAAGAAATGTACCCGAGACCACGTCCTTTGACCCCTTCGCTTCATCAGCAGTCATTTGGAATGCACGACCGGTTGGTTTGGGAATATCCAGCTTTCTTCCCTGGTCTCCTCCTCTTTTCAACTTCGGACAATCTTTTCGAAAATGACCCGGTTGCTGACATTCAAAACAAACCGACCCAGGCACTGTACAATTTGACGCCATATGTCCCATCTTCCCACACTTGAAGCATTGATTTCCGACCACACGACATTGGCCAAAATGTTTACTTCTGCACTTTGCACACCAACTCGGTTCTCTACGAGAATCATTGCGAATGTTCTTTCCGAATAATCTTAATTTCTGAGGAGGTTCTGAACGACCCTCCCATTTTCTCTTTTCTCCAACCTGCGCTTTCTCCTCCTTATCTTTTACATACAATTCCTCTATCACCTTTGCTTCTTCAATCGTCTCCCTCAAGGTAGCAGATTTTGAACTACGAACTCTTGTCATCATATCTGCTGGTAGACCTTTCAAGTAATACTTAATCTTTTCTTTCTCTGTTGAAGCCACGTGCCCCACAAGATTTAGCTTCTCCATAAAGACCTCGGTATATTTTCTCACCGACATATTACCCTTCTTAATATTCCAAAACTCTTCTTCGATTCGGTCCATCTCATGCTCGTTACAATATTCTTCTAAAATCTTTGCTTTAAACTGACTCCAAGTTACAGAATTCAAAGCTGCTTCCGTCACAGTTGATGACAACACATTCCACCACTGCAACGCTTTTCCACGTAACATTTGCGACCCAAATCTCACCTTAGATCTCTCATCTGTACATTCGCAGGCACGAAAAGCCTGTTCGATTTCTCTTATCCAGTTCATACAAACCACTGGATTATCATCTCCCTTGAATTCTGGCGGTTTACAGCTTAGGAACGTCTTGTAAGAACAGTTTCTGTCAACCCTTCTAACTGTCGGATTTATCACATTAGTATCGATCACTGTTCTCCTTGGCTCCACATTTCGATCATTAATCAATTTCGTAAACATCTCTGCCTGTCTCCCCATTACAGTATTCATCATCTATGCTTGCCTCTCCATTGAAGCATTCATCAGCCGAGTCACCTTATCCATTATTCGCCCCTCCATACCTGAATCTGACGACGTTTGATCAACATTACTAGTACCTCCTGGATGTACTCGACTTCGCATTCCTCCCAAGGAAAGAAAATCTGTTGGCGTATCAGGAACTCCGCCCAATCCGGTCTGTCTTTCTCCAGTATCGTCTAACCAATTCCTATTCATCGAAGAATTTGGAGACCTCGGGGGTGTATTCACCATCGTTCTGATGGAGCATAAAAGAATACTCATCAGTTAATGGTTTATACAACTAAACATACAATACGTACTTTACCGCTAATCAGTCACTGTAACAATTAGAAACAAGTATGCTTATGCAATAATATATTCATAATAACAGTAGCTAATTGAAATTGCGAACATATCATACATGAGAATTCTCATTACCATTGTTACAGTACTAACTTTGCGTATTTCTGTCGACTCTAAGACTACCCATTCTTAGTACTTCTACCCAAAACTCACGGATCATAACTTAACTCATCTCAGCTTAAGTCTAGGTATCTCAAATTCATACCTAGTTCGCTTAAACTAAAGCTCTGATACCATATTGAAACGCCCTAAAAACAGGGTAAATTTAAACCCCAAAATAAATGCTATGATCATTAAAGATACCAAACTTTTATAACAACAAGGATCTACAGCATCATTTTATATACAACATTTAAACTTGTCCTAAATAATCTTATTAATCTATTCTTCAACATAAATAGATTAACTAGATTATCTAAGCTTCGTCCCAAAATCTCCAAAAGAATTGCTGGATCCTTTAACACCTCAAAGTTTGATATGAAATTCACTCCCCAAACTTCTTTCCCGAACCTGAACCTGGTAAGACAATTCAACTTAAAACATTAGGCTTTCGCCTAGTGAGGTTAATCAATTCAAATTTAAAACTCAACAATTAAAACATCAGGTGTCTCAAACCTGCATCTTTCATCTTACCAAATCAAATTCCAACCACTATGACTATTTCACCTAGTCATTAAATAGAATAACAACATCAACTACTTATAATCCCATCAGATTTATAAGAAATTAAACTCAACAACCCATGAAATGCAAATTACAACTCGATGTAATTTTCTCACACTTCATTATTTAATAAACACCGGAAATGCGAATTACACCTTAATGTAATTCTCTCACACTTCCTATCGCCTGAAATGCAAATTACAACTCGATGTAATTTTCTCACACTTCATTATTTAATAAACACCGAAAATGCGAATTACACCTTAATGTAATTCTCTCACACTTCCTATCGCCTGAAATGCAAATTACAACTCGATGTAATTTTCTCACACTTCATTATTTAATAAACACCGGAAATGCGAATTACACCTTAATGTAATTCTCTCACACTTCCTATCGCCTGAAATGCGAATTACACATCTATGTAATTCTCTCACATTTCAATACCTCACCATCCTGAATCACTGGTGACCAATGGGATTTTATTCATCGATGATCACAACAACCGGGAACCCTCACAGATGATTCAGAATTCACTCCACCACTAGAACTACATTATAGGTCCCAGCTGGTATGCGGTTCCCATTAAACTGTACTAAGTTGCCCACTAGACCAAATGTAAATTCTAGCCATCGCAACACAATAAATATGTATCATTACTCTTTCTATTACATCCATAGTGCCAATAATATCAGATAGATCTCTATATTTAATAACTGATATAAACTCTTTATATGATAATATCTCATGCATATTCTTCATCATTAAATCATGTCAAGAGCATATAAATAATAACATGAAAACATCACATAAAATCATCATGCATTTTTATTTCAAAAAGCATCAAAGTTCGCAACTACTGATTGCGGGTTTCATGAAATTCGCAAGCCAAAGCTGCGAATTTCAGAAGTTCGCAGGTTATGGTTGCGAGTTTCAGAAATTCGCAGGCTATGGTTGCGAATTTTATCTGATTCTCGCAAGCCAAGGCTGCGAGATTCGTTCACTGCTCATCATCATCTACCTCTCATTAAGCTGTTTCTTACCAGATTAAGCATTAAGCATATAAAATGATATTTAAGCTCAATAAACACATACACAATTGTTTACATGTTAAGTTTTAAGCAAGAATCAATTAAACTCACCTCAAAAGTCGATTTATACACTGATTCACGTAAGAGCTTAACGAACAGCTTAATGGCAGCTTATCAACAATCTGGAAATAAACAGACTTTTAAAAACTATACATCCTAACCACAATCAGTTAAGAAAACAAGTTCTTACCTCTAATTTCACCACTGATTTCTTTTTTTTCTTTTCCTTCCTTCGTCCTTTCTCTTTTTCTCTCGATCTCTCTGTTCTTCTTTTTTTTTTCTTTGTGAAACACTCCAACAACAACAATCAGTATTTTACAATACTTTTATCCTCATAATTTGACACCTCAACACCAATTAGATGAGTCATTAACTCATTTTCCCAATTAATACCTCAACTTCCAAAAATAACAATTTAACCCTTCTAGTTAACTTTCTTCATAAACTTTAAATAAATAATACCAAGTTATTTTTATACAATGGAATTTTCAGGATGTTACACCACCTCAGAATCAATGGTCCCAATGGGATTATAATATCGCGATACTCAACCGGGACCCTCAATGATTCAAGGTACACCCAATTACTAAAAATTACATCCCTTTTTGGTCAATGGCAAGTAATCGGTTCCCATTATACCGTACCCAGGTGCCCCCGATGACCGGATGCCTATTTTTAGTAAAAGCACATAATATATAAATATAATAATCGATACTACTATATGCGTCCGACATACAATATATCATTTCTCTGAGCATATTCTATATATACAAAAATAAAGAATATTAATAACTCCTCATCTCAATCTCTTGACTATCCCCTCTCTGTAATCTAGTACGGGGATCAACATCTCAAATGTTATCTACATTTCGGACTCATAGATAGGCCTTTATAATTTATCTTAATTTGGCTTCGCATTCGTATTTAGAGTTCATAATCATATAACAGATTGCATATAACAGATAATCATATTCATTATAAGGAATATTAATAACCCTGGTTCATCAACTTCTTAATTATCCCCTCATAGCAATATAGCGCGGGGATCATTATAGCATAACTTTTAATCGCCCTCTTGGACTTGTCTCTGACTTATTCAAGTCTTTATAAACATATTCAAGCATACATATAAAACATCTATTTAAATATTAACTACTAAATTTTAAAGAGAGTTGAATAAACTCATCTGATGCGTTATCACTTCTTTTAATCCTTTTTAACTCGTAAGGGACTCCCTTCTTCACTACCACAGTTTACTGTAATATTCAATTTACATATATACTGATATTAATTTATAAAACAGAACCCTTCACATCTAAGAATCCTTAATCTCTTAAAATTACATCTCAAGTCGCAATGAACTGAAGTCGCAACCACCTATTGCGATTCCAATTCCAAATCGCAACCAACTGTTGCGATCCCACCCCAAGTCGCAGCCCACCATTGCGATTTCACTCCAAATCGCAATCAACTGTTGCGACTACAGTGCCAAGTCGCAACCCACCATTGCGATTTCACTCCAAATCGCAACCAACTGTTGCGACTCCAAAGCCAAGTCGCAACGGTCTATTGCGACAATCATGAATGTCGCAACTCAAGGTTGCGACTCCGATGATGTTCATCCAAGTCTCAGTCCTCTATGTTCATATTTAACCCAGATTTTTATACTTTTAAACTATGTTTGTTTATGCAAACTTGCAGATATGTTTAATAGCTTCATCTTAACATACCCAAAAACTCAGATTCTCATCATCATCAAAATTTACCAAAACCCAACTAAAATTTCCATAGAAAACTTTTTAACTAAAAGATAAAGGATTAGAGAGTGTTTACCTTTATGAATCTTCCAGATTAATCACAATAACCAGCTGGTTGAAAATCTATCCTTCTTCTCCTTCTTTTCTCGATCTCTCTCCTATCTCTCGGCTCTCTTTCTCTCTAAAACGAATGCACACACACAACACCCAACTCACACAACTCACACTTAGTCTTAATGACTATTAGTGTGACACCTCCACACCATTAAGAGGTGAGTCATAGGCATGTTACCAACCAAACCTCCAACTTTAAGAGAATGGCACTACACTCCCTTAAACTTTAAAGGAATAACATAACACACCTTATACATAAATAAAATCATAATAACCCTTAAGTTTATTATTCTCAAAAGAAATCTTTAAACTTTCAACATTTGTATTTTAACTCTAATTGAATTATAATACTCTATATAATTCAAGGTTACTCCAAATACAAATACCTTCTAAATCTTATTAAAATAATAATATCAAATTTAGAATGTTACACTTGTAATTTAGGGTTAAATTTACAGGATGTTGATGTGGGAAGATGGGTTTTGCAGAGAAATGGATGCATGTGAAGATCAAGTTAAGAAATCCTTCAGCAAAATGTCGATTCAGCTTTTCGGAGAAGGGTGGCTACTTGGTAGGTGTTTATTAAATATTTCATTGATTCTACCATTTTTATGATATTGACGTCTAAATTCAGCTTAAAAACTTGCAAAATCATAATCATAATGATTTAGGTTTTTTTCTGATTCTATTTGATTTGAATTTGAGATGCTGATTGATGGGGAAACCTGCTGTTGGTAAATGAAATTTTGAGTTATAGACTTGTAGCCTGATTGAATTTTGGCATTGATTTTGTCTTCTTTTTTGTTTCTAAAACAATTAGGGATGAAATATGCCTAAATGTTTTTATTTACGGTTTTTAGATCATTTGTATTTTTTTCCGTGTAACAGGATATGGTTGTAAGGATAGCCTGTTGTCATTTAGCAGATATTTGCAGTAGTTGGCTAATCGAATCAATCGGTAGGTGTTCGGCCTTTGTGGGAATAGGGATATGAACTAGGATTATGACTTCTTAGCTTAAGCCCCTTAAATGGAGGTAACGGCGGCGTTATATAGAACACAACGCTTCACCCATTTACCAAAGAACAACAAAAAATGGTTGTTGGGTTTGATATATGATCAAGCATAGCCACAGAACATAAAAAGTTTCACGGCTGGAAGGTTCATGTTTATGGAATATCAAGACATAATTTTGCTTTTTTCCGGTGGTTAATTTTTTTTTTTTGAAAGACAGATGATTACAGAAAGGGATGAACAGAAGCGGGGAGATTCAGAGGGGGGGGGGGATTCCAGTGGTTTAATTATGTATGATATTCATAGTTTCCAAGTCTTGTATTCAAAGAATATGCTAATTTGGTTTGTACGTTGGCGCCTGGTTATGATTGTAACCAAAGTACATGTCCATATTAAAATGTAATAACATTTCTATATAAAATTCTTTTTGGCTTGTTTGGTATAGATATTATTTGATTACATCTTTCACAGATATAGGTCTTTTATTTAGTCGGGTTGTTTTAATGTTATCTTTCACAAATATAGGTCTTTTCGTTATGAGGTTTGTTTTCTATAATCAACACGAGTGCTCTGTATTTTTTTTGTGTATTTATAATTGCATCTTGTTGTGCCGGGATGACTGAAACATAGCTCAATAGATGGATTTACCCCTTTGTGATGTAAATGAACTTAGGTATCGTTCAAAGACACCTTGTTTTTGTTTCTCTTTTGGTTCTTGAGCTTAGATCCTTGCACAGGTAATTTGAATTTTGTTCGGGACAACTTACATCTCTGTAGCTTTCTCACTTCTTCACCAGTCTTCAAAGTTGTTATAATTTTCAACATTTTCATGTTTTCGAAATAGCGCTTGTTTGAAGTTTTTCCTGTGTTGCAGATTTACATGCTGGATCGAGGTATGTTGCTAAGGTTGTCTGAATTTTTTCATGTGTTGCAGATTTACATGTTAGAGTCTACAAATCAAACAGGTAGTTGAATGTTCAAAAAGAGGTACAACAAGCAATACTCATATCTTCTTATTACTCCTAAATTGTTTTGATGTTTTTGGCATTGTTGTTTTAATGTTTTTTTGGTTTTATGAGTAGCGAGAAAAGTCTTATTTTATTCCACTGAACCTGTTACTTCATTTCTATATTTATGGTTTTTGTTATTTATTGCTGATTGAGTTTAACAAGGGTTTAGGGACCTTTACCAAACGTTAATCAGGTAAGAATCATGATCTTCTCATCTTACTTGGTGAGCCTATCAGATGATAACACTCACTTACTGGTTAAAATTCTCGGCCTTTGTCATGCTTTTCACGAGGTTCGGTTCAGTCTTTGCCATTCACACTGTATGCTAATTGTGTGTTTTTTTAAAATTATTTATCCTAATCATATTTGCTTCTTGAAATTTTAGTTTCAATTGCTTTTTTTTGTTTCTTTCTTGTAAAACCCCTCTTGTAAAACCAAATAGCTGTTGTGTTGTGTTTGATGAACATGTTGGATAAGGCTACTGACATTTGGTTATATATCTTTTTCTGTTATTGCAATTGTTAACAAAATTTGCAAAGGTTTTTGACTTCTGGTTTAATGCTTAGCATTGGTTGGTATTCTCCATGTATGATTTTAAATGGTTTTGGTTTATTATTAATTTATGTTCAGCTATCTGTTGCCAAAGGACCTTCGCTTCTCTCTCCGAGGTATTATCATGGAGACTAGAACCAAACAAGACCAACATAAATTATAGCAAGACTTGACAAGAAGATCTATATCCTCGTTCTTTCAAGCAGGTACTATTTTCTCGATGCTTTCTTTATCTTCTGTTTTAAACACGATTGGATTGGGATTGGGATTGGCCCTTGCAGAAATCAAGGAGAGGGAATTGCCAAGTAATTTAATTTCTCTTAAAAGCACGTTATACAAATCTGCCTTCATAATGTTATAGATAATGTTATAGAATGTTTGGAATGTTAAACAATTGGATGCATTTCTTATCTGGTTAATAGATTGTTTTGGTCATTTGAAGGTTAAAAATAAAAACACCAGGAGAATTTGTTTTGGTAATTTGAGTTTTCCCTAGGTAAGAATTCATTTAATTTGTTGTGGTTTTAAGTTTTAACTCAACTTTACCAGTGATATTCGATTTTGAAGCCGAAATTTGGTACGTACTGATCCAAGGTTCTATATTATTTGTTATTGGGGATTATGGTTTCATGTTTGTAGATATTGTTTGTTATGTTTTTGTTTATTGTCTTATGATTAGATCTGGATAAGCTAAGAAAATCTCGTTTGATTTCACGAACAAATTTTGCTTTTTCTTAGCAGTGAAAAGCTTTATACTCCCCAGAAGATCCAACCCTTTTGCTCATCGGATCTTGCGTGCTATTCCGATTCCATTTGGGTAATCACCTTTTTCTCATCGCTTTTTGTCTTATTATTCGCTTCTTTATCAACATTCCATTCAAATGTGAAGATCTTCAAATTTCAGACTTCATTTAAGTGTTTTATTTATTGATATTTGACTGGAATTAACGTTTCCTAGGGTTTTGGCTGTGAATCTTATAGTTTTTAGCAGAATGCTGGTTCGAAGATTTGTGTTTATGGTTGTTATGATATGATATAGTTTAAGGGTTTTTGATTCATTTACATTTTGGGTATTCTATTTTACTAGGTTCATAGATCTATTTGTGCATGCATTAATTTCGATTTGCTCTTTTCTTCGTAGGGAATTTTGTGGATTCCGTATGGTGGTTTGCTTTGATGCCCTTACAGTATATCACTATATTGTAGTACCTCTATCCCACAAAATTGTATCACGAAAGAACATAAAAATGTTGAAATTCTTTTATGCTTCAAGTGTATTGAGCATACCTCCATGGGTGCATCTATTGGGAATAATAATTTAGGGACTTGTATAAGTTTATGTATAAGATGAAGGAATTTCAAGTTCAGTTGAAATCATTTGAATTTTAAATTCAAAGTACACATCTGGCTCACCATTATAATAGGATCTTAACAACAATCTCACTTTTCATGAGTTTTTATTTTATGAGTTTTGTTCTTTTTGCACATATATATATCATCATCCATAAATCCTTGAAAACCAACCAAACAATCCCTTAGCGACTGAGGGTAGTGGAGGGATTCAAACGCGTAGTCTCCCGTGTGTATTTGAGAAAAGTTACTCAACCCTTTGCTAACTAAGCCATACGCTCAAGAGCTTTTAATTTCTCATTTACGATAAAAACTTCACACATTGCTCACCCGGTAAGCTAATGTGACTTGGTAAGCATTTACCCGAGTAAGTGTTTTGTAAACGGCCCCTAAGTTATTGCTTTAGAGTTGTGATTCACCTGCGCTGCATCGCGCGGGTAAACTGCTAGTATATATATATATATAAAAAGAGGGAGAATCAAACGAGTACACAAAATCATACAATTACAAAAGTTCTAACACAAGTCACGTGCAAAATCACACGTGATTTTACATTAACGGTCAAAAAAGATGTGCGGGTGATGACTTTGGTCGTTTTTCTTCAAGTCGCAGGTTAAAGTCGCGTGAATCACATGTGATTTTGTACGTGATGTTAGTGTCAAATCACACGTGATTTGTCCGTTTTCTTATTTTTCTTAAATATATATCATTCTCGTTTGAACCATACTCTCTATATATATATATATATATTACTATTATTATTTTAGTAAATATTTTTGTCATTTTATAACAGTGAACTGATTTTATGAATTACGTAAAAGGATTAATTAATATATTTCTAAAACCAGCGACTTTTGACTATTATGACGATGTATTTAGATCTGAAGCCAACAAGGTTCATTTGTTAAATGAATTTTATATTGGATGATCGTTTTAGCAAAATTGTTGGTTTTAAAGATTTTTAGGTTAAATTGTCTATATGTTCTACTGGTTTTGAGTTTTGACGGTGGTAGCCAGTAAGTAATTCACTTAAACCGATACTATTTATGGATACTTATAAGGTGGGAATATCATTTCTTTTATCAGGAGCATAATCCACAAGCTATAAGAATATTTGTGTATTGTTTTTTCAAGTATTACATTGTTTCTCGCAAAGGAGTCGTGTACAATTATAAATTGTAGTTTGTTATTTTGACAAATCATGATCCTGGGTTTGTTTTATTTGATAAAAACTGATATGTTTTTCTATTAATTTTTAGGTGTTTAGTTGGATCATGTGTATTATTATTTTTTATAGGGAATTTATTAAAATACCCAAAGTTTGACTTTGACTTGCAGAAATACCCAAAATCTCTTTGGTTTTGCAAAAATACCTCATTTTCCCGCGATTGGGCCCGCGATCGCGGACCCAAGACATGTAGCCCGCGATTAGGAGGAAGAGTGTCCGCGATACTCACAATTGATATAATTTGATTTGAAATTTTCATTTTATACTCTTATAATTATTTACTTAGTTTACTTTAAACTTTTTACTTTTCTAATTTTAATTTTACACTTTTATTATATTAACACATATAATCGTATATTAACTAAAATACGTAAAAAATACGTTTTAATTTTAATAAGTTACACCATTGTAATCGTCTCTTCGATACCTTCGAAATTAGCCCAATATTGAATATTTTTTGATTTAATTATTTTATTATATATCATACATACTACATAAAATATCTTTAATATTTGCAATTCATACCCTTATAGTTAATTATTTAATTTATGGTACATTCTTTACTTTTTCAATTTTCGTTTTACACTCTTATCACATTAACATAATAATCATATATTAACTAAAATATGTTTAAAAAATACGTTTTACCATATCACATTAACATACATAATTACGTTAAAATATGTTAAGGAGTTCGATATATATAAGGGTGGGTTCAAATGAAAACTCATTTTCAATTGTGAACATGAAGACAAGTCACAACTATTGATCAGGATTTGGAAAACTAATCAATGGTTAAAACTTAATGAAACTAATTGAGAAGTGATTAGGGACAAATATGGAAATTTGAATCAGCGCATACCATCTTTGACTTTTTATTTTC
Organism: Saussurea involucrata; assembly: GCA_033807775.1. NCBI lineage: Eukaryota > Viridiplantae > Streptophyta > Magnoliopsida > Asterales > Asteraceae > Saussurea > Saussurea involucrata. The sequence continues at coordinate 176,495,820 of CM066321.1, forward strand.
TTTTTTAATTAAAAAACTTTTACACCTTAAAGTTTAAAATAAATTATCTTAAAAATTACTAATATTTTAATCAAACAAATTACATCAAAAAAACGAGAATTTCGTGCTCTTCGATATGACATCCGTCTCGATATAGTTTTTTCTTCATTTTAACCGTTTTTACGTGAAATGCTATGTATGTGTTATATTCAGTATGAATATGTATGCACGTTTCCTGCTGTCCATATTCAGTATGAATAACAAAGGGGAACGTTCATTCACTATTCATGACGAATAACACAGTATTCAAAATGAATAATACAACATTCAGGATGAATAATACACGAATTCCTGATTCATGTATTATTAAACATGAATTATGTATTATTCACCTTGAATGTTGTATTATTCATCCTGAATGATACATTATTCAAGATGAATAATATATGAATGACCCGTGAAGGTGTGAACACATGACGCACTCTCTTTTGTTTTCCGATTCACACCCGCGACTTGGTTTTATTCTTTATGATTATGTATGCACATCTTCAGGTGTCCACATTCAGTATGAATAACAAAGGTGAACGTTCATTCACTATTCATGATGAATAATACAATATTCAGGATGAATAATACAGTATTCAGTATGAATAATGTATCATTTAGTATGAATAATACATCATTCAGGGTGAATAATACATGATTCATGAATCGTGTATTATTCACCCTGAATGATGTATTATTCATACTAAATGATACATTATTCATGAAGAATAATACATGAATGACTCGTGAAGGTGTGGAGACGTGACGCACTCTCTTTCGTTCCTCGGTTCACAATCGAAACTCGATAGGTTCCCGATTCATCTCGATGGGTGTTGGGTTACGGTAATGAAGAACATGATGCCTTAGGACGTTGAAGAAAGTGTTGTAGAAGGTGATGTCGAGTTACGGACTTACGGTGTCGAGATGTTATAAACACTTGAATACATAAATATTCATAATGAATATAACACGTATATGACATTTCACGTAAAAACGGTTGAAACAAAAAAAAACTATATCGAGATGGATGTCATATCGAAGAGCACGTAATTCTCGTTTTTTGATGTAATTTGTTTGATTAAAAGATTAGTAATTTTTAAGATAATTTATTTTAAACTTTAAGGGGGGTAAAAGTTTTTAATTAAAAAAGAAAACAAAAAGTCAAATATGATAGGCGTGAGTTTAAATTATCTTTCATTTTTACCCATAATCACCTTAATTAATAATTTCAATTAAAAACTCTATTTAATATGAGTCATTGGATCAATAGAGATGAAAGGGTCAAGATTCGTCGTCACGTTAATAATTGAATTTGAGTTTTCATTTGAACTTTCATCTATATATATATATATATATATATATATATATATTAGTTATTTACCCGTTGCAATACAGCTACACGTATAAACCAAATAATTTGACGATTTAATCAATTAAATAAAAAAATATTCTATATTGGGCTCATTTCGAAGGTATCGACGAGACGATTATAATGGTGTAACTTGTTAAAATTAAAAAGTATTTTTTCAACGTATTTTAGTTAATATACGATTACATGTGTTAATATAATAAAAGTATAAAATAAAAAATAGAAAAGTAAAAGGTATAAAGTAAATTAACTAAATAAGTATACTCCTATAACTATTTACTTAGTTTACTTTATACTTTTTACTTTTTTAATTTTAATTTTAATTTTACACCTTCATCGTATTAACTATAACAACCCAAAAAAATTAAAACATTTCATTTCTTACAAATAGAACATGCAAGGTCATAAGTAGAGAATATCCCAAAATCGAGTCTCAAAATTTCCTTACATCATAACAAAATTGGTTGGCAGAAACAACCTACACAACTGAGAAATAAACTAATTAGTACTATAGTGTCGCTATACTATCAAGCCTCCTTGCTAACTTGCTATAGCCTTTCATCACCTGCTTTCCTGAAAAGGTTTTAGTTTGAAAATGCGAGGGTTAGACCATAAGGTCTAGTGAGTCCCTCCTAACAGTTGTCAAACCATTTAAAACAGTTTATCATTTTCAACATAAAACATTCATAAATCTGCTCATTTAAAATCATTCACGGAATAAGGTCCGCCCCTCATAAATTGGCACCCTGAAGTCACCCTAAGGTGACAACGATTCAGTCACATGCTGCCTTACAGGGTCACACCTCCCTTGGCATAAACGGGACACACCCCCCAGCACGAGCTGGCGGAACACACCCCCGACTTAGCCAATTTACATCAAAACCAATGTATGCATACGTCCCACATATAATACTTTAAACAACTTTCATGCAGATAAAACATTTATAAAAAAAATAAACATGGCATTACTCATCATGTCTTGCTTTAGAAAACGCATTTTAGTTAGAAAAACTCATCTGGTACGTTACTTGTTTTTCCCCACTCTGCCGCTTACTTCCAAACTGTCTACCTGGACAAGGGGTAAAAATGTATAAGCTGACTAGACAACTGTCCGGGTACTTCTCACCGGATACACACTTTTCCGGACGGCTTACCGGGTAAACACAACTGTCCGGATACCGCCTCTTTTCCGGACACAACTCTTTTCCGGACAAGAAACTTTTCCGAACAACAAACTTTTCCGGGCAACTATCCGGGAACTAATACGTCCGGACACTACCGAAATGTTTACCGGACACTCACCCGGTAACATTCATCCTATGCTGTTTTCCGGATACAGCGTTGGTCGAGTTTTGGTGCTTAAAATCCCACTACATGACTCCCAAACCGAAAGATAAGGCGATACTTAACCACCTAATGTTCCATAACCAAACCCCACAAGTTTTACTAACAAACACTAGTTAAAAGATGATTAAATCTTCCTATATGGTCTCAAAAGACTTAAAACAAGAGAAACTCTCAAAACCCAACAATCATCAAACAAATCTTAAATGGAGTAATGGGTTAAGGATTACCTGCTAGATTACTTGCAAGAAACGAAATCCACTCCTAATCCTTCTTCTGATTTCAAGGTTTGTTGATTCTCTTCTTCAATTGCACAAAACTCCCACCAAGACCCCTTTTCTCCTCTTCTTCAAGAATTCAGCCGTCAAACACATACACAATCAGAAAAATTAGAATGTTGCATAGGGTTTTGTGCTCTTTTATACCCATCTCCTATTTACCAATCAGCCCCTCAACTTCCACTTATCAACAAAACTTAACGTAAAACATAAAACCTTCCAAAAATGGTCTGGGTCGTTACAACACTCCCCCCTCAAAAGAATTCCGTCCCCGGAATTCCATTTTCAAAAAGGTGAGGGTACCTAGACTTCATATATGATTCTACTTCCTACGTTGCCTCTCGCCCCCTTATGATACCTCCACTGAACTTTTACTAGCCGAATTTCTCTATTCTTGATTTCCGGACCTTGCTGTCCACAATCTCTATTTGTTCTTCTTCGTACGACAGTCTCTCATCGATGCTAACATTTCCTAATGGAATGGCTACATCGGTCTCGGTCAAACATCTCCTCAGATTTGACACATGAAATGTTGGATGAACTCCTCGTACTACTTCCGGCAAGTCTAACTTGCATGTCGTTGCTCTCACTTGCTCACTAAAGACAAAAGTCAACTTCTTATCGCCTGTAATTCTTGCAAGGTCGACATTACTACAGCTTCCCTTACCTGTTCCTCATAACAGAGGCGCACGTCACACTACGAAGTCCTCCAAAATTTCATCTAGTACCTCAAGATCGCGCACTATCTATTCAACTTTCATAACTCCGATGGACCCACAGACGTAGTCCACTTTACCTATCTCTCAATTCTCGAGGTTCCACAGTCTTATGTTCTCAATCCGACCACTCAGTCCTACTCGGCTGTCCCAAATCGTTCAGATGGGAACATAACCGCACTCCATACAAGAAACCGCCCTCGGCGAGTCATCACTTGCTAAAACGTGCCATCTTGCACTATTTACTTGTACCCCCTTCGATCAATATACTTGCTTAAAACTACCTGATAAAATCAAGGCCAACCGCGCCTCCGTCCACACATCGGGACTCACAGTTTTAAACATGTCTAATTAAGGTCTCTCATACATTTATACCTCCTTAAGAGGAGAACTTGGCAGAAACTTCCCGCCACAACAGCGAGAATCTTCTACCAGGAATACTCGCTCACAGACAACTTGGCACCAGGCCAACCTTGTACATCCCGACAAGCTCACACCCATGAGCCTCTCCCTAGTATACCTGAAATTTCTAGACTACTTCTTCCAACCGACATTCGTCTATGCAGATCATACTCCTTTCCCGAATCACATTGGTTACAACACGTCAACTAAATCGTACGTTCTCACCACTTCATCACTTCACACTTAACGTGTCTAATAGTAGGAAACCTCTATAATTCCTTATTTGAGTACTCACCTATCCGAATTGAACTTATCCTGAAGGCTCATAAATTTCCCACTGCTTGCCACAAGCGTCCAGTCATATAACATAACTTCGGTTACTCCCACTCAACTAGGAGGGGTAACCACGATCATACTCTACTGTTCTTAATAGTTTACACTGAACGATCGGTTCGTTCGAACGTTTCTCACAAAGTCACTAACTTATCTCATTCAGTCGTCTTACCCACTTCTTCCTGCACAAAATCATACCCAATTTCCTTCCTCAATACTCTTCCCAAAGTTCGCACACTTACCAAGGACAGTCTACACAACGCTGCACCTATCGGCATTACTGACAAGTCTACTACTTCTGATTTACTTACTTAATCCGACATACTGTCTTCACCTCCCCACGTTAGCGTGGAGCACTGCCACCATCATTACTCGCCCCTCTCTTCTGACAATTCCCAAGCTGCAAAAGTTTTCTCATCACTATACATAACCAAACGGTTGCACTAACATTCTAACTTAAGGCTTCCGACCAAATCACCTCGAATTGACACCAGAGTTCTACGTCACTATACATTCTTTAAACTCCAACTTTTACTTTCTCAGCCAATTCGTTCACACATAAGCAACAGCTCACATTCTTTAAGGATTTCACATCTATTCCACCACATTCTGACTAATACATCCATCATTTTCTTTAAACTTCCAATTATCCCAAAATATGCTTACTTAGCGACTCCTACAGTTAAAGACACTTGGTTTCTCCTTTGGGTATCTACCCACCACCACTCCGTGATGCTATCCCGAACATAATTGTATAACAACGTCAACTTACACCCTACGTGCTCCAACAACCTGGTTAACACTCGAACACCTCATCCGAAACCCCCAAAAAGGCTTCCCTCTGATGCTTTCTTTTTCTCTAACATCACATCACTACGACGCTAGCTGGCACATTTAACTTGGCAATTATTGCCACTACATAACTGTACATTCCTCACTCAACATCACACTACAGACCAAAACTCTCATGGCCATTTATACACAACTCAAGCTTATCTTCAAGACCTCGCGCATAAATAACCGAGTCTATCTCGCTACGTTGTCTCTCCCCAGCTCTAGTTGAACCACAACACCAGAATTTCTGATTAATTCTAACATACTCGTTTCTTGCTAGCTTGTTGCAATACCAAACCATTACACCGACAGGGCACATTTCCTCACAGATCGACATAATCTATACCCTCACTTCGATTGTGCTAAATACTTCATTATTTACGAACCATCCATCTCGTAAGTAAAACGCTTATCTAAAACAGCAGCCTTTCACTATCTTAACACCCCTACCAAGTGGTCCTTCACTTTCAATCTTCTGGTTCGAGTCTTCGGTATCATACACCTTACACAACTGCCGACTTTAACGTCAATAGTTGACCTGTTGATACTTCCTTGACCTATTCTTCAACAAGGGTCCCTTACTGAACCTAATCCTTCCTACATATCATAATCAATTTCACATCCCGTAGTCCTCATTCAAACTCACTCGAGGAACATCAATATTACAAGATCACTTTAAACTCTTATTCGGCGTCGAGGATATTTCATTCCTACCTCACCACACTACTCATAACGAGTTGCTAATACCAACACCTTGATGACTTCTAGTCATTCCCTGAACACAACCGTCCCTCGGCAACTGTATTTCCAGTCACCGCACGAGGGTACAGACCCTCATGCAACCGACGTTAAAGTCCACTTCCGACTCTTCCACTGCTCACCTCTCCTCTAGAACGCAATTACCAAAGCTACAAACATTCTCCCCTGATTTGTCCAACACCTCTCCACTCGAGGAGTTCTTCCTTAGCTTAAAATGTAATACTCTACGACCTATTGAGTTCATAGCCTTCATGCCTGACAACGCGATAAATGAGTCATTTCACACTTTTGAGCATTTTAAAGAAATAACACTTGAAAACAACTTGGGTACACACGACCCCAACATTCTCATAACTCCAATGCCCTGCACAACGATCTTGAGGATCGTTTGCATGCAATCTTTCTGTAAAACTTAATCTTGCTCAACCAAAATATGTTGTTACGACAGAAATAAATATTGGATGAAAAATCTTTCCATACGAAAAAAATTTGAAAGCAAGTACCGACACGAAGTAAACCAGTCGGTCCTCACACTCATTTATATAACTTCAACATGTCAATACTCATTTTGATTATAAAAGTTGTGCATTCAAACGTTTTCTTGACTTATCATGAAAAGAGTGGAATATTTTGCAAATCGTAAACCTCAAGACTTCATTGTACGATGTAAATGGATTTGTATATATATATATATATATATATATATTTTAAACATACGCTTGCACACGCCGACTCATATCCGATCAAATTTGATACTTACACATTTACTTTACTTATGAAAAATTCTCATGTACACATATACGAACCCAACGCATGAAACTCCACTTGCAATTGAAGGCTATTCACTCAAACAAGGTCAATCGCTTTACTCACCCAACTTATCGTTGACACCCTACTTTCGAACAGAGGTCGCCCTCTCGGCTTGCAACGACTTGCTATACATACATTCAACGGTCCACTTACTCAACCATTTCATACTATTTCGTTTTGATCAACTATCTCACCTTCCACTTCTACATGGTTTCATTTCACTTATTTCATTTACCCTGCAAATGGAAAGCTCGACCGAGAACCCAGGGCTCCATTGATACCTTCAAGGTTTTGACACTGTCTTTCCTTACCATCCTGACTGATCTATCCCATGATTTCTAGAATTGGGACTCTCCCGAAATAGGAGTCTTACTCAAACTCAAGCATTCTTCCTCTCCGAAACCACGAAGAGCTACCTCTAGACGACTCGTAATACTCTACACAACATTTCTTCTCCACGATGTATACGTACATCACATCACCAGGACTCCTCAAGACACTTCCCCAACAAGGGGTCTCAGTCTATCCCTCAGGGATCTTGCTGACATTCTAAAGTACTGGAACACGACATAAACACTAGCTTCTGACTACCACTTCGGAATAATAAGGCAGGTTAAGCACATACATGTACCTGTAAGTTCGCAATTACAATGGCCAGGTGGAATCTCAAACTTACCTTACATGACAGTCCTCAGTACCCTATTAGTCCTATCTCTATAATAGTGTCCTCCTAACGCATTTCCTGTATCTACAATAGTGCCCTCCTAACGCATTTCCTGATTCTCAGTTGTGATTTCTACTCCCAAGTTTAAGTTTAGGCCCGTTCGGTCACCTAAATCCCTTAAACTATGGCTCTGATACCAACTATAACAACCCAAATTTTTTAAAACATTTCATTTCTTACAAATAGAACATGCAAGGTCATAAGTAGAGAATATCCCAAAATCGAGTCTCAAAATTTCCTTACATCATAACAAAATTGGTTGGCGGAAACAACCTACACAACTGAGAAATAAACTAATTAGTATTATAGTGTCGTTATACTATCAAGCCTCCTTGCTAACTTCTTGCTCACTTGCTATAGCCTTTCATCACCTGCTTTCTTGAAAAGGTTTTAGTTTGAAAATGCGAGGGTTAGACCATAAGGTCTAGTGAGTCCCTTCTAACAGTTGTCAAAGCATTTAAAACAGTTTATCATTTTCAGCATAAAACATTCATAAATCTGCTCATTTAAAATCATTCACGGAATAAGGTCCGCCCCTCATAAATTGGCACCCTGAAGTCACCCTAAGGTGACAACGAGTCAGTCTCATGCTGCCTTACAAGGCCACACCTCCCTTGGCATAAACGGGACACACCCCCCCGGCACGAGCTGGCGGAACACCCCCCCCCCCCCCCGACTTAGCCAATTTACATCAAAACCAATGTATGCATACGTCCTACATATAAAACTTTAAACAACTTTCATGCAGATAAAACATTTATAAAAAAATAAACATGGCATTACTCATCATGTCTTGCTTTAGAAAACGCATTTAAAGCCACACATTTTAGTTAGAAAAACTCACCTGGTACGTTACTTGTTTTTCCCTACTCTGCCCCTTACTTCCAAACTGTCTACCTGAACAAGGGGTAAAAATGTATAAGCTGACTAGACAACTGTCCGGGTACTTCTCACCGGATACACACTTTTCCGGACGGCTTACCGGGTAAACACAACTGTCCGGATACCGCCTCTTTTCCGGACACAACTCTTTTCCGGACAAGAAACTTTTCCGGACAACAAACTTTTCCGGGCAACTATCCGGGAACTAATACGTTCGGACACTACCGAAATGTTTACCGGACACTCACCCGGTAACATTCATCCTATGCTGTTTTCCGGATACAGCGCTGGTCGAGTTTTGGTGCTTAAAATCCCACTACATGACTCCCAAACCGAAAGATAAGGCGATACTTAACCACCTAATGTTCCATAACCAAACCCCACAAGTTTTACTAACAAACACTAGTTAAAAGATGATTAAATCTTCTTATATGGTCTCAAAAGACTTAAAACAAGAGAAACTCTTAAAACCCAACAATCATCAAACAAATCTTAAATGGAGTTATGGGTTAAGGATTACCTGCTAGATTACTTGCAAGAAACGAAATCCACTTCTAATCCTTCTTCTGATTTCAAGGCTTGTTGATTCTCTTCTTGAATTGCACAAAACTCCCACCAAGACCCCTTTTCTCCTCTTCTTCAAGAATTCAGCCGTTAAACACATACACAATCAGGAAAATTAGAATGTTTCCTAGGGTTTTGTGCCCTTTTATACCCCATCTCCTATTTACCAATCAGCCCCTCAACTTCTACTTATCAATAAAACTTAACGTAAAACATAAAACCTTCCAAAAATGGTCTGGGTCGTTACATTAACACATATAATCGTATATTAACTAAAATACGTTTTAATTTTTAACAAGTTACACCATTATAATCGTCTCATCGATACCTTCGAAATGAGCCCAATATTGAATATTTTTTGATTTAATTATATTATACTTATTAGTTAGTTTACTTTATGCCTTTTAGTTTTTTATTTTTCATTTAGTTAATATAAGATTATTATGTTAATGTGATAAGAGTGTAAAACAAAAATTGAAAAAGTAAGAGACATCCCATAAATTAAATAATTAACTATAACAGTATAAATTGTAAATATTAAAAATATTTTTATTTAGTATATATGATATAATTAAATCAAAAAATATTCAATATTGGGTTTATTTCGAAGGTATCGAAGAGACGATTACAATGGTGTAACTTGTTAAAATTAAAACATATTTTTTTAACGTATTTTAGTTAATATACCATTATATGTGTTAATATGATAAAGATGTAAAATAAAAAAAAGGTATAAAGTAAACTAAGCAAATAATTATAGAGGGATATAATATAAATTCCAAATCATAATATATCAATCAGTTTCTCTATCCAGGTTCTTTGTCAGACGCCAAGGACAAATCACAAATGATGGTTTATCTAACTTAATGAGGACAAATGATGGTTTACCCTCAATGGAACTTAATGAGGACAAATGATGGCTTACCCTCAATGGAACTTAGGGGCTGTTTACTTATGACTTAATGGGCTTATTTGTCTACTCGGCTTATTCGCACAGCCAAAATGGGGTGTTTACTTACGGCTTATTCGCGCAGTCATGAGCTTATTCGCACAGATAGAAACCCTGTGTTGTCCACATTCAACCCAAAAAAAGACAAACCTACCCTTATTTTGCTTGTCTTCTCCCAACACAACTCTCGCTGAAACAAAAGACCCCCCCCCCCCCCACTCAATTTCAGTATTCCCTGTTTCACGCTGCTCATACCAAACATCAGCCACCACCACCACCACCGGCAGCCGACTGCCGGCCACCGGATCCTTCCCCACTGCCGGCGCACCACCACACGGACCTGCACCCTCCCGTTTCTCTCGATTCCTGCAACTCCTTCTCCTCCCTCTCAATCGATTACCATAACCTCCACCTACATCTCTCTCTCTCTGTCGATTTCTCACAGCAAGAGCCACAGACCACCGGCGACCTGCAGGTCTCGCCCCCCCCCCCTCTGCTTTTCTCAACCTTAGCTTTTATTTGTATATTTTGCTTTTTATTTATTTGTCATACAATTGTTGATTTAGGTATGGAAATGGATTTAGGAATACATGTTTTGAGTTAAAATAATTTGTGTGTTTAAGAAATATCATTTGTCTTAAAAAAACAAACAATAATTTATCACACAACGTATAATTCTTACTTAAGGGCAAATCAATCATTTTTGTCATTCAGACGGTTGGTTCAGATAAAAAAGTAAACAACAACATCAGTTTATTCGGACAGACAAATTTATCCAAACAGACAGATTTATCCATACAAGACTTAATGAAAAATTTGGTAAACAGCCCCTTAATGAGGATGAATGTATTATTATAACTCAAAGACCAATTGATAGAAAAAGAAAAAGAAAAAAATAAAAGCTTCACAAAACACCTAAAAGAGTCTAGTCAAAGGCAAAGGTAATAAAAAAAATGAGCAAACTTGTAAACAAAAACCGTCAACCAAAGAATAAAGAATAACAATTAATGGATAAAAGATTGGTAACTATTTATTATATTATTTAACAATAACATTATTTTAGGGCCACATACACAAAGTTCTTTCTTTCTTTCTTTCTTTCTATGGGCATTTGGGCTTGTTTCCATGAGTCAGCATATCAGTGTAGCAACTTCCACACATTTCTCTGTTGCCATGTGTGCCAGGTGGCACACAATTGCACCTCTGGCAGCACGTGCCACATGCCCTAGTGCACACGTTTGGTCTTGAATGTCTCCCGCATCTTATTGCACAAAGACCCCTACAATCTGTTGCATAATTTACACAAAATGTCCTTCCTTAATAATTAATTATCTGCTACATAAAATTACCCTAAATATATATATATATTACTATTTAAGGAGAGAAGTACCTACCTACAAGCGTCAAAACCCTCCTGGTAGTGGTTGGTCCTTTCTCCACCTGTTGTTCATAAATAAGTTTCTTATATAAATGATATAAGAATTTAATTACAATTAAAAATAGAAAGAAAATCAATAAACATGAAGAAGAAACCTGGAGATGATGGGCTTGGGCTTCTACTCCAGGCTCAGATGGAGATGAAAAGGACACCTGCAAAGCCCATAACCAAAATTAAAAGTGAATATTAATTACAAATTACAAATTATTTATAATGAAAAAAAAAAGTGCTCAGTTGTTATTTTAATCTATAACAAAATTGAGGTTTGCAAGTAAATTTTATGAATATATACACCTTGTATAATATAAGGGCAAGTTCAAACGAGAAGCTAAAACGTTACCGAGGAGGCGAGAAGTGTAATATCATATATGATACACAAGGTTGATCATATTTGATTAACGACATGTCACATTGGCAATACATAACACACCCACATGCCGTATGATCATATATAATATCATGCCTTGCATGATCCTTTGGCATGTAATCATATATGATATCACACTTCTCGTATAATATTTAACTTTTTGCATGATCCTTCCTCTATGTATATTATATATATATATATATATATAGAAAGACACCTGAAAAAGAGAGAGGACAAAGATTGAAATTAGAAGTGGGAAGAGAAAATTGAAAGCAGAAGCCATTCTTGGTAATGTATGGAGGTTTTCAAAGGTATGTCTTCTTATATATACAAAGAAGAGTGTATGGGCCTGGTAAATGGATCAGGCCCAATACTTTTATTTGTATTTTGTCTTACTTGCCAGCTATCTCTGCCAACAAATTTATAAATTTACAGTAGTTGTTCGTCTACCTATTTATTTGCCACCTGTCTGAAATGAATGAAGGTGGTTGTTTCCAAAATAATTAGACCATTTGAAGAACTATAAATAGAAGAAAATAAATAAATAAATTTATATTTATCTTTGATAATTAATTTTCTACGTTTCTAAAATCTCTTTTTATCTACTTGTATATATGCATGGTGTTTTTGGTACGCAGACAGGATAGAACAGAATAGGATGAGACAGGACAGAAGAGACCAGAACAGAACAGTTGTTCAACGTTTAGTAGACAGAACAGAACAAATAACATTAGATAAAATACAATACATAAAATTTAAAGAATGAGTAAAATAGAAAATATAATGTGTATTTAATGTTTTAAAATAAAATTAGATTTTATTTTGAGGTTATATTGATAAAACATAAACCTGTTCTAGCTTGTTCCATGGGGTAAGGGTGGAACAGGCATGTTCCACTCTGTTCTTGTCTGTTCCACATAAAAGCCTTGTCAAACATGGGACAGTGATCCATGTTCTGTTCTGTCATGTCCTGTCCAGTGTACCAAACGCACCCATACATATGAATCGAAGAGTTGAACAATAAGAAGGTGAACCGCGGGTACAACCATCTTTAATGGGCTCTTTGTATGATGTTTTATTTTATTTTGAAAGACAAAATTGCAATCCAAATCACAGTTTGCCAAATGTGTCTCACCACGACAACAATATTAGTACCTCCGTCGAGAGGAGCAATACTGAAATTACCCACCCATTTGTCTTTTCAAAATCGATATCTTTACCATCTCCAACCTTCATTCTAAAATCGAATATCTCCACATCTCTCAATGTCCCACCCCTCTTTGATGATTTTTCCCCAAGTCGAGGTCGTACGTTTTGCATTTGACACAAACTCGTATAGACCACCTTCACTACCATAAATACTTTTTATAACCTTCATCCATGCAGCATTTTCATCGATGTAAAAACACCACCAACACTTACCTAAGAGGCTCAAATTTGAGCCTTAAGATTCCTAAGACCATCTCCAATGAATCCTCTGTTTTACTCTCTATCTCTATTTTAGTCTCTAAAACCTCTTCAATTAAACCTTTATTTTAGTCTCTATAATAGAAATGAATAGTAACTCTCTAAATATAGAGAGTTACTATTCATACTCTCTATTTTTTTCTAAATTTTTGATAATTACAAAATGATCCTTCAATTTTTTAGATTATTGTATTTTCATTTTATTTGTTGTCTAATACCAATTTTAATAAACTAGAATTATATTTATCTTTAAGTTTTAAATGCAATTTAAATTTATCAAACTAATTTTAAAAACTAATAAACTTTAACAATTTACAACATAACATATTTAATTAAAACACGCCATTAACACATTTTAATATAAAAGGATTACAAATGATAAAGATACACAACAACGACTGTAATAAAAGCATACGTAAGGGGAAAACGGTTTTTGAATAACATTAATATTAATTTAATAGTCGGACAAAACGGATCCAGATCCTCCAAGATCATTAAAATATTCTCCAAATGACGTAGATGCATGAGGATTGTTGTTGTTATTCCTCTTCTCCAAACGGCGTAGATGCATGAAAGCTCACTTTGCATTTCGAGATGCGTTAGTTGATCATTTATGGGAAAGCTTTGCTAATTCCAATTAAAGGCTTATGTGATTTAATTTTAGCCGTGTGTTGAAAATGTAACATTTTTATTTAATGAAATTTGGTTTTTGATCATTTAATGCAGAATTAAATTAGAATTATAACGTGGTTAAAATAACATGATAAAGTTATTGTGAAAATGAAAAATATAAGGTGGCGTTTGGTTCGTTCTTTTGTACGGAAGGAATCTCTGAATTTCATCAAATTCCACAAATAAGGGAATTCATAATTCCTTAGCAACTAGAAGGTAATTTGATGGAATGGAATGTTGTATTTTCATAATTTCAAATATGCTCTTTAAGTTAAATATCTATAACATAATTTATTTTAATACTTTAGTTTTTTGTTTTTTATTTTTTATTTATTTTTTTATTTATATTTTTATATTCATATTTTATTTATATTTATATTTTGTATAATATAATTTAATAAATTTTAATTTTCTCGAAATATATTTTATTTTTCAAAATATAATTTTGTTCATCTGACGGTATATTTTATTTGGGTTGTGTATATTATATTTTGTACACATTAAAGTATTTAAAAAATATTTTATTAAAGTATTTTTAGTGAAAAAAAATTTAATGATTATTTTCTATTTAATTTTTTTGTTTTAAAAAAATTAAAAGTTATCTAAAAGGGTATTTTGGTCATTTAGTAAAAATTCATTCCAACTCCAAAGCTACATTCTGTGAACCAAACAGACAAATTCCAAATTTTTTAATAAATTCCATTCCAATTCTGTCAAGTGGTCAACCCTAACAACATTCCATTATAATTCTTTCATAGTTAAATTCCTTTGACATATTTCATTTCATACAAAAACATTCTGTGAACCAAACGCCACCTAAGAATACAATTTATAAAATTTAATAAATATAAGGGTATTATTGAAAATATATATAATCAAAATAAAAGATAATATATTTGGAATGTTCTTTTTAGAATATAAAATAGAGTAATACATTTGTAACGACCCAAAATCCTAGTGAATCTTGGAGTTTGGTGGTCAAAATAAAAGAAACGAAAGTTAAGTTAAGGGACCATTTCTGTCATTTGATGAAGGTATAAAAGTGCACAAACTTCTAGGGCAGCCTCCATTCTCAAAAATCAGTATTTTGGTGTGAGGTTGGTGACTAAGAGAGAAAAGGGAGAAGAAAGAGGTTTTTGGAAAGAAATCAAGAGAGTGAAGAATCATAGAGGAATCAAAGAAGAAATCAGTAAGGTAACTCTTATTCCTTGTTAATTCTTGTGTTCGATCTCTACTGGTTTGGATTCTTGAGGTTTATTGTGGTGATTCATTGAGTTTTCACCTCTTTTCCTTCAAAATGGGTTTTAAGGGTTTTTGTCTGGTTAAACCGATTTAGAAGTTTATAAATGGATTAAGTGAGTATTTGAGGTTGGTGGATGAACCCTTGTATATATCTAATCGACTTAATGGCAAAAATCGGAGTATAAATCAGTTTTAGACTTGTTAGGTTCGAACAGCCGTGTTTTTCGGACACCAGTGTTCGGTGGTGTCCGGATATGTTGCAAGTGTCCGGGTAAGTGCCCCACGAGGGTGTCCGGGCGTTTCTTAGTATCCGGGTAGATGAAGTCTCCGGATAAGCTTAGTGTCCGGGTAGTTTTGCCCGGATAAGTCTAGCGTCCGGATGGTTGTGTCCGGAAAAGCGTTGTGTCCGGAAAGAAGGTGTATCCGGGCAGTCTTGGTATCCGGATAGTATGGGTATCCGGGCAGTCTTGGTGTCCGGACAGGTTGGTACCCGGAAAGTGTGTGCTGGTCAGTAGGTTTGAGCCGTTTAATCTAATCCGAATCTAATGCCCTTAGGTGTTCGACTGGCTTAGCTGGGAGGTAAATAAGAAGTGCGTTCTACGATAATCAAAGGTGAGTTCTCTCACTCCTTTTTATGACGTACCATTTTTACTGAATATGGTTCCTGTATCGAGCATGAATTGATTTATAAAAGTTATGCATGCTTTCATGATTTACATGTTTACATACAAATGAAAGATGTTTAAAGTTTTCATGCATATGGTTTCAAATGTATGTGTATGCTATGTGGAGTCGGTTGCACGGTGGGGCCAGGGTACCTTGGGATCTCTGATCCCTTGGGCATATGGAGGTTAGCTTGTAGGTTGGAATTCGTTTTCCCCTACATGAAGGAACGAGGTGTCCATTTGGATTCCGGCGTAGACGAGAGGGTGTCCGTTAGGCCCCGATCGGAGTAGCTTATGCAATTCCCTGAACCCCGTGTTTAACCTTGGATGATGTTATGAGAAAGATGTGAAAGTATTTTCTTTATGAAATGATCTTTATACTGTGATAAATGTTTATGGAGGGAATTCACTAGACCTTTTGGTCTAACCCTCGCTTTTCAAAAACTAAACCATTTTCAGGTAAGCATGTTAAGGGTTCTTCAAGTAAGAACTAGGAGGCGATAAGAAGGACTTGAAGCCTCGAGTAACTTCAAATTTTGGCTATGATGACTATAGAATAGCTCTCGGCTGTGGATTTAGAGACTTCCGCTGTCAATTTTGTTTAGTATGAATTATTGATGACGTAAAGACAAGGTTTTATGTAATTCCAATGCTTATTTATGGTTGTTTGCCTGTTATGAAATTTGGGACGTTACAAATGGTATCAGAACCATAGTTTAAGGGATTTAGGTGACCAATTGGGCCTAAACTTAAACTGTAAGATGAGGAACACAACCGAGACATAGGATTGCCTTTAGGAACGATCACTATAAATGCGCTTAGGAATAAGGTACCAAGGACAAACGTGTAAGGTAAGTTTGGAATTACCCCTAGCCAGTGTAATTACGAACTTACAGGTACATGTGCGTGCTTACAATACCTTACTTATAGCAAATCTGTTGTGTCACGTCTAGCAAGGATTAACTATCGGTTTCTTTCAGTTTAGCGCTATGGCTGCGAGAACGTTGAGGAATAGGTCAGCAAAATCCCTGAGGGATAAACCGAGCTCCATTGCTTGGGGAAGTGTCGTGTAAGAGTCATTATGATGTGATGTATGTAGACATCGTAGAGAAGAAACGTTGTAAAGAATGATATGAGTCGTCTAGCGGTAGCTCTTCGTGGATTCGGAGAGGATGAATGTTTGAGTTTGAGTAAGACTCCAGTTTCGGGAGAGTCCTAGTTATGGAAATCATGGGATAGATCAGTTGGGATGGTAAGATAGAACAGTGGCAAAACCTTGAAAGTATCAATGGAGCCCTGACTTTTTAGTTGAGCTTTTCATTCGCAGGACAAATGGAATAAGATACTTATAGTGAATTGAAAGCATGTAGAAGTTGAAAGTGAGATAGTCGATCAAAGCGAAAATAGTGTGAAATGGTTGAGTAAGTGAGATGTGGAACGCATGTACATCAAGTTAGTGCTTGACCGAGAGGGCGACCCTTGGTCGTAAGTGGAGTATCAAGGATAAGTTGCGTGAGTAAAGCGGTTGACCTCGTTGAGTGAGTAGCCTTCTATTGCAAATAGAGTCTCATGCATGGCGTTCTTTTATGTAACATGAAATTTTCACGATTTAAAATAAAAATGTAAATGTCAACTTTGAACAAAATGAGTCAGCTTGTACGAGTGCGCGTTTAAAGAAAAAGCGATTTCAATACGTCGCACATTGAAATTTTGAGGTTAACGATTTGCAAAGTATTCCACACTTTTAATGATAAGTTAAATTGTTACAAAAATGGTCAAGAAAATGGTTACCTGTATTTCACTTATAACCAAAATGCTTATTGACCTTTCGATATCATACAATTGAGTGTGAGAACCGACTGGTTTACTTTGTGTCGGTAATTCTTTCAGAATTGTCTCATACGAAAAGATTTTCATGCAATATAGTATTCTCGTAATAACATTGTTCGGATTGAGCAAGATTGAGGTTCACGGGAAGATGCATGCCAACGATTCTCGAATCGTTGTGCAGGGTTTTGAAGTTATAAGAGTGATGGGGTCACGGGTACCCGAGTTGTTTCTAAACGTTGTTTACTTAAAATGATGAAATGTGCGAAAAGATGTATTTACTGTATTGTCATGCATGAAGGCTATGAACCCACCAGGTCGTAGAGTATTACGTCTTAAGCTAAGGAAGAACTCCGAGAGCGGAGAGGCGTTGGTCAAGTCAGGGGAGAACGTATGTAGTTTTGGTATATGTGTTTAAGAGGAGAGTTGGACCTTGGAAGAGTCGGGAATGGATTTTAGTGTCAGGTGTATGAGGGTCTGTACCTTTACTCGGTGACTGAGAACACAGTTGCCGAGGGGCGATGGTGGCCAGAGGAAGGACTAGGAGTCATCAAGGTATTGGTTTTAGCAACTCTTTATGAGTAGTGTCGTGAGGCAGGAATGAAAGGTCCACGGTGTGGGCCATGAGTTTCGAAGGGAGCTTGTAATATTGATGTTACATGAGTAAGTTTCGAAATAGGGGCGACGGATTATAAAGTTAACTATGATGTGTAGGGAGGAATAGGTCCCGTAAGGAACTCATGTTAAAGGATAAGATAAGGAAGTAGTTAAGAGTGTCTTTTGTTGTTGAAGTCGGCAACGGTGTATGTTGGCCGAGGCCGAAGACTCAAACCAGATGAGTGTAAGTTGATAGAATATCTTATAGAGGTGTTAAATTGGTAAGAGACTGATGTTGTTGAATAGGCGTTCTTTTTACGAGGGGAGGAGGGTCCGTAGAAGGACAAGATGAGTAACACAAGCGGAGTGAGTGTAGACTATACCAGTCAGTAAGAAAATGTGTCGTGTCTAAGAAAGGACTCGGATCATAAAGAACTAGCTAGGATGTTTGTGTTTGAGCTAAGTGTGAACTCGTGAGTCATTGTTCAACAAGTTGGGAGAGAACTAAGTAGCGAGACAGACTCGATTGTAGTATACGGGAGAATATGAAGAAAAGGGTGAATTGTGTACGAATGACCATGAGAGACTTGGTCGGTAGTGTGATGATAGGATTGGTGAATGTACGAACGAATAGTAGCTTCAATTGCCAAGATATCTGTGTCAGCCGGTGATGTAGTAAGGCGATGTTAGAAAGATGAAGGATTAGAAGGAAGTCCTTTTGGAATTTCGGGTAGAGTGTACGTTTTGCAATCCCAGTTGTTGAAGTACGTGGTTTGTAAGCTGGTGTGTATTTTGACTGTTATCGGAATGGAATGTCGGGGCAGAATTGGGTGATTGCCCAGCTGTGAGACCAAGCTTTGTGGTTATGTATGTTGTTAAGTATATTCTTGAAGGCAGAGTAAGTTTAAAGAAGATGATGAATTGATTAGTCAAGCTGTAGTATAGTAGATGAGAAGTCGTTAAAGAATGAAAATTGTTCCTTATGCGTGAGGGAATGATCCTAGAAGGAAATAGTTGGAAATGTTGGTTATGTTTAAAGAATGACATGATGATGATTGTGGGTCGGAGTGGTAGTATGATCATTAGTTGATTTGAAATGTCATGATAGAGGTATAAGCCTTTGGTTGGTTGATTAAAATTTTATAGATTTGTTAAGTAATGACGTTCATTTGTTATTACAGGATGTGTTACAATTCTTGGGGAAGTGTTATTGAGATTAACACACTGATTATTAAAGAATTATTTAAGGTAAATCTAAGTAAGAAAGTCGGGATGACGGTATATATACATCTGTCTGATTTTATGATCATGGTGGTTAATCGAAAGAATTGTGGAACTCGAGTTTCGGGGTGTTCCTGAGTTAATAGATCCGTTTGTAATAGAGAATCCAAGGGGGTGGATTATTAGAGTGAATAGGGGACGTTACTAAGAAACACACTTTGGGGTCATTGGAAGTTTAAAGAGGACGAGGGTTGTGTTAGTCAAAACGTGGTGGGATAGATGTGAAATCCTTAAAGAATGTGAATTGTTGCTTATGTGTGAAAGAAATGTCTGAGAAGGTAAAAGTTGGAGATTAAAGAATGTGTAGTGACGTCGAACAATGGTCTTGTTTCAAGACGGCTTGGTCGAATGCCTTAAGATAAGATCTTGGTGCAACTGTTTGGTTATGTGAGTAATGAGAAAGCGATACCAACATGTGGAAAGGTCGGGAGAGAGGGGCAAGTAATGTTCGGTGGGCAATGCTCCACGCTAACGTGGGGGGGGGGGGGGTGAAGACAGCATGTCGGACTAAGTGAGTAAATTGGAAGTAGTAAACGTGACGGTAATTCCATTAAGTGCAGTGTTGGGTAGATTGTCATTGATAAGTGTGCGAACTTTTGGAAAGAGTATAGAGGAAGGGAATTGTGTATGATGTGCAGGAAAGGAGTGGATGAGACAACTGAATGAGTAAGTTAGTAACTTTGTGAGAAAGGTTTAAACGAACTGATCATGTAGTGATTAAGCTAGTGAGAATAGTATGGTGTGACCATGGTTACTCCTCCCAGTTGGGCGAGGATGACCGGAGTTATGTTTTTATGATTGAACGAACGTAGCAATCAGCGAGGAGTGGTCATGTTTCAGGATAAGTTTATTTGAGTAGGTGGACACTTCAGCAATCGGTTGGAGGTTCCTACTCTTAGTTACGTATAAGTATGGAGTGGTGAAGTGGTAAGGATATGAGGGATGGTTGACGAACCGTGGTCTAGGCAGCCCGAGAAAGGGAAATGTTATCTGCATAGGCGATTGTTGGGTGGTGAGGTTGTGAGTTGTCGGGATGTGCAGGGTCGGCTTTGTGCCAAGCTGTCAAATGAATGACTGTTTCTTAGTAAGGGAATCTCGTGTTGTAGCGGGGAATTCCTCTAAGTTCCTCCTTAAAGAAAGTATAGATGCATGAGAAGCCTTAATTAATCTACTATTGTTAAGACCGATCGAATAGGAATAGTAGCCTTCGAGTTAGAGTACCGTAAGAACTGAAGGGAATGCATCCAATGTTCCATGTTTCGAATTTAACGAGGTGGTTGACTGAGTCAGAAGTGGCTTTACCTTGGGGAGGTGTCAGTTGTGGTGTGGGCATGATACCCGCAACTCTTCCAATGAGGAATTCCGTCCCCGGAATTCTTTTAAGGGGGGGAGTGTTGTAACGACCCAAAATCCTAGTGAATCTTGGAGTTTGGTGGTCAAAATAAAAGAAACGAAAGTTAAGTTAAGGGACCATTTCTGTCATTTGATGAAGGTATAAAAGTGCACAAACTTCTAGGGCAGCCTCCATTCTCAAAAATTAGTATTTTGGTGTGAGGTTGGTGACTAAGAGAGAAAAGGGAGAAGAAAGAGGTTTTTGGAAAGAAATCAAGAGAGTGAAGAATCATAGAGGAATCAAAGAAGAAATCAGTAAGGTAACTCTTATTCCTTGTTAATTCTTGTGTTCGATCTCTACTGGTTTGGATTCTTGAGGTTTATTGTGGTGATTCATTGAGTTTTCACCTCTTTTCCTTCAAAATGGGTTTTAAGGGTTTTTGTCTTGTTAAACCGATTTAGAAGTTTATAAATGGATTAAGTGAGTATTTGAGGTTGGTGGATGAACCCTTGTATATATCTAATCGACTTAATGGCAAAAATTAGAGTATAAATCAGTTTTAGACTTGTTGGGTTCGAACAGCCGTGTTTTTCGGACACCAGTTTTCGGTGGTGTCCGGATATGTTGCAAGTGTCCGGGTAAGTGCCCCGCGAGGGTGTCCGGGCGTTTCTTAGTATCCGGGTAGCTGAAGTCTCCGGATAAGCTTAGTGTACGGGTAGTTTTGCCCGGATAAGTCTAGCGTCCGGATGGTTGTGTCCGGAAAAGCGTTGTGTCCGGAAAGAAGGTGTATCCGGGCAGTCTTGGTGTCCGGACAGGTTGGTACCCGGAAAGTGTGTGCTGGTCAGTAGGTTTGAGCCGTTTAATCTGATCCGAATCTAATGCCCTTAGGTGTTCGACTGGCTTAGCTGGGAGGTAAATAAGAAGTGCGTTCTACGATAATCAAAGGTGAGTTCTCTCACTCCTTTTTATGACGTACCATTTTTACTGAATATGGTTCATGTATCGAGCATGAATTGATTTATAAAAGTTATGCATGCTTTCATGATTTACATGTTTACATACAAATGAAAGATGTTTAAAGTTTTCATGCATATGGTTTCAAATGTATGTGTATGCTATGTGGAGTCGGTTGCACGGTGGGGCCAGGGTACCTTGGGATCTCTGATCCCTTGGGCATATGGAGGTTAGCTTGTAGGTTGGAATTCGTTTTCTCCTACATGAAGGAACGGGGAGTCCATTTGGATTCCGGCGTAGACGAGAGGGTGTCCGTTAGGCCCCGATCGGAGTAGCTTATGCAATTCCCTGAACCCCGTGTTTAACCTTGGATGATGTTATGAGAAAGATGTGAAAGTATTTTCTTTATGAAATGATCTTTATACTGTGATAAATATTTATGGAGGGAATTCACTAGACCTTTTGGTCTAACCCTCGCTTTTCAAAAACTAAACCATTTTCAGGTAAGCATGTTAAGGGTTCTTCAAGTAAGAACTAGGAGGCGATAAGAAGGACTTGAAGCCTCGAGTAACTTCAAATTTTGGCTATGATGACTATAGAATAGCTCTCGGCTGTGGATTTAGAGATTTCCGCTGTCAATTTTGTTTAGTATGAATTATTGATGACGTAAAGACAAGGTTTTATGTAATTCGAATGCTTATTTATGGTTGTTTGCCTGTTATGAAATTTGGGACGTTACAACATTGAAGAAAACATAACACGTTCTCTACTTTTTACTCTATAAACCGAAGGAAAACAATTTTCCAACTTACTTCTAAATTCAAGAATGGGGTGCCACTTTGTTCATATTGGATCAGTTGGAAGGCCAAGATACGCAAGAGGGACAGTCCCAACGCCACAATTTAGATGGCCTACTAAATTAATTATGGTGTGATGCAAATGACCTTTTTGAAGACTAATCTAAAGACCCGAAGCAAGCTCATAACTCATTTGAGGATTCTCATCAAGCTTTTGGCATTGGAATCATTCCACTTCCCAAAGGATACTATATCATCACTCATGCCGACCATATATATCCACCACCACCACCACCAATTAATATTAGTTTTCATTTCTTAATTGATGTTATCTAAATTGACAAATTTTCGAGATCTATCAAAAACCTAATGCAAAATTCCAACTGCTATTGGTTGATTTGTTTAATTTTTTTAACTTGCCCAATGTTTTATTAATTTTAGAGATAGAAAAAGTTTTCTTTTATAATTCGGTATACTATTTTTCAATATTGTTATATTGGTGGAAATTTCATTTTGGATATAGATGTTATGTATTTTTAGTTTAAAGTTCATAAAAGTCCCAAACCGCCTACACTGGTCAAACCAAACCGTCTTCTTATGGTCAAGTCCAACTGGTTTGGTCATTTGTTACCAAACCGCTCGGTTTGGAAAAATTCTCAAACCATCATTACGGTTTGGTTTGTGGTTTTGGGAATTACACCACCCAAACCAGGCCGTAAACACTCCTATTTGACGGATTCTAATTCCACCAAATTCTATTTCATGGACCAAATGTCCCCTAAGAATAGTGAAGATGCTTAAAAGAAAAGAAATAAAAGGTTTGATGATATTTGTTGCGGGTATTTGTGACGTTGAAACGGTGGTCCAAAGTGTGTAGCCGGAATGCAACTCCCGATGCGTTTACTTGTAGCGTGGTGTCTATCTGTTTTTAGGACCATATGTCATCTCTGACTCTGGATGTGTTTCTAGGACCATAACGCATTCTTATGACCTCCAAGATGCCAGGTAGGCATTGAGAAGTAATAAAGGAATCGACACACGTCAACAAATGGATGTGTTTGTACTCATACGAAGAAGCCATGAGAAAAAAAAAGTTAAGGTGAGAAGCTTTAAAAAAAAGTACTCTTTCTCACTTTTAATCTCACCTTCATCCTATAAATTGCGCTTCTCGAGATAATTTATATGAGTGTTGATCTTCAATTAGAATTGATAGAGATCCCTTCTCACCATAAAAGAGATTTTCTTTTGTTTTGCAACATTAGATCGAGATAGGACAGGAGTGAAAAGGAATTAGAACAAAATTCCATTTTTTTTGAAAAGATAGTACAATATTGGTAAATTATTAAGCCATTTATGTAAATTAAATTAAAACCCTAAAATCTTTCACATTCTCGCCCCTGTAGTCTCATCCGTGTACCAAACGTAGTAATGTTTGTTTTGGATTATATTGAGGCAGGCCTAGAAAAACTTGAATGGGGTATTTAACATCTCATCCACCATATCAGAGTGGCAATTGGGAATTGCAAATCACTCCCACCACTACCATAACTAGGGGTGCTCACGGGTTGGGTTGATCGGGTTGAAAGCATTTCGACACATCAACCAAATGTTGGCGGTTTGAAAAAATTTCAACCCAACCCAACCCAACCCAACCCGTTCGGGTTGATCGGGTTGTTCGGGTTGTGTTTAAACAAGGTAAAATCAAAATTAGAAACATAAAAATAAAGGAAACATTATTTAAAATACAACCGATAATTCACACAATATATAGATACTACATATAAAAATGTTTAAACCAAACATGATCAAATAACTTGACGTCTCCGATTTGCATATTTCGTAAAATTTTAAATATATCACCATCAACTATTTTTCTCAATTTGCATATATATGTTAGCATTTACTATATATATATATATATACATGTGTGTGTGTGTGAAGGAGTTATATAGAGATGGATAAGAGATTGAATATATATATATATATATATATATATCGGGTTCATCGGGTTGGGTTGGGTTCAAATTATCCTAACCCGATATCAACCCAATACATACGGTTTGAGGATTTTACAACTCGATTGGACATCGGGTTGCTTCGGGTTGGGTTATTTCACGTCGGGTTGGGTTGGGTTGATCGGGTTGGTCGGGTTTTTGAGCACCCCTAACCATAACCATACTAACTACTCTTTACTATGCAATTGCTGATTGCTGACCAATTTTCAGCCTGCACATGGGTTTAAGATTACAACACCAACAAAATAATGATCAAACCCTATGTTTACCAAATAAATGAATGCAAAAAAAAAAGTTCAACCACAATCTCTGTAACAAAATTTCTAAACATCCCTGCAGTTGAGGAATGCCCGCAAATTAACAAGAAAATCGAATACCTGTCAGCTAAGTATACACCTTCCTTCCGTTGGGATGTCTAGAAACCGATACTTAGTTCTTTTTCATTCATCTCGTACACATGGTCTCTTGCATCAGTTAGCGCACTCTGCAAAGTTTTATTTATATGCTTACATCAATCGAAAAAAAGAGACATTTTTTTGGCATACTAGGATTTGGCTATGCGTTTGGTATGCGGGAGGGACAGGAAAGAACTAAAACAAAAACTTGTAGTTCCACATTGGTGCGACCATTAGACTGAGAAATGCATTATTTGTCTGTTCCACTAAAATAGGGGGAACAAACTTGATAAATTACTAAACTACCCATGTCAAGTTAAAATCCTAAAACCTTCCACAATGACTACTGACCATCTACTCCGATAAATAATAATATGGAAGGAAAGAAAGACAAGATCAAATACCTGCCCTAACTTTGTAAGGAAGTTGCTAGAAAGATTCAAAGATGTCAGTCTAACATCTTCGTTAGACTTCAATGCTTGAGAAATGGCAAAAGCCCCTTCATCCTGTTGCCAAATCAATTTAAAAAAAAGATGAAATAAAAAAACAAACTCTTTTAATGCCAAGTTTTCTTGGGAAAGAAGGAGGGTCATACTCTAATTTCATTGAATCCTAAATCGAGCGATACAAGAGCTTCATTCACCACCTTAAGGCTGCGAGCCAGGCACTTAGCACCCTGCACAACCAACTGGCTATTAATTTGTTGAACACAGGGAATGATACAAAATAGTCATCTTTACAAATATGAACCTCATCGCTAAGCCCATTAGCTCGTAGGTCCAAAGTGGAGATCGTATTGTTGTATTTTAGAGTATCAGCTATGAACTCTGCACCCTTTGCTCCTATCTGAAACATGTTCAAATGAAATTGGTCATTTGAGATTTCTTAGAGATTCTAAGGGGCTATCTGGTTCACGGAATTCAAAGGAATTTGATGGAATTGGAATGGCAAATTCCTTTGACCAAATTCCAATTCCTTTGTTTGGTTCAATTCTTGAAATGGATGGAATCCTTTGAATTCCATTAAATTCCACAAATCAATGAATTCATCATTCCTTGACCTAATGGAAGGAATTAAATTCCATCCTTTTGCATTCATTTTAACCAACACAAACCACCCCTTCCCCACCACGACCATGCAACTATTGTCACTGTCATGCCCACATCCCCACCACCCCCATCCTGTCCTACTACCCACCTTCCACCCCTGCCAACCCCCACCCAGCCGTGCCCCTGGCCCCTTACCCCAACGTGCCCATGCCTTGCCCACCTTGACCACCCCCACCTCTGCCCAACCATCCTACCCACCCCTCACCCTTGCCAACCCTCTCCACCCCACCCCTTCTCCCCCCACCACCACCCTCCCCCTAAACAAAGATGGAGATTCTATTTTTAGAGATTCCATTCCAATTCCATCCAACCAAACACAATCAAAGTGTGTGGTCAAATTTCATTCCAGTTCCTTCAAAGTCAAATTCCTTTGATGGATTCCAATTCCACCAAATTCCATTCTACGAACCAAACGCCCCATAAGAGTTCATAAAGAATTTCAAATCTTGTAATCTACCTTACACCAACCAAGCATGAGGGTTTTTATATTTCCATGAAACTTGAGAACATCTGACAAAGCTTTTGCACCATCTGGTCCCATGGGATTATAACCAAGTTCAAGCTGTTTGCATGAGAGAGATAGAAATTGAGTTGCTTCAGTTTGGTAAGCATAGTTCTTCCCTCCATCCCAAAATAAATGTCCATGATGAAAAAGGCACACGGTTTTAGAAATGTGTAATTATTCCACTTCTAATTACCTAAATGGCAATTGTACCCTTAATACTTGAGGGGATAACGAAATTCTTCATTTCATAATTAAGGTTAGAACCTGAAAGTAGGCACTCACATTTGAAATTGGACACGTTTTTGTGACAACCTAAAATAGAAATGTGGATACTTATTTTGGGATGAAAATACTACCACCTCCATCCCATGAAACTGCAAAATTTGACTAACCATAGTCTTAGGAAAGTGTTATTGTTTGTCAAATGTCTAAAATACCCTCCAATAATGATAAAATACGAGTACCGTCTCGATCCAAATCGACACCATTAACTTTGTAACAATGACAAATAGATAGACTTGAAAACTTCCCAGAAATGGAAACGTTGCAATTTCCATCAAAAGGAGGCAAGTAATTCGGCAAAAGACTCACAGCTGTTATCACAGTATTATCTTTTAGAACTTCTGATATCGCAGTTATCCCTTTAGCATGGATGTCATTTCCCCCCTGAAAGTATAAATGGTTGGATTTATTACAAATAATCAAAACTTTACGTCTAACGGGGTAAACTTGGGTCCTCTCCTCACCAAGTCTATGTTTGTTATTGAACGATTCTCCTTCAAAGCATCAGCTATTCTCTCAGCTCCCTGACGTATTTTGATAATCATGTCAATATATATAATAAGAACCTTAAAAACAATAACAGGATATCGATTATTGTTGACAGGAGAAAATACTTGAAAGTTTTGAATTTAATGAGGGATGAATACCTCATCTTTAACGTCATTCATGTATACGTTAAGCCACAACAAGGTTTTACTTCTTTTGACATATTCCGCTACATGAAATGCGCCTTTTGAGGTTATCATATTGTTGCCAATGTCGAGAGCTGTGAGCTTCCCTGCTTACCAACTATACATGTCAAGTTAACACAATATATATACATACAATGAAACATGTTAGCATATATTAACAACAGAAAACAATCCATCAAGGAACCAAACCTTTATGTAACAACAATCCAGCTATTAAAGCACGAACTCCTTCATCTCCTATGGAGTTCCCATGCAGAAAAAGTTCCTGCATATTTATATATGTTTTACATATCTGATCACTTTTGTGTAGAATTTAGGAATTCAAGTTCAAATAAATATTGTACTAAGTGATAAAAAAAACTTAAACCAACATATCAACATCAGTTAGGGACTAGAGATGAATACCCTTAAAGCTTTGTTACCCTCGAGCCCTTTAGCAAGTGCAGAAGCCCCTAAAGCACCGCCATAATTTCCACTAGGATAACAAAACGTGTTGTCAAATACAAAATAAATCAGGCTGGCACGAGTTAATCCATGCTAATATACCCCAACAGCCTTTTGTACATTGTTAAAAAGCCATAAAATGTATCCGTATAATGGGGAACGCTGTGAAATAACGAGATCTACTTACTTTAGATACAAGCTCTGTAACGATCTATTCTCAAGAAGTGCCTCAGCAAGACCTGAAAATCCCTGCCTCCGATGCCAAATAAAAAGTAAGAAATATCAAATATGCTATTAACTTCAATAATACATACAAACATAAACTACGGTGAATTAAATAAAAGACATACAGAATAGTCGATCAAATTGTTGTTGAGTTCAAGTGTTCGCAAGGTTGAGTTTTTCTTTAGCATCTCAGCAATAGCCTTTGCTCCCTGCAAGATGTAAATATAGCCGAGGATATTCAATATTGTACATCAATTCATATCTAACCAGAGCATTTTTTGTAAAAAAATTGGGAAAAAACTAACCTCGTCTCCTAGCCCAGTACTGTTTAGCTGGAGCTTCTGAATACCATTATTATCCACCAGTATATCACATAAAACCTGCATAGGAAATATCATATATTATCAGTAATTCAAAATCCCATAGTACTGAGCAAAGCTAGAAATCAATAAATGCGTTTAATGCGAGAATCAAAAAGTAGACTAGGACCCTTTACAATGACCCTCTTCAAGATTTATTTGTAAACGTAGAGAGGAACATAATTAAACTTTACAATTCCCTTCAAACCCATGACCTACTAAAACCAACAAATTAGTTCACCTTAGCTCCTTCATCCCCAATAGTGTTTCCTGATAGGTTAAGAGTCTTTAGATAAATGTTTGATTGCAGAATACCATCAAAAGCTTTAAGTCCTTCTGCAGTTATTCCATTGGCAGCAAAATTTACTTCTTCTGCAACCTGGAAAAGGAAAAGCAAGGATGCACTTAGTACACCAAGCCAAAGCCACAAAGTCAACTAGCAACCAGTGTATAAGAACTTAAGGAAGGGGATTTATCATGTTATGCCATCACTCATAAACACAGAGTTTCAGCTACAAGCTGGTTCTCTATTCACAAAAAAATAAAAATAGTACTCTCTCCCTCTAGAAATGTGTGAAATGCCACTCAACGGTGACAGAGGGGGGGAGGGGGTCAAAACATATTTGTAATGATTGATTTGGGCGCATAAGTAATTTTAAATTGACAATGTCATAAAGTGATAATAACAAAACGTTGGCATTAATATGGGACCTGCAGATATTTACAATTCTATCTGCACATGAGTGTCAGAATGTAAGTTCATCTAAACCGCAATACAACTCGAATATGATACGTGTTGGATAATTATCTACTTCCATAGTTCACACAAAGATTAAATGAATCTTAATATTTGCAATATGAATCTTAGAACTCATTACGATCCAAAACCCTTTCCTCTGAATCTAACTATTCATCATTTGATATTTATTAAGTACAAAATCTAGTTTGAACTATTTTGGAAGGGATATTATGACAAACAGCCTTACAAAAAATAATATTATCAACTAGCCACATACAATAATAGATCCAAGCATCCCACGATACCAAATGTAAGTCACAACCACAGGCCGACCCAACTTCACCCAAATGACTTTGCGGTAATGAATTGCATCCACTATAATAGTACCATTGTATAAGCATCTTTCAAATGAATAAAGCAGAATAGTTAAAAGAGTAAAAATAAACATGATCATGAAAAAAATCTAGCCTGGTTGTAAGCTAAGCTCTCTGCAAGGAAAAATAGTCCTTCATCTCCAAAGTTGCGACCTGCCACAAAGGTACAAGATTGAATATTGGCAGCTTAACAATTGGTGTATAAAAAATATAAAGAATATTGTAGCATAGAATCTTATATGGTGTTATTTTGCTAGTACCTGACATGTCAACAAGGTTGAACGACCTAAGTTCTTGAGCAAAATCATTTAGTTGAAGTTTGGATTCCCTTTCAATCTTTGCACCAAAATTAGGTAACAAATTTGTTCCAGCGGCAAAGGACCATTTCAGTCCTTCGGTTGGTTTTTTCTCTGCTGCTGGAGCTTTTGACCGCTTGGGCATAAACAGTTTCTCCACCAATTTCCACATAACTGTCAGCTGAAGACATAAATTAGTGAACCATTGAGAAGCTTCTATCTTTAGCATAACTCTCTTGTATATCTATTTGAGAAACATTAACTTTTCTGACAATGAATGAAAAAACAAACGGGTCACGGGAAAGGGAAAATTCTGAACATGATAAGAAGTTAAGAATGATGGTTAATGATATATGACCCTCTAGCACAAAAAAGTTCGACTTTACATAGCTAATACCGTTATGATAGTCAGGATGAAGTTCCCTATTAATGACCATATCTAAATAGAATAGGGTAACCAGAAATAGTAGGCGTCGTATTTGTGGAAAATGATAAGGTCCAATCTAGAGAGAAATACTTTCACGAGTGTAATATCTATTTTTTTACTGCCAAGTCACACTACCTACTGGACTTGCCACTAATTTGACCATAATCAAACTAGGGTCAACATAATAGGCAACACTGTTAACTTAAATCAAGCACTACAGTTCGGATGTGTAATTCTCAATAATACAACAGAAGTCAGAAACATGATACACAAAACAACAACCTCACCCATGACAACACCAATCCCATAACCAAAAGAAAACCATAAATCCATCATCATACATTTTCAACGTTATCAATAACAGCTAACTAAATTCAAGCTATTGTCCTTTCCCTAGCTAACTAATCAAACATAAAGCTCATTTGGTTGTAACAATTCAACATGCTTCTAAATTATAACACACTTTGATAGGCAACTGCTCCTCCTCGTAAGCAGACATTTTGCAAGTAGCTACATTTCGTTGTTTTGTTAAACTTAATCCTGTTCAAATGCAGAATTGATAAGGATTTTGTTGCAAGTTTAATCATTCTATCCGTACAAGTTGCTATACCATCCGAAATTTTAAAATCCCTACCAACTGAAACAGTAAAGGTCAAAAGCATTTGACATCCAAAGTCCTCATAATCTAGCTCTTATTGTATGAAATTGAGAGAATACATTCAATAACAATAGAAACAATAAAACGCAATAGATAGCAATTAAAAAGCAATACCAAAAGTAACGACAACGAACGAGCCGACCGGCAACACAAAAGAAACAATCTCCTTCACCGGAACGGCGATTAAAGGCGCTGCTTCGGATTGAGACTCCTTATAAACTCTCCTACCTCTCGCCGACCGTCCAGACGAACCTGCAGCATTTTTTATTGCGAACCTTTCGAATTGCAAACGTTGGCGTCCTGAATGCACATAATGCAACTTAGTTGAGAAAAATAGCCGCCTGCGAAGCAGCATACAGACATCGGGTGTGAAGGTGGTGGTTGTAGTTGCTTTTGGATGAGAGTACATGGAGAGAGTTGAAGCAAAATCCATGACTGTGAGTGAAGAAAACAATTTGGGGGAAAGGAATAAGGATAGAAGACGACGACGACGATGAAGAATATACTTGGCAGTTGGAAATGGGCCAATGGGGTTTGGATCAAAATTTGGGCTTTTATAATATTAGCCCATGGGACTTCAAGCCTTTTTCGGTAAATTAAACTGGATTGGACTGAACTGAGGGTACATGATACTCGTATCTAGGGATGATCATTTGCGGGCTTGGACCAGGCTCGAGTCGGTCCTAGCATATTTTTGTTTTTGCAGATCGATGAACTTGCTTGTACCTGCCTTATAAACGGACCAGACTTTTCCATGAGCTACCACCTACCGGACTTATTTTTTTACATTTGAAAAAAATAAAATTTTATAAAATCATAACTTTTGCAAAATCTTTTAAATTATGTAAGCTCTTTCGAGCTTAGACATAAAATATATCAGTATACATAGTGTATGAAAAAAATAGTTTCATGATATATGGATATATAGCATAAACATTTTCTCTCTAATTATTTATCAACTTTCAAAGTCCGGGTTTTTTCAATAAAAAAAATATTTATCCACCGAACATTCCAAGATCGAAATCTGAGACATACTATATAACATAGCGTGCGCGCGCACACACACACACACACATATATATTTGGGTGACGTAGCGGAAATTCAACTCAAAGTCACTTCTAAATATTTTTAATAAAAAGCAATAAAGTATTAATTATCTATACAATTTAATCAACTATACTAATATAACGGACCGGTCAGGCTTGTTCGACTTCTTTTTTAATTGTCGAAGCCCGCCCATTAATTTTAGCGGTCTAACCCAAGTCCGGCCATTTTTTTTAGAATGATTGTCCAAATCCACTTCACTAACGGGTCGAGAGGGCCATGTCTAGCGGGTTGTACCGCCCGTGAACAGCTCTACTCGTATCGCTGTGTTCTCGAGTTTTTTTTACAAAGCAAATGAAATGGAAAGGAAGGAAACTAAAAGGGAAAACAATGTCGTGTTCTCGAGTTTTTTTAATAAGGTAAAGAAAAGGGAAGAAAAATATTGTTTATTTTTCTCCTCAAACTTTCCACCCAAAAGTGGGAGGAAACAGAAGGACCGGAAAAAAAGAATTTAAGAATAATTATAAAATTACACATATACCCATTATTTACATTCCACTGTAAAATAAATAAGGTTAGACTGGTAAAAATGACATATTTTCTTTCCTTTCTTTCTACTCAAGAACATGAAATTTTATTTTCTTCCTTTCATTTTCCTTTCATTTCCTTCAATCTCAAGAACACAAAAACAAATATTTCTTTTTCTTCCCTTTATTTTATTTTATTTTATGTTTTTTTCCTTATAAAACTCGAGAACACAACATCAAAGTGGTAGAGATGGTCAAAAATGGCTAGGCCCGAGACCTGGAATGGGACCTGTAAGGACCAAGTTAGGGCCAACCCGGTTAGGTGGTTATGAGTTTTATAAAAAATCTTAGGCCGCCGCCCCAGTACCGATTATATATAGGACTGTGACCGATTATACATGAGCCCGAATTTTTAAATTTAAGAAAGTTTTTATAATTAAATTATATATCAAATTTTTTTCAATATTTCTATAAGTTCTTTTTACCAAAAACCTTAAGTATTTTTTTATAAGTTTTTCAAGTTCTTTTTGACATTTTTTAAGTTTTTTAAAATGTTTCAACACTAAATCTCAAAATTCGTAATTATAAAATATCTTTAACATTTTTGTGTAAAAAAGATTTAAAATTATATTTTTAAAGTGTATCTAATGACCCATTAATTTTTTTTAAGCGTATTTCAATAAGACCATATTATTTAATTACTACACCACCTATGTTAAATTAAATTCTAAAACCTTCCACGATCTTTTACCTTCCTACATCATTATTGCTCATCCACTTTAGTCTTGTCCATGTGCCAAACACATCCTTATAGATGAAATTCAACTTGTTGGTTTGGCGGGTAATGAAGCGGAGATGGAGATGATTTCTAAATCAGAAGCAGGTTTGAATAGGGATGGAGATAACAATAACCTACCTATAATCGGATCATGATTTTGTGTGTATATTAAGCTTGTATCCAACGAGCTTCTCTTACATGTCGATGATTATTTCCCATCGAAACATTCCCAATTTTATGTCAAAATCAAGTTAAATCATACATTGGAAATGTAAAAAATAAGATTTAACGTTAATGCATAGTACGTACAAAGGAGGTATGGATTTAATAATATAAAAGATGCATTTAGGGGCCGTTTACCGAATGCTTAACTCGGTAAGTGCTTACCGCTGAAATTTAACACTATCACTTATTTATCGGGTAAGATTTTAGTCCACCAAAACAGTAGTGTATGCAACAATTTATCCGATAACCGCTAATCGTGGAAAGACTTGATTCTCTCTTACCGGGTAAGATTCTTGGTCCTTGCCATATTCAAAGGTACTGTGAATTGGTAAACGCTTATCTGGGTATGCTTTTGGTAAACGGCTCCTTAAGCAAGGACCAAGAATCTTACCCGGTAAGAGCGAGGCAAGGGCCAAGAGTCTTACTCGGTAAGTGAGCGCAACGACTCTTACCACGGTTGGTGCTTACCGGTAAATTGTTATACGATACCGTATTGATGGACTAAAATCTTACTCGATAAGTAAATAATAGTGTTGAATTTTACCGGTAAACGCTTACCCGGGTAAGCATTTGGTAAACGGCCCTTAGTCCGCCTCTAAATTAATTAAAACAAAAAAAATAACATAATAATATGGATTTTCTTGATATAATTGTCAATTGATATTAAAATTACATAAATGTTTGGATGCCATAGAAACCAAGGTACGCCATTGAAGAAGACCCTTAACTTGGGTTTTCACGGCGGCCGGCCGGCTGTCATCATCGATCACTACAAACCCATTTGCGACTTCATAATTCCATCACCATCTCTATATAACCATCACCATTTTCAACCCTTTTTTCATTCAATCAAATTAACCCACAATCTTCATCAAATCACCACCACATTAACAATGGCTTTTGGATCTCCGGCCACCGTGTTTGTTGTCTGCTTCGCTGCTATGGTGGCGGCAGCCGCCGCCATGGATCCAAACATGCCCGGAATGTACATGCCGCCTGCACCTTCACCGTCAGCAACCACCATGACTTCTCCGTCGGCGGTGGTTGGAGGCTTCGTTGCTTTGGCTCTCTCATATCTCATGATCAAAGAAAGGGTTTAATTATTTATAAATTGTATTTTGAATGTTGCTAAGTTTTTTGTGTGTGTTTAATTAATACTTCAATGGTGTTTTGTGGACGACTTATTGTAATTCCTTACCTAAATAATAAATAATATATATTTTTCTCGGGACCTTCTTTAGCATGTCAAATATGTGATTTTAAACAGGGCTTCCAAAATTTTGGGGCCTAGTCATACGTTGTTTAGAGTCTTTAATCAACGAATGTAAAACTACATCCCATCTTAGTGCCTCGCTAATTTTTATCAGAAAACAAAAATAATATATAGCATCATCGTTTCTGTAATTTGTATATGTGTATATTTTTTTATCTCACTTTGCATTATAATAGAAAGGTTTAGGTATTTCAAAAAAAAAAAGTTTAGGTGTAACAGGTCCTACAAAACGATTGGAACGTCCCTGATTTTTTGAATGGTAATTTGATAACGATAATAGATGTAGTTTTCTATTAAGGATAATAAATGTAGTTTTAAAAACTAAATATATTTAATTCCGTATATAATTATTTGTTATTTATAACTTTATATTACATAATTAGAAAGTGTTTAATGTAAGCTTTTAATTAAACCCGATATATTAATATGAATCCAAAATTAACTTTGGTAGTTTGGTTATCATCGATATGTTCGCCAAGTTCTACAATCCAATCGATTAAAACAACTATAAAAAATATTTTCTTATAAAACACAATATTGTAATATATTAATCTTAATTCATTTTGAAACAGATTTGGGCGAAATAGGGTTCTACCGGCGAATCATGGAGGGATCAGTAAAATCAAATTTATACTTTATTTTAGTACACAACATTCATAATCGTGTTTATTTCATTTTATTAATTAATTGAAACGTCAAAAACTAAAGAATTATAAGAGCTTTTACTTTATAAAATTGTTTCATATCATTCAAACATATTGACTGATTTTATATATATATATAGATTGTTTCCTTATTTGAAGTGTTAGTCATAAGTAAACTCTAATCATAATAATCAACTTTCATCATTTCAATAAATATCTCATTTGATTGTTTGTTCTAACTCGTAGAAAAATTTCGTACGATAAAACAAATATATGATAACCAAATAATACTCTAAATCACAACCATAGATACAAGAACATGTGAAATAACACATCATTAGGGATACTTATGAATTATAACTAATGTGATCAAAGCTCAAGGTAAACAATTACATCATTTCAGTTGCTAAACAATCACACCATTCAGTTACAAGGAAGCTCTTTTACAAATTACAATCTCAAATATAAGATTACCATAAACCTATTGGATTATCAAAAAGAATCTATAAGAGGTCTCTTCTTAATTAAGGGATTTATTCCTAAATCTGAAGATGTTACTTGGTGAATTCAACATGAGCTTAAACCTAACTCAAGATTCAAATCCTTACAAGTTTGCTTTGAGCCCATGTTGGATAAGGAAGAAACTGTCGTCCTTCTTAACTTATGTACATGCTTGAATGACTGTAGATCATCATCGTATAAACTAAAACTAAATTTTGGTTCCTGAACAATGTCACGATCAGTATAACTATGAAAACTAATATCAGTCCCATGATTATTAATATTTTGGACGTAGGATTGGAGGTAATAACTTATACTCACTTTTCTAGCTTCTAACAATAACTTTTTCTTCTTCATTCGTTCTCTTTTATGTGCATTCTGGTGACCACCCAAGGCTTGTGAGTTCATAAACCCTTTGAAACAATATTGACACTTAAACTTCTTCGTTTCTTTGGGATTCGACATGGAAGACTTTTCGTTATCTGACGATATTGTGGTGGAAGGTGAATGTATGCTTTCATCCTTTTCACGCAACCCTGGTTCGGTTAGCATCGAGCCATTGGTTTGAGGATCAATATCGAACCCGAATAACCTGATCTTTTTATCTGTAGATCCTGATACATATCGAGCATCCGTATCTTCTCCTTCCCACGTTGATGAAAGAAAATCAAACACAACTTTTTTCATCTCTATAAGTATCTTTTAGACTATAGAATATATATTGATATGTGCTTTTAGAATGATATACCAAATGGAGTACCATCCTCTCTGTTTTATAGCAACCCCAATAATTAGCTTTTGAGAGTAAAATAAAATAATCTTTCTTGCATCATATACGATATAGGTTTATATGCTATATGTATATATATAAAAAAAAACATAAAGGTGCTCAATAGTTTCAAAATAAATTATTGATAAATTACGATTTTCATCTCTGTAGTTTATTATTTTTTCGGATTTTGCAACTATCGTTTAAAATTTGCGATTTTCGTTCCCAGACTAATTACTACCTTTAAGTATAAGGGACTAAAACAACAAAAAAAATTGTAAACCACGTGGATGGAAATAACAATAAAATGTAAATCATAAGAACAAAAATAACAATGAATTACAAATGATAAGAACGAAAATCGTAATTTCTAAACTACAAGGACGAAAAACGCAATTTTTAACAAACCACAGGTCAAAATTTAACTTGCTCATAAATTACTAAACTCGTTCAAAATAATATAAAGTTCTCGGGTTCAAATCATGTTTTCGGGTATTGATGAGTGAATCATGGGGACATTACCAGACGTTTATCAGGTAAGTATTTATGGGTGATACTTACCTAACCGAGTGAGCATGCAAGAACCGATACTTTTACATGGTAAGAGGAATAGCAAGGATCGAGATTTTAGCCGATAAGTGAGAGAAAAGATTTTTACCTGATAAACATTTACCAACAATCCATTTTGTTGGTCGAAAATATTACCTAATAAGATAAGCAAAAATGACGACTCTTATCAAAAATCGGCTACCCAATAAGATTTTGGTGAACGACCTCTTAATTAGTAAGAACATGCCAAACGGCATTTTGTATGTTTTCCAAGAAAAGCGAACATGAATGGGAGAATGCCATCATGAAGGTTTCACATAAGAGTTTGAAACTTATTCAAAATAACTTAAAATCCTAAATTTGTCGCGGACATAACATAACATTTTCCTTCATAACAGTTTATTTTTTAATTGTAGATGTCTGAGCTAGTTTATGTGCGCATCAACTAATCCCAGTGGTCCAAGAGAACAATTAGAAAAATCCTCAGTGCCCATGTATGACTTAAACTGATGACCTTTGAAGAAAATCCTAGAACCCAAACCTTATTGTCAGTTGAAGTAACAAAATCCTTTTTTATAATAGTTTTTGGGCACTCTAAAATGTTTTTGAAAAATGCAATTATTGTACCACGTTTTTCATTAAAGTAAAACAAATATTCTAAATCTATATGTGCTTAAAGTTGGGGACATGTTTTCTTAATATTTTATCAAGACTAAAAGTCAAAGAAAGAAGGTGATGTAAAAAGATGCATGAGATTAAGTTCAGCAAAATCTATCACAATGTTCTTTAATATATTATACTATATACTTGACCATGATTAATTTGATGGATTAATTCATTATAATAAATCCATAAATTGAATGTTTATTGACGAATTCTTAATAATTCATAATTAAATGTATTATTCGGGAATCAAATCTTTACAATATCTTGAGAAAACCAAAACATTTGGAACGTAAATGGTACGTGTTTTTAAATCTATGATCTTCTTACGTTTCATTTGTTTTTATCATTTAATATTTTTGCTTATGGTATGTGAAAAAATGAATATGAAAGTAAATATATATATATATATATATAGAGAGAGAGAGAGAGAGAGGAAGGTTCAAACAAGGAGCGTACCTATTTACGAGAAACGCGAGGAGCACCTTCCATGTACTGGATCACATGTGATCCACTACTCCCGAAAAAATCGGGTAGCGGGCGACCTGGTTCGCGAGTCGCGTGGAAGTCGCCCGGATCACATGTGATTTTAGGCGTGAATCACATGTGATCCACTACATGGGCGGAAGCCCCCCGATCAGGTGTGAATCACATGTGATTTTGTACGTGAATCACATGTGATTCAGTACATGGGCGGTGCTCCTCGCGTTTTCTTAAATTGTTACGCTCCTCGTTTGAACCCGCATATATATATATATATATATATATATATATATATATATATATATATATATGTATGTATATACACACTACCTGGAAATCTGGACGTGAATCACATGTGATTTTGTCCAAAATCCAGGTAGTGTAAATCACATGTGATTTTCTACAAATCACGTACAAAATCCAGGTAGTGTAAAATCACATGTGATTTTGTACGTGAATCACATGTGATTTTGTACATGGGCGACCGTTCTCGTGTTCTCGTAAATAGTTAGCGTTCTCGTTTGAACCTTTCTTGTTCTCTCTCTCTCTCTCTCTCTCTCTCTCTCTCTCTCTATATATATATATATATATATATATATATATATATATATATATATATATATATACGGTCATGTTGTTGTAAGATTTATGCAACCTTAGAGATTCACTTAAAATAGAACCCAGTGCAAGTATACACCTTGAACTACTATCGTCTCGTAACAAGTAATAATGGTAAAAGTACCAGATATCGATCCACAGGGAAAACTTGTGAAAACTTTTAAAAAATCCAGTATTTAAAAACCGATTTCAGATGGCGATTTCGAAAACAGATTGTTTGATTGGTTGGTTTAAGTTATCAGCTAAAAATCAATTCTAGAGAAGAAACACAGGGTGCAAAACTCCATAAAGATGAAAACAAGTGATCCAGTAAAGTGATATTATAACATCCAGCCAGTCCTAGGACTGCCACAGTACTAACTATCGGTTCAAACGGCCTCCCAAGAGTACACACTGGTCAACGTGCTATCGATACAATATCATTTATGTTAGACTTTGTGAATCCTAGCACAACACAGTGTTACCAACCTACACCGTAAGAGTATAATATTTGTCAGGTATTAAAACTATTTATTAGTCTTCTCTTATTATTTCAGATAATTAACCTTAACCTTAACACTGAATATTAATGCATTTTCATACATAAAATTAGTTGTCAATTAATTAAATGTAATCTTCAATGAAAGATTAACCACCTGAAATAAATAGTTAGATACAATGTTATATTCAATACACCCATTTACTTTCGCACAAATTTACATCTAAACTTTGCTTTACACCCCAAGCTCACGCTATTTGCCCATCATGGCTTGATTTCTTCTTTCGAAAGGTGTAAGAAATGTAAATGACATAAATGGAAAGTACTGAAAATAAATTGCAAGAAAATAAATTACAGAAATGGAAAGACAGAAATTAAAATGCAGGAATTGTAATAACAAGAAAGTAAAGACAGAAATAAGAACTAAAAATGTAAGGAAATAAGAATAACCAACTAACGTGGTAACTTGGTCGTCAAGTTATGGAAACTTGTCGCACAAGTTACGTCACAAAACTACTACTTGCCTTGAAAACGATGGAACTTGAAATACTAACTTAAACAACCAAAGATTATGAATTTTAGAAGGAAGGAACTCCAAACTAAAATTACAAGTCTTGAGAATTTAAGTAAGCAACTTGAACAATATCGAAAACTAAGGAACTTGCAAGAATCAAAAATCAAACAAAGGAAATTACTTCGAACTACTTTGATTCAAACTTGGAACCGAAAGCTTAGCATACACTGGAATCGTAACCAAAAGTCTGAATATTAAGAGGTAACTAGACAACAATAAGAGGTAAATAAAAGCTAGAGAGCAAAAATGCAAGAAACTAATTAATTGTAGCAAGTGGTGTATTTCAAAAGCTAACAATCCATCCATATTTATAGGGGAGTTGATTGGGGATAAAGCAATAAAAAGCTGGTGATTGAGACTGATGTCCCATGCACTTTATGTCCCCTCCAAAAGTCAACTCCAGCCCAAGGTCTTCAAAAGAGGCTTCGGCCCAAAGATTAGCAAAAAGGCCCAACTGTGCACTCCTTCAGCACTCCTGCAACACCTGCTCCTATAGCACTGCCGCAGTATCAAACAACCCAATTCTGAAATTAATCAAATAAGGCCCAAATGAGATCCAAAAGTACACAAAACACCATTAATTCATGATTAACACCTAAAACACAGAAAATGCTAAAAAGCTAATAAAAATGACTCAATTACTGACTTTGGGCAAATAAAACAAGGAAAATGAATACTAAAAGTGATTAAAATAGGGTTAATAAATTAACCCTATCACAACCTCAAACTTAAACCGTTGTTTGTCCCCAAACAACAAAAATAGACAAAACAAAGACTCAAGTTTCTAAAAATACCTAAAAAAAATTTGAACTTGTTTCAACCATAAACACAATGCACACAAACAAAGAATTTCAGAACAGGAGGTTTAAAACATGAGTTGCATGAAACAAATAACCTTTCATAAGGCAAGCTTATTCCTTTAAGCACACAAATATACCATCATAACCAACCTAAGCTTTTCTTATGTTAACAAGAGTCATTAAGGCATACTATAATTGGAATTGGGTATGCATTTGGCTTTTTTCTTTGATATTTAATGCTTTGCCTTTTTCCACACACTCACATTATCACTCAATGGCACAATTTTCCTGCCATTCATCTCATATTGAGGTATAATGTGGACTCATTGGTCTCTTTTAAAATTTTGGTGTCCATGACACACTTTTAAGCACAAAAGAGCACTTTGCTCATGAAAGAATTGTGAGGTTTGCCTTAAGATGTGTGAGGAAAATCTTACCCCACCTCAAACTTGAAATGGACAATGTCCTCATTGTCAAAGAAGGTAAGAACAGACAAAGTATTGTTTGGGATTTGATTATGGCTTTAATGGGGAAGCTGCCCATGATGACTCAACTTAACAGTTTGGAAAACTGTTGGGTAGGTTATAATGGCAATTTAGTCTTAAAGAACAAAGCATAAGATTATTGTGGCTATACTATCAACTAAGCATGCAAAAAAAAACACTTGTGATGAAACTGTGATACGTGCATACATATTATGAGGGAAACAAGTTCATAAAATCATTACCCAACAAATTGAAATAGAAAAGCAAAAGATGAGAATGGGAAGAAACAAGACTCAAACACTACTATCATGACTTAATGATTCAGACACACACTGTCAAAAGACAAATTCTGGACTCAATTCAGCAAATTATCCAAACCAATCAGACTTTTAGGTACTGATCATGGAATAAGAACACACAAGACTCATAAGAATTGACTCAATTAACAAGGTGAAGTCAAGACATGTTGATCATTCATGCAATATCCACAGTAAAAGCTAAAAGACAGCAAAAGCCCGTGTTAAACAGATAAACTGCCAAATGGCAGAATCCCACAGAAATGACTTGGTGTGCAAAAGAATGCACACCTCAAACTTGAACTCAAAATAGTAAACCAGCAAAAAGGGAATTAAAATTGAAATTGGTGTGCAACAAAGTGCACACCTCAAACTTGTGCATTGCCAAAGTGGCAGAACATGTCCAAACAACCCCAAAAGGGCTTAACAGACTAAGACATACACACAAATCAACAAATAAATGGAAGAAAATAATTCAGCAAATAAAAAAAAAGACGATAGAACCTGTCCTACTCATGATGAGTAGGTGAAGCATCAGTCTGCCTTCCTCTTTGGATTGGAAATGGTGGGTGGTTCTTCAAGAGTCTTGCTTTTTGATATATCCAAGCTTGGTGTTTCTCTTTCCACTTATGCTTATATACTTTTCTCACCACTCGTTTCACTACTTGATCACGACACAAAACATCGATTGCACAAATGGGCGAACGATTCATCACCTCACCAACAATATAACATGATTTTATGAAGTTTCCCAAGTCCTTGGATTGATCATCACGTCCCCTTTTTAAAACAACTTGAAGATTTTATACAGAAATTTGTTGTAGGGATATTATGGTATCTGCAACAATATGTTCTTTCTGCACAGGTTTAAAGTATGGGTTAATGACAATCTTGGCACTTTGTTGCACCACTTCACTATTTTGAAGTGAAGAATGGTTGCTCAAATGTTCAGGTGTTTCCTTGGAACTCTCTATCTCTTGACTATTTTCCAAAGTATTAGCCTCACCCTTACCCTTACCAATACACTTAGATTTTTCAATATCACTTGGTATATGGATTTGGCTTTGTCTTATATGCTCACTGATGATCTCTCCAACACAACTTATGTTAATAACAGATCCTTGTATGTTCTCTAAGAAATCATTCATCAAAGTTTCAAGAGATTCGAATTTTTCAACTTGTTCTAAAGGGGGTGTAAGGGATAAAAGTGAGTTGTTAAAATCATCCCCTTGAAAATTTCCAGAAAAATCAACTTGTTCCTCCCAAGATTGGTTAAAAGTG
The DNA here is from genome assembly GCA_033807775.1 of Saussurea involucrata. NCBI lineage: Eukaryota > Viridiplantae > Streptophyta > Magnoliopsida > Asterales > Asteraceae > Saussurea > Saussurea involucrata. The sequence continues at coordinate 176,538,957 of CM066321.1, forward strand.
TTTGAATAAGTGTTGCTCCAATCTTGATAGGGAGGTATTGGTGATGTGAAAGTGCCATGATCTTGACCATTTAAAACAAATTAGGATGATCCTCCCATGATTGAGTATAACCATTGAAGTGCGAGGTATCCCAATTACTATCTCCCATGAAATAACGGGATTCGGGGGTCGAAGGGCAACTGTATGAGAAATGACTTCCACCACAGTAGTCACAAAAAACAATTTCATATGGCCCAAACAAATGTCCCATTGAATCCATATCCATTGAAATATAACTCAGAGATGTATTACTTGTGCACACATGGAGACGTATAACAAGCAACAAAGATGGTAGAAAAATCAATTTTTACAAACTTTACTTTGGAATGAAAATCTTTCAGTGTGTATTCCCCGGCAACGGCGCCAAAAACTTGTTGTCAGATTTATGCAACCTTAGAGATTCACTTAAAATAGAACTCGGTGCAAGTATACACCTTGAACTACTATCGTCTCGTAACAAGTAATAATGGTAAAAGTACCAGATATTGTTCCACAGGGAAAACTTGTGAAAGCTTTTCAAAAGTCCAGTCTTTAAAAACCGATTTTAGATGGCGAATTCGAAAACAGATTGTTTGAGTGGTTTGGTTTGAGTTATCAACTAAAAATCAATTCTAGATAAGAAGCATAGGGTGCAAAGCTCTGTTAAAGATGAAAATAAGAGATTCAGTAAAGAGATATTATAACATCCAGCCAGTCCTCCAGCACAAGTGCTATAGGACCGCCACAGTACCAACTATCGGTTCCAACGGCCTCCCAATAGTACACACTGGTCAACATGCTATCGATACGATATCATTTATGTTAGACTTCGTGAATCCTAGCACAACACAGTGTTACCATCCTACCCCGTAAGAGTATAGTACTTGTCAGGCACTATAACTATTTAGTAGTCTTCTCTTATCATTTCAGTTAATTAATCTTAACCTTAACACTGGATGTTAATGCATTTTCATACATAGAATTAGTTGTCAATTAATTAAATGCAATCTTCAATGTAAGATTAACCACCTGAAACGAATAGTTAGATACAATATTATATTCAATACACCTCTTTACTTTCACACAGATTTTACATCTAAACTTTGCTTTACACCCCAAGCTCAGGCGATTAGCCCATCATGGCTTGATTTCTTCTTTCGAAAGGTGTAAGAAACGTAAATGACATAAATGGAAAATACTGAAAGGAAATAGCAAAAAAGTAAATTACAGAAATGGAAAGACATAAATTAAAATGCAGGAATTTCAACAACAAGAAAATAAAAACGGAAATAAGAACTACAAATGTAAGGAAACAAGAATAACCTACTAACGTGGTAACTTGGTCGCCAAGTTATGGAAACTTGTCGTAAAAGTTACGTCACAAAACTACTACTTGCCTTGAAAACGTTGAAACTTGAAATACTAACTTAAATAACCAAAGATTACGAATTTTAGGAGGAAGGAACTCCAAGATAAAATTACGAGTCTTGAGAATTTAAGTAAGCAACTTGAACAATATCGAGAACTTTGAAACTTGCAAGAATCGGAAATCAAACACAAGACTTTACTTCGAAATTACTTTGATTAAAACATGAAACCGAAAGCTTTAGCATACACTGAAATCGTAACCACAAGTCTGAATAATAAGAGGTAACTAGACAGCAATAAGAGGTAAATAAAAGCTAGAGAACAAAAGCTAAGTAATTATAGAGACTAAGGAGTTTTTGATCCAAGATCATGTGCTTTTCTCAAGCATACAAGCCATCTATATATAGGGGAGTTGATTGGAGACAAAGCAATAAAAAACTGGTGATTGAGACTGATGTCCCATGTACTTCTTGTCCCCTCCAAAAGTCAACTCAGCCCACTGGTCTTCAAAAGAGGCTTCGGCTCAAAGATTAGCAAAAAGGCCCAACTGTGCACTCCTTCAGCACTTCTGCAGCACCTGCTCCTATAGCACTGCCGCAGTATCAAACAACCCAATTCTGAAATTAGTCAAATAAGGCCCAAATGAGATCCAAAAGTACACAAAACACCATTAATTCATGATTAACACCTAAAACACATAAAATGCTAAAAAGCTAATAAAAATGACTCAATTACTGACTTTGGGCAAATAAAACAAGGAAAATGACTACTAAAAGTGATTAAAATAGGGTTAATAAATTAACCCTATCACATGTTTAGGGGAAAACCTCAAATAAATGGAAAACTGAAGAACACCCTAGTAGCCTTTCATCTGAACGGTATGCACTTGTGCATACAAGTAATTTGTAACACGCAGACATGCATAAAAGCAAAAAAATAACATAATTTACTTGTATGCACAACTGAATACCGTCCAGATGAAGGGTCACCAGAGTATTTTTCAATTTTCCGTTTTCTTTTTAACCTTTCTCCTGAACCTCCCTCTATATATGAAATCTATGTTTTGTAATTTTCTATTATGAAATTAGAGTTGAAACAAATCACGTTTCAAAATGAAAAGGGGTTTTGTTTGCGGGTATCATTGATATAGCCTCTCGACTAGTCAATCATTAAAAACATTTGATAAACCTACATTTAAAAGATTAGTCAAACATTTGATAAACCTACATTTAAGAAAATTCATTTTATTTCACATCTAGCCGTTGAGTCATATATTAGGAAGCATATAAAATCTCAGGGGTTGTTTGGCAGTTGCTGAATGGTTTGGTGCAGAATAATTAAGTGATCAGAATCATTAAGAAACTCTTATGATATAGTGCAAAATAAACTATGGTTATTTGGTAATTGTTCAGAATGAAATCATGGCGCTGAATGGTTAAGGGAGACCTAAGATATAAAATCATTCAGAGAGTTTTAGAACCATTAAGAAGCAAACTTCCTTTTTGCCAAACAGAATTTACCTCTTAGCGATTCAAATGTTGCCTTTTAATGGAACTATTAAGAGGTACACAAACAGCCCATCAATCAGAATATACAACCATAACATCATATTCACAATTTTTAATAAAACTTTTTTCGTAATAAGAACATGATATACTTTTTTATTAAACAATTATTATATCCAAAACCCGTAATTAACATACTAGCAGTGTACCCGCGCAATGCGGCGGGATGCAAAATTTGTCTATATGTAAGAAAAAAGGTATGCGCAATCCATCCAAACAACACATAACATTTTAGCGATACTTCGATTTACTGACCAAACTTTTTCAAATGGTATTTACCACAACTATTTTGAAGCCAGTATAGTTGGCAAATTGCACAAAACTAATCATCAAACTCACTAACTTTTGGTGCAATAATAATAAATCTGGCTCTCAAAAAATTCATGAAACTATATTTAAACACATATAATGATAATATGTTGGTACCTGTAGCCATAGAAGGGGTTCATGGTCTGTTTGGTTTGGTGTCTTGCTAGCCCATATAACCTGAAATTTTTAGATGTCACATAACCAATATATATACTTACATATATATATAATTCATGCTTAATGTACCCAACCATAGTAAAGAAGGGAATTTCAAGAAAAGAAAAAAAAGCACAAATGAAGTATCCTAAAACTCATAATTAATGTAAGTCTTGCATCTTTTCTCCTTTCTGCTCGTTGATCGCTCTTAAAGGTTAAACCTGCAGCACCCTTATTGACATCCTGATTGATGTGTTGCTTACTCAAACCAACAGTCTGTTTAATCCTGTGAAGGTAAAGAAGAAAAAGTGAACAAAGGGCTTCCTTCAATCTATTAAAAAAGTACAAAAGGGCTTTTGCCGAGTAATTGTATATACATGTGAATATCAATCTTTTAAATTGACACACACAAACACACATATAATGTATGTAACACATGCATGTATATGTTGTTTAAATTGAAAAAAGTGAGAAACATAAAATTGGCTGATGGCTTGATCACATCTTTGTTGTTCTTGGATGAGTTCTGCAACTTCTTGTCGTTCAGATCAGTGGAAGAGGAAGATTGATCATTTGATTGAAGCTTTAGCATGAGATCAACAATCTCTAAGAAGCCACGTTTTCTTATTGTTATTGCATTTTCCACTACTGCTTCTTGATGGTTCCTTCTTTTAATTCTTGAAGAGTAAAAGGAACGACAGAAGAATCTGTCAGAGAGAAGGGAAGTCCTATTACTCGGGTAAGTGACATTTAAAGGCATACATAGATCATTTAGACCGTTTACAAGCATACCAAATACCATTCAAGAAAGTTTGAAACCCATAAAAAGTGACATTTAACGTTAAATGAGGCGGAAAGTTTTATATTCATGTAATCATATTAATTGTTTTTATTAAATTATAGTGTATTATATGAATTTTTTTATCTTCTATAAACCGTTTTTTCGATTTTTTTCATGTTCATAAACTGTTTGTTTGAGTTTTATAAATTATTTTTTCAAAAACTTCAAGATTTTTATGTTTCATAAATCGTTTTTCGAAATTTTCAAGTTTCATAAATGATTTAATAATCTGTTTGTTGGATTTTTAATTTTAATATATTTTTCTCTAACATGAATAATCATATTTTTTTTCAAAATAATTATATATTTTTCATGCTTAAATAAAGGAAGAAAGGGAATTTAATTAATTTTTTAAATAAAAAAAGATTTGAGTTTAAGCTGTTAGAGAGATAGGAAAAGATAACTAAAACAATTAATTTTCAGTTTTATTAAAAATAATAATAGAAAAATCAGAACCAACATGCTTAAATATAGGAAAAAAAGGAATATAACTAATTTTTTAAATAAAAAAAGATTTAAGACTTTAAGACTTTTGAAAATATATAATGCGATCGTAATTAATTGTTTTTATATTCATGTAATCACATTAATTATTTTTATTAAATTATAGTGTATTATATGAATTTTTTTAATTTCTATAAACCGTTTTTTTCGATTTTTTCATGTTCATAAACTGTTTGTTTGAGTTTTATAAATTATTTTTTCAAAAACTTCAAGATTTTTATGTTTCATAAATCGTTTTTCGAAATTTTCAAGTTTCATAAATGATTTAATAATTTGTTTGTTGGATTTTTAATTTTAATATATTTTTCTCTAACATGAATAATCATATTTTTTTCAAAATAATTATATATTTTTCAGGCTTAAATAAAAGAAGAAAATAAATTTAATTAATTTTTTAAATAAAAAAAAATTTGAGTTTAAGTTGTTAGAGAGATAGGAAAAGATAACTACAACAATTAATTTTCAGTTTTATTAAAAATAATAATAGAAAAAGCAGAATCAACATGGTTAAATATAGAAAGAAAAAGAATATAATTAATTTTTAAATAAAAAAAGATTTAAGACTTTAAGAGTTTTAGTCTATATGCTTTATAAGATAGTATAGATATAGATATAGGATTATACAAGACATGATCAAATTTTATAAATATTAATTGCTCAAGGGCGGTGATGAGTCCCATCATGAATAGAATTCATATTCAGAGCATCCACACACGTCTTGCAAGACCCCTTGCAAGATGACATGACATGTCATATGGTTTGCAAGATCTTGCAAGACAACTAGGGGTGAGCAAAACCCGACCGACCCGAAACCCGATGTACCCGAACTTGAGCCACCCGATGAACCCGAACCCGAACTTGCCCGAAACCCGAAACCCGAAACCCGATCAAGGTATTACGGTTCGGTTTGGGTTGGGTTTTCCCAAACCCGAACCCGACCGAAACCCGAACTTTTTAAAAAATGTTTTTTTTTCAATAAATCGTAAATATATTATATATATTTATAATTTATGTTTCTATTTTTCTGTTTATAATTTATAATTTATGTTTCTATTTTTTAAAAATGTTTGATTTTTTTGGTTACTATGAATTATGAACTGAGTATGTCATGTGTGTTGTGTGTGTGTGTGTTTAAGCTGTGTGTGTGTGTTTAATTGTGATGTACGTTAGTATGTGTGTGTGTGTTTAATTGATTTTGTTTAACAGCTCTCTCTCGTATGCACACATAAAACTTCTAAAAAATTGAGCTGCTAAAAAAACCAAAAAACTGGGCTGCTAAAAAACTGGGCTTGGGATCGGCCCAACCCGAAAACCGACCGAGGAACCCGAACCCGAACTTGGCCCGAAACCGAAACCCGAGCTACACTTTGGACGGGTTTCGGGGCCTCCTTCTTCCATCCGAAACCCGATCGGGTTAGGGTTTTTTGGGCCCGACCGACCGATGCTCACCCCTAAAGACAACTCACTTCTTTCACAATTAGAAAGGGTTTTCACAAATATTATATATTAAACAAATGTATTTTTGTTTAATTTAATTAATTAATTAATTTGTTTAAACATTAATTATTAATATGTTTATTAAATTTAATTCATTTGTTTGATTAATTAATTTGTTTGGTTTAAACATTAATTATTAAATTTTATATATTAAACAAATGTATTTAATTAATTTGTTTGTTTAAACATTAATTATATATTATATATTAAACAAATGTATTTAATGAATTAAATGTTTAAACAAATGTTTTATAATTAATTTATTAGTTATATTATAATTATCTATATTATAATTTATTAGTTTATAAAGTAGTTTGGTCTTGTATGTGTCTGAAAGGTGTTATTGCAAAGCTGATGTGACACTTTAGAAAGGAATATGATCTTGGTGTGTGTGTGTGTGTGGATGATCTCATGTTCAATGTCTTTAGGGTTAAATTAAATATATGTATATATGGTCAATAAAACAAAGGCGCATCTATGCATAAAATCTAATCCAAATAAAGCCAAAAGTAGCATATTTAATTATATATAAAGATTAACGTTGTTCTATTTCTTTTAATCAAAATAAATAAATAAAAAGCAATTTGGCCATGTTTAGATGATGGTAGTTGCTATCAAGAAGGGGATAGTGATGAAAGCATATTTTATTGTATAGTTGTAGTAGGGTTAGGCTTTAATGAAAAGACTAAGGAGGTGTTTGGGAGTAGGGATGAGTAAATCGGACCGATTTCTCGAATCGAACCGGGACCGAACCGGTACCGAACCGAACCGGGTATATTCGGTCCGATATTCGGTTCCATAAAATCTGAAAATTCGAGAATCGGGATTCGGTACTCGGTACAGTGAATATCCCGAAAATACCGAAAACCGAACCGAAAATGTGGTGTCTTTTAAACTTCTTTGATCCTCCTTATCTTCTCCTAATAAAGATTATCTTTTTCAAATCAAAGTAAATCATCTCCTAATCCATCCAAACTTTCTCTATAAGTGCCATATCCAAACTTTCGTGATTCGGTATTCGGGATTCGGGATTCGGCACCTCCATGGATCAAACTCAAGTAAGTTTTTTATTTGTTTTTTATTCTGTTTTGAGATGCATACTGCTGCTTTAATTTTAATTGTTTTTTATTCCATTTTAATTGATGTTCAGATATATACCTAAAGTTTACCATTTGATTAGATCATATTGCATTCTACAACATAATAAATGAGTTGCATCCGAGTCGGCGTTTAGTACGAGCGGTCGTGTACTAGACTCATATAGAACAAACTTGTCACCTTCCATAGTTGAGGCTTTGATTTGCACTCAAGATTGGGTGAGAAAGTCGATTGTAGATGATATTGATGATATATTAAAAGACGACGACATTGCCAAAGGTAATAAAAATTATGTTAACTAATACTAACTTTATTTGTCTCTTGATTAGTTGAAATTTGTTAATATTAACTAACTTTGTTTTTTTATATATATAGACATTGAAGAGGCGATAAACGAACAAAACGGAAAAGGAAAAGCGTAAAAGAATATCGAAGATTGTTGAACTTTTGCTTGGCTTTGAACTTTTGATTGTTAAATTTTTAATTGTTTGAGATTGATTTTGAAACACATTTGAAACATTATGAATATAGTTTTGGTCCTAAGTGATGCTAGTCCCAAAATTTTGGTTTTGATAGATAGTTGATATGTTTTACAAAATTTCGGTCCTAAGTGGTGCTAGTCCCGAATTTTCCGTCCCAAAACCGAAACCAAACCGGTACATACGGTTCGGTTTTCGGTACCGGTTTTTACTCCCAATAATTTTCGGTACCAACCGGTTCGGTACCGGTCCGGCACCGATCTCATCCCTATTTGGGAGTGCTTATATTTTTGACTTAGGGGCTGTTTACTTGTGATTTATTGGGCTTAATAAAGAATCTGGCTTATTCGTGCAGACAAAATTGAGTGTTTACTTGTGACTTAATGGGACAGCAACGGCTCTTGTCCCCATTCAGATGAAAAATTGACCATATTACCCTTTTTAGAAAAGAACACCCCTAAAACCTACTTCCAATTTCTTCACCATTCTATCGCCTCCAAGCTCTCTCTCTCCCACTCCAAGCATTCTCCGGCGAGACCTTTATTCTCCGGCGGCAGCGGCAACGGCGGTCTTCTCCGGCAGCAGCGGCGGCGGTCTTGTCCGGCACTGATTTTCTGCTACTTCCTAGTGATTTTCTGCTACTTTCTTCTCCAGCTATTTTTGTTCCATTTTCATTGTTTTCCTCGTACAAGTATAGAACCCTTTACAAGTACCACATTTTCCTTCAAGAATAACCAACCTGGTAAGCCTTCTTTATGTACTGGGTTCTTGATCTTTTATCATTTTAATTAATGGTAGAAGGGCTGATCGGCTTTATTTCTTGATTGTGGGTTTTGATTCAGACAAGGTTAATTTGTTTTAATTTGGAAGTTTGTTGCCAAGTTCTGTGCTTGTGTTTGTGGTTGGTAATGGTGGAATTAAAGGTGAATTAAAAAGTCTGTGGAAATGGAGGATAGAGGATCATTTGTTGCGGTTAGAAGGATTTCACATGGTCTTAATAGAAGCAACACTTGTGATACAGCTTCAGGTATATATTTCATTTGAAAATTGTGATATGTCCTAATTGGGTTTTAGATGATTGTTTTAATTGATATCTGTAACTTGCTTTTTAGTTGGTTTAATAGATAAGGTTGAGATGGATAATTGGTTAAAAATGTTTAATTTTGAAGTGTTTGTGTTTGATCTTGGCTACTTTGTAGAAGTTTAGGAATTTATGTTTTGATTTTTGGATTATATCAATGAATTTATGAATTTATATTTTGATGATTAAATAATTTTGTGTTTCAGATATATAATTTGGCTTAAAAAATAAACAGAATATATAAAACAGCTTATAATTCATACTCAGGGGTAAATCGGTCATTTCTGCTATTCAGACTGTTGATTTAGATAAAAAAGTAAACAACAACAACAATTTATCCAAACAGAAAAATTTAACCAGACAGACACATTTATCCATAACGGCTATCTAAAATCATAAGTTAATATATATTTTTTGTAAGATTTGCTTTAACAAATTCAAAATTTATAATATATATTAATTAGTTAGTTTAAAATTCTTTTAATTAACATATTATATTATTTAATTTTTCTTTACTACCATTAATTAACATATTATATTGGTATAAATTTTTTAAAATTATATTATTAAATATTGTAACTGATAATTTTTTCAATAGTTATTTTTTGTCATTTCACATGCTTATAAGCTAGTTTTTGCTAAACGTAACAACTTCATCAGCTAGCTTATGTAACTAACATACAACTATCAACTAGCTTATCAGTTAGTTTGTCAAACATAGTCTAAGGCTAATTTAACGATTGACGTACAACCCTCTTCAATTATATTCCTCTTTCTTGTTTTACTTTTCTCCTTAACCTCTTATTATCTTTCTTGTTCAACGGAGAAACCTTATAACTATTGAGAATGGATTTTTAAAGAAAATTGATTATGAAGAATTGATTGAAGATTTGTATCGAAAAATGTTAAAATAATAATATGAATTTTGTATGACACTTTATTATTTTAATACAATTTTACTATTTTAATTCATAACTTTTAATATGAATATATATATATTCAGTTTTATTCATTTTTTTCACCTAGTCAATCTATACCCTTAATACATATATAATAGGAGCTTAATTTTTTTTGGAACAACCCTCTATAAAATTAAATCAAAACTGACGTGTAAAAAACTTTAGAATAAATATCTAAAGTATGCAATAGTGTCTTTTTGTAAATGATTTTGTTGCATATATGAGAATATTTTTATTTTATTAAAGTATTTTCTAAAATTTTAAATTTTGAATCAAATATTTATAGTAAATTACGTTAAGGTAAACCTTTTATTTATTAATAAAGGTACAAATAGTGATACATTGAACCTAAATTAGACACATGTTAAAAGGACAATGACTCTACGGTATCTATTTTGGATCATTATAATTGTAATATATATATATAGATAGAGGAAGACTATTTTGCAACCCATAAAAAGGTTGCAACCTGTGCAACTCTCATCATCACCCTTGATTTAGTTTCTATTTGTAATTTAGTGTTTCTAATTTTTTAAAGGGCAATTATGGTATTTGGTAATTATATATTTTTTTTTAGTTTACGGTTATCACAAAACTTTCCATAGATAATGCTACCTATATTTATGGTAACTGTATTGTCATTTCAAAATATCTCAATTAATGGATGATTTAAACTTCCTACAAAAGTGGGTTTTTATTTTGAATGACAATACTCATCCGATTTGTTTATTAAATGTTTAATTTTTTTTTGTTTAAATCAAATATTTCATGCAGGATTTAAGTTTTTTAATATTTTATTGATTATCTTTGGTATGTTATCGTGGTGGTTTATATGTAGGATTTGTTTTTTGATTTGTTATTTAATTATGAAACCTCTATATATCTTAGTATGAATCGTTCATAGCAAACAATAGTTGATTCACCAAAAACAATTAACATTGATGGAAGTAACAACAAAATAGTTGTTGATGAAACTCCTGCGCAAATTGGGAATGATTGCTCGCAGATTAACACCACTGAGGAAACAGTTACCGAACATGTTGTCGATGATTACGTGCTATCGTTATGTTCTGTTCGCGATGAGAGCAAGAATTCATCGTTGATTGTAAACATCATGATTCATGTACCGAATCCATCTATATTGATAATTCACATGTGAAACTAGCTGACTCTGGATTCGTGGTGATTGACAATCTGTTTTTCACATGGGAATGATCAATTCATGATTAAGTAAATCATGGTTACTATAACCATGGTTTCACATGATTGATGCATACTTGAATGTTCATGATTGAGTACATTCATGATTAAGTAAATCATGATTGATGCATACTTGAATGTTCTTGCATACTTGAATGTTCTGTAATTCTGATTTCGATATTCATGATTAATATAACCATGGCTTAGTAATTAATCATTAGCCCAGTAAATAGAAATTTAGTTTGCTTCATGATTCTCCTCATCAACGAATAATGTATTCATGGTTTTCATAATCATGCTGAATCCATTAAGATAGAAATTGTGTTATAGTAATGCTTCCAACATCAATGGTTACCAGCATCATTCAGGACTATGTTCTGTAATTCAGATTTATTGACTTAGTAGTACATGGTAATCATGATTAACAATTAATTCCATAAATCATGATTACCAACAACACAAAGAATAAGTAGTAAGTATTACATAGTTCTAACCACCATGTATTTTTCAATAAAAAGGTTTCATGGTTAATTGAGTTGGATTCATGATTTTCATTATCAATGTTCAATGTAACCACCGTTTACTAATGAATTCTAAATCCGATGAGATAGAAATTGAGTTGGATTCATGATTCCAAAATCAATGATTAACATCATCATTCATCAATAGGTTATGTAATCCAGATTTCCATATCAATGTTCACAGTAATAATGGAATACTAATACTATTTCTGTGGATTAGTAGTGGATGGTAATCATAATTAACCGTTACTACAACAAACCTAGATTACCAACAATCCACATAATAAGTATTCAGTATTACATAGTTCTAACCAACAAGTATTTTTCAACATTACGCTTTCTAAACGATTCCAACATTTTTTTGTGATGTAAATCAGTAACATTGAACAAAGAAACATAATAATTATATTTGTCTGTTCAATTTTAAACATACAATTTTACTAAAGAATCATGTTTTTGTACTGTTAATTTTGAAAGATGGGTAAATGAAGCAACAGTAATATTAGCTTGGGGAAAAAAAGTCATGTACAAACCGGACTTTGAAACCCATAATAAAACCCCCCTTTAACATTAAAAACATAATATGTGATGAACAATAACTTCATTAGATGATGTATCAGTTTTTGTAACCAACAACGATTCCATTTTCTGTGGTTCATCTTCCCCGACTAAATCAACCATCAAATCATCTGCCGCATGCAATGGTTGTTGCTGGAAATGCACATTTTCTTCAGGCAAACGAACTTCTTCGACTGGATCATCAAAATCGATGAGTATCGGGTCTGCTTCAGTGTTTTTGAACCGAGAGAATGAGTATTTTAGCATGATTCTCTCACTTTTTCGTCCCTGATCAATGATATGGATTCAAAAACAAAACCCTATTTAGAAATCATAAACAGAGAACTTGTGGAACAATGAAGAATACTTTTGAGATTTTAAAACATACCTCTGAATCGATTCGCCATTTCAATTGTTTTTAGGGTTGCAGAAATTCGAATGCCAATCTTATAGCAGTTAACTCGGAAACTGAATCCGGGTTGCAGAGAGAATATCGGGATTTTGATATGTTTGAATCATGGTTACCATATTTACCCGAATACACCAATATATGATTTGACAAATATACCCTTTAGCGCCTTATTAATGGAAGGTTATCAATTAAATTTGTTTAAATTTTTTAAAAAAACAAAGAATCAATCTTAACCATACAATTAGTAATCAATGGTTGGATCATAGGTTTCATTGGTTGCAAGATTTTTTAACGGTTTCAAAATATACCATCCCTATATATATATATATATATATATATATATATATATATATATATATATATATATATATATATAGTACTTTAATATTCATCTTGATCAAAACTCTTAATTACAATCTTTGAAGCATAATGTACAACATTTTAAAGCACAAATTTGAGAAATCTCTTAAGTACAAGCTCTTATGCATGATATACAACTTGTTATTGCACACTTTTATAACCAGACTACAACTCTTCTTAAATTTCCTCTTTGATGTTTCTGGCTTTCTCCCTTTTGCTTCCTGAAAAGCTGACTTTCCATCTCCCTTTTCAAATACCGTATCCCATTTCAAACACCAATTCCCAATTTCAAATTTCAAAAGATGAAGATATGAATTTCTTCATCTCTATCTTCTGCTCCCAATTTGAATGAGTTCCTCCATCCCTCCAAACCCTAGATTTTTCATCTCCCATCTCCAAGGTTTGTGTCAATATTTTCTTGGACAAGCTATGTTTCTTGGGCGAGGTTTGTATTTTGTTCTCCCCGTATGCTGGATTTAAGATTTCTTCCGGCTATTTTGATTTCTGCTACTTCATTCCCCCTGGCCTGTATCTTCATCTTTATAGTAGCATCACATTTGAAGGTTTCAATGAGGATTCATGACAGACTTTTTGTTTTGTTTTGCAGGTTTCTCTTAATTGTTAATCTTCCAGGTGATGAGTTGTTGACGAGTTGATTACAAGAAAATGTTAAAACAAAAACTTTCGACCTCAAATGTAAGCATAATGTGTTTACATTTGTATATTTATGTGTGTTTTGTAACTTGAGTATGTATATGGTAAGAATCTGTTATTAGAATTTTTAGGTATAAGTAACTTCGAATCTTCTATTCTTCATTTTAGATGTGTGTTTTTTCGGAATAACCACTTCAACACAATGTTCAAGGTTGGTTAAGGTGCACTGTGTAGCTTAGAAATAACTTAATATCTGTATTCTTGACTACCTTAAAAGTGCTATTTTTAGATATTATCTAATGAACTTACTTGCAGTTTGAGGGTGAACTTTACCTTTTAGCTACAGATCAAGGCTATATTAATCAACCTGATTTGGTATGGGAAAAGCTTAATGAGGTATAGTTTCTCCATGTTTGCTGTTGTGAGCTTTTAAGAATATCTAGCTAAATAAAATCATCTATTTGTTTTGATTGCTGAGAATCTGGAATTGAGACTGCTCGTATTGATTCCATCAAGCATGCAACCTGTTACTGCAAATGGAAATGTCAATTTGTGTTATTTAGATGTGCTTGATATGTGGTGTAAATATGATTTTGAGTGTTAGCTACTTAACATCATGCATAAGTGTTCATTGCTGAATAGCAATGGACTATGAGATATCCTATCTAGACTATCTATGCATATAGTTATTGTAGAAGAATTTTGTTTATAATCGGTATTTTTCCCATAAGAAAACCGAATTATTCTATTTCCAAATACACTGTATATACCTAAGAAGATTAGGAAACTATTTAATCTGTATAGCTAGGAGATTGCTTGTAATATGTACAACTAATAGTATATTGAAATTTTGAAGCTCTAACCTACGTATTTATAGGCTTTTTTGCGTGAAATCACAGCTCCAAGGAACACAACGACTCTATCATTGCCACGAAACCTCTGTTGGTACTCTGGTCGCCGATCACCAACACGTCTGTTGCTTCTTGTCGAAGGTATTATACATCCCAATTTGTTGTGTTGCTTTCTTTTGAAGGTGTTTATGTGTTTTAAGTTGTTTATGTATTTGATCAGTTTCACAAATCGAAGTGCATTTGTTTTAAGTTGTTTATGTATACAGTAAGAAGGTGCATTTGGAGAGGTTGATGGAGATGGCGGAGAGGAGTGAGAACGATGATGCTGATAATAAGAAGATCACGATTGGCGTTTCCGTTATGAAAAAGAAGGTGAAATGCGGCCCGGAGGTTCTGTTCCTTTTGCTGGAATTTTATACACATCTCATTGTTTTTTAAACGGCGATAGTGTTAATTTTCGATGAATCTGTATATGGCGATATTGTTTTGTGTTTGCTTCTATTTATTTCATTTCCTGGTTCTATTTCTCTCTCTGTGTTGGTGATTTCGGCTTAAAAAAATAGACTGTCACATATGCTGCTGTCTTGGATCTGTTTTAATTTCAGATCCAGTTTAGTTCTATTTGCCTAACATGTTGCCTTCCTGTTTTTGTTATGTATAGGGTATGGAAATTGCTTACATTATTGGGTAAGACTCCCAGTCAGTTGCCATCGCTCTGACTAGGTGTGATATTCGGTCCTATCCATGTTCATTCGATAAGGTAATGTGACTTAGTAAGGGCTCACAAAGTAAGCATACGACCATAATGAGCCGTTTACCAAACACTTACCCGGTAAGCGCTTACGATAAAATACAACACTGTCGCTTGCTTACCGGGTAAGATTTTAGTAGACCAAAATAGCATCGATGTAACAATTTACCGGGTAAGCACTAACCGTGGTAAGAGCCATCACTCTCAGTTACCGGGTAAGACTCTTGGTCCTTGTCTCGCTCTTACCGGGGAAGATTTTTGGTCCTTACCATATTCATCCGGTAAGGTAATCCAACTTGGTAAACACTTACCCAGGTAAGCATTTGGTAAACGGCCCCTAAGTTTCATTAGTTTTGATAGTGTCTTCAACTAGAATGTGAAGAAGGTCAAGTTGCTGAGAATTCAGGTCTATACATTGGTTGTTTGGTATGATGGTTAGAACAAACAGTAATCGTTATTTACTTTTTAATTCCCACCATTGCAACTTCCAATGGTTATGTGAAGCTAACCTGAATGCACCATAATATAGAACAAGTCTATAACACTCTTTTTAGCATAGCATTCTTCAAACTTCAATCAATTACTAGCATTTTTTTCTTTGCTTTCATATTTTGTTTTGTGTGTTGATAAAATCAGATTTTAAAACCTTAATCCTGTGATGCAAGTTCTTATTTCCAGGATGAAAATGGTGATGGCAAAAATCAAATAGAGAAACCAATTGAAGATCTTCCAATTGTTGTGAGTTGGATATTTTTTTACAACACGAGGCTAGGAGCTAGAGGTGAAAGAATTGTTGGAAGATATGGATTTAACAAGTTAGCAGTTGAAACCTAGGAACCACAACTTAGGAAACAATTCAAAGTTGACTAAGCGTCTGAGCCTAGCGGAAGGATTCAAGCCCATATCTTATCTTGCATGATTTGAACTTGAACATGTTGTGTATTTGAGATAAAAAAAAGTCACTCAACCCCTTTGTCAAACTCGAGAGCTTTTCATTTTTCATTTTGCGATAAAATTGTCACACCTTTCTCACCCTGTGCATTGCACGGGTACACTGCTAGTATATATATATATATATGGTCAGGTTCAAGGAAAAACTTTAAATAAACAAAAAACTAAGGAACACTCTGGTAGCTCTTCATCTAGACGGTATGCATTTGTGCATACACGTAATTTGTAGCATGCACAGATGCATAATGCACAAGTGCATAAAAACTAAAAAACAACTTCATTTACCTGTATGCACAAATGCATATCGTCCAAATGGAAGACTACTAGAGTGTTCCTTAATTTTCCATTTTTTGAGGTTTTCCCTTGAACCTCCCTCTTATATATATATATATATATATATATATATATATATATATATATATATATATATATATATATATATATATATATATTGCAACAACCCACACCAACTAGTCAAAATGAAGCTTCATATTTAAGATAAAACTGCCAAACATGGCCCACAATCTCACAATATCAAAATTCAAAACTTGGGTTTGAGGAATAACCCTAATTACAACTGAGAAATGTATCTAATAAAGAAAAAGGGAAGTCTTCTAGTTCCACTAAAAGCGCGCCCGTACTCACATATTCTCCTTTCCACTAGCCGAGCCCTCTCCAACCTGCTTACCTAAAAGGGTTTCAGTTTTGAAAAATGCGAGGGTTAGACCACAAGGTCTAGTGAGATCCCTCAAACAACATTCACACCACAAGTAGTATTTAAAATAGTTTACGGAAATCAATAATCAATGATGATCTTGCAAGTTAATATCAACAAACACATAACTGTTATTCCTCGCCCGGTCACGCTCACACCTTTGACATTGTTAGCTCCAATCTTTATGATAAATAGAAGTATTGGAAAAATAGGCTAAGTATCGACACCAACAGAAGCTCTGCCGAGTAGCCGAGTAACCGAGAAGACAGAAGTCTCGGACAGAGGCTCTGCCGAGTTAGCCAAGAAGACCGAAGTGAAGAAACAACAGAAGACTCTTCTAAGCGGACAAGGCCATAGAGCTTCTGTCATACTTGACAGAGCCTCTGTGGTAAAAAGAAGATCTACGCAAAAGATCTATACAAGGACAATAGTACTTCACACGATTTCTGCCATTCGAAGGTTCTGAAGATCACTCGTACAAAGGCGTGACCTGACAACTCCACGTGTCAAACTCTGATAGGTTTCAGCCTAAAGCAGAATACGGAGCATTTAATGAACGTTGTATCTGCAACAATTCCAGAATAGTGTTTTGTACCTTCCAGCAACTGTTCCAAGCAGTGTATTAGTACCTACCATCCTTAGTATCTAGATATTGTCCCCTTTAGAAGTAGTATAAATAGAAGGTTCATGTGAATTCTTTTATTAAGCTTTTTACACAACACACACACCTTTAGAGCAGTTTCTTGTCAAACCTTTCGGTGTTCTTGGTGTTCTTATTATATCAAATACAGTAAATCATTGAGCTATTTATCTGTCTTATTTACACTTCTTGTATTTGATATTGTGTGTTATTCTACCTCATAATATCTGTTAGTTCGTTAAAACGCTTCCGCATTATATATTGTTTGAACTAATTAGATAGAATCATCATTGTTAAGCAAAACAGGAACCAACAATTGGTATCAGAGCCTGCCCTGATTTTCTATATCAAGTGATCCACTCGTACAATGATTTTTGGTAGAAACTTGGACTGATATTAACCTGTTCTTCATTCCTTCTGTTTTTCTGCCACTCTCGACCTGTTCGACTTTGGTATACTTACAGAACCTGTTACTACAGTTAAATCTCCATTTTAGTACACTGCTCAAAGCTTTCAGAAAGCTTACCCTATTTTCTGGAATTATCACTCTCTCAAAATGACAAATTCAAACAACTTCTTCACCGCCGGTTCCTTAACCAAGCCACCCACACTACTCAGAGATGAGTACCCTCAGTGGAAGATACGAATGATTCACTTCTTCGAGGGTACTGACAAAGAACTCATGCACTTTATCAACAATCCTCCTTACGTTCCCATGGTCACAACACCACGTATTCCTGCCACAGGTGACACTCCTGAGGTTCCTGCGTACGAGAAACCAAAGACCAAGGAAAAGTGGTCCGAACCTGATTGGGCAAGATATGAGGTTGCTCAGAAAACAAAGAGACTTCTGATAATGGCCATACCCAATGACCTTTTTCAATCCCTAGATGCGTGTGAGTCTGCATACGATCTGTGGAAGGAACTGGAAAAACAACTGTAGGGTGGGGCCAAAACTCAGAAGAACCGCAGAGCCCAATGCATAAATGAATACTATGCATTCAAAGCTCTGTCGACCGAATCTCTGCAGACGACATATGATCGGTTTAACTCTCTAATCAACAAGTGCAAGAAGTTCGGGATTCACAGAACTTCTGAAGAGAACAACGTCATGTTCCTAAAGAGCATAAATGAAGAATGGCTCCAGTTGTCCATGTCTCTGCAAACAAATCAGGACTTTGTAAAGCCCGTATTCCGGTATGCATTTTAATTAATTATTTTATTTTTTCTCTAAATGAATTTATTAACGGGATTAGACGGCTAGGACAAAAAATGAATTAATTTGGTTATAATTGATTTATTTGGTAAAATCCGAATTTAATTGGAAAAAATTGAAATTACATTAATGATAAGGGACTAAAGATGTAAATTTGAATCATGTGCATGGGATCGGCCCATATAGGATCGACCCCCCCTTCCCTTTTTTTCATTTTTTGTATTCCATGCATCAAGCCATCGCAAACATAAAACGCAAACCCTAGTCATCCCTACCATCTCCTTCCTTCTTGCTGCCGCCGTTGTCCACCCCAAAAACCACCGTCGTCGTCGCCGTGGTCTCCTGCCGGCGAAGTGAGAAGTAACGAGAGAGAGAGAGAGAGAGAGAGAGAGAGATATAGAAAGCCGGCGATCGGGACGTGAAAGAAGTCGGAACCTCGTGGCGTTGCTGCTGTGTTTGGGCACGAAAGGTAAGGTTCCTTCTCCTCTTCTTCTTCTTCCTTTCGTCGTCGGAGCACCGCGGAAACCACCACGCCGCCGCAGCCATGGCTGCCATCGTGGTGCCGCCGCCGGGCACCACCAGTGCGGTGGCTGTGATGGCGGGTTACGGCTGTTAGGTTGCGCGTGAGTGCGTATGTGGCCGAGTTAGGATAGCGGGTTCGTTCCGTTTGTCTCGTCGGGATGTTCTACCGAACCACCACCACCGCTGGTGGTGGCTGCCATCTACGGGCCGCCGGCCACCACTGCCGAGGTGGCAGTGGGTGGTGCTTGGTTTGTCCAGCCCTTATTTACCTAAACCCTAATCCTAAACCTAAACGCGAAAAACCTAAACCGAACCAAAATAATCATTTTATGTGAAATCGCCTAATCTGTCCCTGTTTTGTAAAATCCGTAGTTTAATCTAGGAAACTCGGATTGAGGTGAAACTAGTGCCCAAATCTCCCAAATTGGGTCTAGTATGTTTCGTATGTTTTGCAGAAAAATTAACGAGGCCTATAGCTAGGGCCAAATTGGCAATTAGTACAGACTGGTTCGGTTTTCGCTGTTCGGGTAGGCTGTATTGTAAAATTCATATAAAATGGTAGGGACCTCGTATGAACGCGTGCGATATGTCCCTGGAACCCTAAGACATAGAACTTTCAGACCATGGAATTATATTTCTGGTTTGATTGGTTTAAGGGGGGTTAAACAGGTCACGAACAGACCTGCAAATCTGGACCAAAAGCTGGAAAGTGCACGTTTAGATTTGTAGTTGTAATTTCGGGTTAGGACTTCACTTTGACACTTGATAACACTTCATTAGGTGGAAAGAAGTGAGTTGGAGTTGACGGGTTCTTGTCGCGGGTCGTGGAGTTCTGCTTTGCTGTTCGAGGTGAGTTCTCTCACTGCGTAGGATAGGGGTTATATGTGCATTGCGGTAGCTTGTGTGTATTAGCTGAACTGTTGTGAGTAGTACTAGGCTGAATTAATGTCTAGTATAATACTTTGAGTGTTGTATAAAACTCGGGGAGACCGAGGACTCGGGGAGACCAAGGAATACGTACACGGGTGTTGTATGGACTCGGGGAGACCGAGGGATATGTGTACGGGTGTTGTATGAATTCGGGGAGACCGATGGATATATGCATAGGTGTCTTGCATGAGTTTGCTCGTTTAAGATATGTTCCTAAACTGGCATGTAATGTTTGTTATTTGTCTATCTGCTGATAGGGTGGTGTGTATATGATTGCTATTTTGCGTATGTGTTTGAATTCACTAAGCTTCGTGCTTACCCTTTCCCTATAAATTACTGTTTCAGGGGCGAGTGGCAGTAAGCGTGACGGTACACACTGGCGCGTTGAGGCTTTCGGCATTTTCACTTTGAGACATTAGGTTTTATTATTTACATTTTCCGCTGTGTTAATTGGTTGGTAATTTAACTTAACGAGTTTTGGGAAAACGTTTGATTGGATTTAAATACTTATGGTTTGTTTTAAATAAAATGGTACTTTTAAAAAGTTCAAATTTATTGTAATTTTTGGGACGTTACAACTTGGTATCAGAGCACAGCTTGAGTGAATCAAATACATTTCGGTGTGTTTGAACTCAAGTTTGCAGCTAAGGAGTTTTCTTACTAAATTTTTTTAGAAATAAAAGAAAGGAAAAGTACATTTTAGAGACGGTGATCGAAGGCGCAGTGTGTACAGTCAGCCGATGCCAGGGGAAAAGGTAGAGTACTTAGTGTAATTTATTGCTTTCTAGAACATAGGAGTATGTATGCTAGATTGCTTGGTGCTTATTACACTGTACTGCATGTCTGTTACTTGCTAGTAGGAATTTATGCTAGTCTTGATAGGTTGTTAAGTGAATGCCTTATAAGTTGTATGCAGTAAGAACCAAAAAGCCTTAAAATGTTGGATTTAGTTCTATTGCGCAGCTCTTGTTTGAGTCCAACCGTTGTAGGATAGAATCTTTTATTCGAATGTCTATCTGATTTTACACTGTATGCAACTGTGCATTCACGAGGCGACTCGTCATGACTAGTGGGGATTTCGTTATAGCAAGGGTAGTGGAATGGGGTGAAATTCCTAGTGAGCTAGGAAGAATGTTTGCATATGCTGGTACGGGCATATGGGTTGAACTGTCGGCAAGGAACTACTTGGGCACTTCGGGACGGGATTCGAAACGAGTAAGGATAGGTGTGGAAGGTAGTAGTAGAGCTCCTACTATCTGAAGCACAGGATCCGTGCTCGAGTCGGGGAAAGTCACGGGGAATCCGAGGAGTTGAGCGTGAGCGTAGTTAGCAGGATTTATTGTGTGCTACTGCTTTGACGCTTAATGAGCGCACTACTTTGACCTGGGAGGAGTTCGTCGTACGTTTTCGTGCGGAGTATGTGCCTCCAGTGGAGATGGAAAGGATTGCTAAAGAATTCTTGGAGCTCACACAGACTACGGAGACCGTGAAAGAGGTGAATCGGAAGTTCACGGAGATGGCACTATTCTGTCCTCAGTATGCTGCTTCTGAGGACATGAAGATGACGCGGTTCAAGGATATGTTACGTACCGAGATCAGGGAGTTCGTGAGTACTGCACAATATGCTTCACTTGCTGCAATGATGGAGGCTGCCCGGAGACGGGAACTTGAGTTGGAGACGCAAGCTAAGAAGAGGAAGGCGGTGCAGGCCGTGGCACCAGTATCGGCTGTTCCGAAGAAGACGAAGTTTTCGGACTCGCGCTCGAGTCAGAGGAGCGGTGGGTTTAAGCCCCGGGATAGTGACGGAAGGATAGATGATAAATGTTTCAAGTGTGGACAGGTAGGACACTTTGGCCGTGATTGCAGGGTACCACTGATGGTCTGTTTTAACTGCAAACAGACGGGCCACGTAAAGGCCAACTGCCCGAATCCGAGGGTTACTGATGGGGGTGGGGCACAAAGAGCTCCTGCGGCTGCCCCTTGCGTATTACTGATGGTAGTGTAGGTCAGGCTAGACCCGAGGCGTCCCGGGGCAGAGTTCATCAACTGAAAGTGGAGGAGGCACAGGCTACGCCTAAAGTGGTGACATGTACGTTCTTAGTTAACTCGATGCCTGCTGTGGTGATGTTTGATAGCGGGGCTACTCATTCGTTCGTGTCTCACACTTTTAGTGAGCGTTTGGGCCGTAGCGTAGGACGGTTAGGCTGTCCACTTGTAGTTGAGATTGCTGACGATAGGACCTTGACGGTTACTGACGTATATCGTGGGTGTACTTTGGAAATCTTTGGTGTGTGATTCCCTATTGATCTGATTTCGATCGTTATGCGTGAGTTGTGCGTGATAGTAGGCATGGACTGGATGGATGCTTTCGATGCAGAGATTGTTTGTCGTCGTAAACAAGTACGAGTTCGAACCCCAAGCGGGGGAGAACTTCTAGTTCAGGGCGACTCGCCCAGGCGGACCTCAACGATACGTTCGGCTGCGAGGGCTCGGAGGTACTTACAGCATAATGGTCAGGGATATTTAACGTGTGTGATAGACACACGCAGTGACGGGGAGAAGAAGACTGCGGAGGATGTGCCAGTTGTACGGGAGTTTACCGACGTATTTCCCGACGATTTACCGGGGATACCTCCCGAGCGACAGGTAGAGTTTCGCATTGATTTGATCCCGAGTACTGCTCCGGTGGCCAAGGCACCTTAGCGCCTGGCTCCACCAGAAATGAAGAAGTTGTACACTCCGTTGCAGGAACTTCTCGAAAAGGAGTTCATCAAGCCGAGTTGTTCAGCGTGGGGAGCCCCGATTCTGTTTGTGAAGAAGAAGGACGGGTCCTAACGGATGTGTATAGACTACCGTGAGTTGAATAAACTTACTGTGAAGAATCGTTATCCTCTGCCAAGGACCGATGACTTGTTCGACCAGCTACAGGGAGCCTCGTGGTTCTCTAAGATTGAATTGAGATCGGGATATCATCAGATGCGGGTGAGAAGTGAGGATACGGAGAAGACGGCATTTCGTACGCGTTATGGCCATTACGAGTTTGTAGTGATGCCTTTCGAGCTCACCAATTCACCAACAGCGTTCATGGACCTTATGAACAAGGTGTGTAGCCCGATGCTGGATCGGTCGGTGATAGTGTTCATCGACGATATTCTTGTGTATTCGAAGTCGAAGGAAGAGCACGAGACGCATTAGCGAGAAGTTTTGGAGATTTTGAGGCGGGAGAAGCTTTATGCCAAGTTCTCCAAGTGTGAATTCTGGTTACGAGAGGTCCAATTCCTAGGACATGTCGTGAACCAGAAGGGTATTATGGTCGATCCGACCAAGATCTCAGCAGTGATGCGGTGGGAGGTGCTGAAGACTCCCACTGAAGTACGGAGTTTTCCTACAACAACAGCTTCCATTCCAGTATTGGCAGGCCGCCTCACGAGATATTGTATGGTAGGAAGTGCAAGACGCCCATTTGTTGGGGCGAGGTTGGTCAACGAGTATTGGGGAGCACCGATATTGTGCTGAAGACGACCGAGATGATACAGATGGTGCGGGACCATTTGGTTACTGCACAGAGTCGGCAGAAGAATTATGCCGACAAGAGACGATCAGATTTGGAGTTTCAGGGGGAGATTATGTTTTGCTTAAGGTTTTGCCCTGGAAAGGGGTAATTCGGTTTAGTAAACAGGGAAAGATAGGACCCAGTTACATTGGACCTTACAAGGTCATTGCTTGAGTGGGAAAGGTAGCTTACCGCTTAGAGTTACCGGACGAGTTGAGCTTGATCCACAACACATTCCATGTGTCTCAGTTGCGAAAGTGGTGGTGGATGAGTCACCAGTGATTCTTCTTGAGGATATCCAGATTGACGAGCGGCTTAATTATGCGAGAAGCCGATTGCTATTATTAAGAGGAAGACGAGGACCTCGCGTAACAAGGTAATTGGTTGGTGAAAGTCCAGTGGCAACACCGAAAGGGTTCTGAGTGGACCTGGGAACCCGAGACTGAGATGCGGGAGAACTATCCAGAACTATTCGCGGACATAGACTTCGAGGACGAAGTCTAATTCAAGCGGGGGAGAGTTGTAAAGCCCGTGTTCTGGTATGCATTTTAATTAATTATTTTATTTTTTCTCTAAATGAATTTATTAACGGGATTAGACGGCTAGGACCAAAAATGAATTAATTTGGTTATAATTGATTTATTTGGTAAAATCCTAATTTAATTGGAAAAAATTGAAATTACATTAATGATAAGGGACTAAAGATGTAAATTTGAATCATATGTGCATGGGATCGGCCCATATAGGACCGACCCCCCTTCCCTGTTTTTCATTTTTTGTATTCCACGCATCAAGCCATCGCAAACATAAAACGCAAACCCTAGTCATCCCTACCATCTCCTTCCTTCTTGCTGCCTCCGTTGTCCACCCCAAAAACCACCGGCGCCGTCGCCGTGGTCTCCTGCCAGCGAAGTGAGAAGTAACGAGAGAGAGAGATAGAAAGCCGACGATCGGGACGTGAAAGAAGTCGGAACCTCGTGGCGTTGCTGCTGTGTTTGGGCACGAAAGGTAAGGTTCCTTCTCCTCTTCTTCTTCTTCCTTTCGTCGTCGGAGCACCGCGGAAACCACCACGCCGCCGCAGCCATGGCTGCCATCGTGGTGCCGCCGCCGTGCACCACCAGTGCGGTGGCTGTGATGGCGGGTTACGGCTGTTAGGTTGCGCGTGAGTGCGTATGTGCCGAGTTAGGATTGCGGGTTCGTTCCGTTTGTCTCGTCGGGATGTTCTACCGAACCACCACCACCGCCGGTGGTGGCTGCCATCTACGCGCCGCCGGCCACCACTGCCGAGGTGGTAGTGGGTGGTGCTTGGTTTGTCTAGCCCTTATTTACCTAAACCCTAATCCTAAACCTAAACGCAAAAAACCTAAACCGAACCAAAATCATCATTTTATGTGAAATCGCCTAATCTGTACCTGTTTTGTAAAATCCGTAGTTTAATCTAGGAAACTCGGATTGAGGTGAAACCAGTGCCCAAATCTCCCAAATTGGGTCTAGTATGTTTCGTATGTTTTGCAGAAAAATTAACGAGTCCTCTAGCTAGGGCCAAATTGGCAATTGGTACAGACTGGTTCGGTTTTCGCTGTTCGGGTAGGCTGTTTTGTAAAATTCATATAAAATGGTAAGGACCTCGTATGAAAGCGTGCGATATGTCCCTGGAACCCTAAGACATAGAAATTTCAGACCATGGAATTATATTTCTGGTTTGATGGGTTTAAGGGGGGTTAAACAGGTCACGAACAGACCTGCAAATCTGGACCAAAAGCTGGAAAGTGCACGTTTAGATTTGTAGTTGTAATTTCGGGTTAGGAGTTCACTTTGACACTTGATAACACTTCTTTAGGTGGAAAGAAGTGAGTTGGAGTTGACGGGTTCTTGTCGCGGGTCGTGGAGTTCTGCTTTGTTGTTCGAGGTGAGTTCTCTCACTGCGTAGGATAGGGGTTATATGTGCATTGCGGTAGCTTGTGTGTATTAGCTGAACTGTTGTGAGTAGTACTAGGCTGAATTAATGTCTAGTATAATACTTTGAGTGTTGTATAAAACTCGGGGAGACCGAGGACTCGGGGAGACCGAGGAATACGTACACGGGTGTTGTATGGACTCGGGGAGACCGAGGGATACGTGTACGGGTGTTGTATGAATTCGGGGAGACCGATGGATATATGCATAGGTGTCTTGCATGAGTTTGCTCGTTTAAGATATGTTCCTAAACTGGCATGTAATGTTTGTTATTTGTCTATCTGCTGATAGGGTGGTGTGTATATGATTGCTATTTTGCGTATGTGTTTGAATTCACTAAGCTTCGTGCTTACCCTTTCCCTATAAATTACTGTTTCAGGGGCGAGTGGCAGTAAAGCGTGACGGTACACACTGGCGCGTTGAGGCTTTCGGCATTTTCACTTTGAGACATTAGGTTTTATTATTTACATTTTCCGCTGTGTTAATTGGTTGGTAATTTAACTTAACGAGTTTTGAGAAAACGTTTGATTGGATTTAAATACTTATGGTTTGTTTTAAATAAAATGGTACTTTTAAAAAGTTCAAATTTATTGTAATTTTTAGGACGTTACAGGACATGACGCGACTGGTGCTGAAAGGTCTACATGCGAAGCTAGCTCGTCCCAACGCCAACCCACTCCACCTCCTTCACCCCAAGTCGAAGAACCCAAATTGCATGAGGTGGAAGTGGTCGACATCATGCGCGAACAAGTACAAGAAGAGGCAGCCTCCTCTTCCAGCTCCGAGTCGGGCTCTGGCTCAGAGTCGGGTTCCGAATCTGGTTCTGAACCAGGTTCAGCGTCCGATTCTGAATCAGGGTCCTCAGAATCAACGGAATCGGATAACAATGATGACCAGTTCCGCATGGAACCTATCCGTAGACCTCAAGCTGAAACTGGAGAGACAAGGAGAGCGAATGGAGCTTCAGTTGAAAATGAAAATATTGGTGAGGAAGTGAGGGAAAGGAGAAGTAAGAAAAATAATGAGCGATATAGAGAGCAGAGGCCACCTACACTTAGGTTGCCTCCACCCAGCCTCCTTTAAGCCAGGCAGCCACATCCGCTACCCCGTCTCATTCGTTGGGACAGGGTATTGAAACAGACGTCGTGGGCATAGTGACGCGATCGCACACCCCACCCAGCCACTCAGTGTCATCTCAAAAGGATAATGTTTCATTGTCACTAGGGGACGTAGCACAACGTCCACCAGTCTCTCACTTGGAGAGTTTCGGTGTTGAATGAAAAGAACTCCTGCCTCGGTTCTCGACCTCTTTGGATGCACGATCGAGTCTAGAGCCACTTGATGATATTCTTTTCTTGGCTAAGACATAAAACATATCTACTGCTACTGTCGAGATTCTTCGTGACTCGACCGAAACACCCCGAGTGAGTCTACCTTCTGGTGGCTTGCAAGGACAGGGTGGAAGTCCTGCCACGGATATCCTTACATCAACTGTGAGTGCAGGCGGTACTGCGGTGCAATCCACCATAGTTACGACAACTGGTAAGCTAAGTGCTCAGGCGTTAGTATCCCGGAGTTCGTCTCCAAGGAAACTCTGGACGGCGCCTTAAAGGCTGTCCAAGCAGAGATACTGAAGAAGCTTGAAGAGGATATGGACTTCATCAAACGGTCCATAACGGGTAAAGGAATCGCAACTAATCCCCCTACGCAACCACGGGTTATACTTCCTCACCCGACACCTAACCCGCTGAACATGAGCATCGATGCTTTAAAAGCCACTCTACTCGATAAGCTCTTGTCCCAAACCAACACTGGTACATCCTATAAATCCAACCTCGTGAGTATACTACGCTCACAAACACAACCCCCGGTCACTCAAACAGATTCCCAAGCCCAAAAACAGACTAAGCTTGATACCCTTACCACAACCCTAACCGATGTTAAGCGCGCCCTCAAAACTTTATTCAAGGGGGTTGCCAGCCTAGAAAACACCTGCAATGGTCAAGCCCAGGGCTCGAAAAGAAAACATGATGATCAGGAGGATCCTGACCAGCATGAGGGGGAGAAAAGACAAAGATTGACCGAGCTGTCAACCTAAGCGACAAAACCATTAACCGAAACTCCAGCTGAAACTGAACCACACCAACAGCCTAAAATGAAAACATGGTTCAAGACATGGAGTTATCTACACCGGCCAGAGATCAAGTACCAGAATCAGCAGACCCGACGGTTGAAAAGCCCGAGGGAGAACCAGAAGAAAACCTAATGCTGACAGTTCCGGAAAGACCAATTCTAGATTTGATCGATGAAGACTCAGATGGTAATCCGGAAGCTGAACGAGTGTTTGGGCAAAATTTCACCAGTATCGACCACGACCAGGACACTAAGAAAATTTATTACACTTCTTTTGCAACAAAGTCAAAACCATAAACGTTTTGTCCTTGGACCAAAGCCAAAGTCGAACGTACCTCTCGACCTCGACCGTCGTGTGGAATCACACGACCTCGACCATCTAACATACGACTCTTCTGTTATGTTTTCCTCATTTAATGTAGGTCAAACGACATTTATGGCCAACGGACGAAACCGACGGAGCAGTTATGAACATTGAACAACAAAGACCGTTGCGACCGTTACTAGAAGAATTCATGGAGTCATTAAATGCATTTCGAAGACTATAAATCTGAAGGCAAAGTCATCATTTGGGAGGACACCGAGCTTTGAATCACACACTGCGTACTCAAGAACATCTGAAGCAAAGAAATCTCTCTCAAGTGATCGCTCTCGACGCACGACTTATACTCTCGACCAGCAATCTTAGCACACGACACACTAGTTTTACATTCGATACACTTGTTATTTTTACATTTCAAGTCATTTGTATTGTAATCACTGTATCCCCGACATCTGAAACAAAGGACATCGCCCCTGTTTGGCGATCATAGTGCAGCGACGACTTCCACAGTCGTCCGCGGGTTTTTTCCTCGTTGAGGTTTTTCCCGCGTCACCAAAACCTTTGTCTCTTTTACATTTTTTGTCTTTAACGCACTGTTTTGTCGAACGATTCTTTTCTTTAGTTGTTAAGCTCCACAATCAACCTTAAGTTATCCTTTTGGACGATTTTTGGCATTAACAGTTTGGCGCCCACCGTAAGGCCCTATCTAGAAAAAATCTTCGACAAACGTGCGTTTTACTAACGGTTTCTTGTAGTTCCCTCTGTTTTCTGTTTCAGGAAAATGGCAGGCGGTGGAAACCCAGAACAAGTCGCTAGCCAAATGCATGAGGAGATTGAGAAGGCACAAGATTCATCTACGATAGTTGACGACTATCGCCTAAAGGAAATCATCCTGGATCAGAGCAAGCCTGGTCAAAAAGTCCTTATAGGATCATCCCTTGATCCCTGTCTGAAAGGCAAACTCATATCCTTTTTGCAAGAGCACGCCGATTGTTTTGCCTGGTCACATAAAGATATGGTCGGCATAGACCCTGGTATCATTTCCCATAAGCTCAATGTGGACCCATCATTCAAACCCGTCAAGCAAAAGCGGAGAAAGTTCGCTCCTGAAAGGAATAAGGTGATAAATGATGAAGTCGACAACCTCCTCAAGACAGGGAAAGTTTGAGAAGTACCCTGATTGGCTTGCTAATGTTGTGATCGTGGCAAAGAAAAATGGCAAATGGAGGGTCTGTATTGATTTTACCGATCTCAACAAAGTTTGTCCAAAGGATCCGTTCCCATTGCCACATATCGATGCCATGGTCGATGCGACCGCAGGGCATGAACTATTGACGTTCATGGATGCTTATTCTGGATACAATCAGATCCTAATGCACATCGAAGACCAGGAGAAAACTGCGTTCATGACATATCGAGGTATTTACTGTTATAAAGTTATGTCTTTCGGCCTTAAAAATGCAGGTTCTACCTACCAGCGTCTGGTGAATAAGATGTTCAAAGATCATCTCGGCGACACGATGGAAGTTTATATCGACGACATGCTCGTCAAGTCAAAGCAAGCAGTCGACCATGTATTTGAAGCAGTCGTTCGACATCCTTCGTAAATATAGTATGAAGCTCAACCCGACGAAGTGTTCCTTTGGTGTCAGTGCCGGAAAAATCCTGGGTTACATGGTCACTCGATGGGGAATCGAAGCCAACCCCGACCAGATCAAGGTTTATCTCTCGATCCTCAGACAGATGTCATTTATTCTATAACGTCCTCAGAAAAAATAAAGGCTTCGACTGGACCAACGACCATGAGCAAGCGTTGCAAAAATTGAAGGAGTACATGATGTCGCCTCCTTTGTTGTCAAAACCCAATGATCATGAGGTCTTGCAGTTATATTTGGCCGTAAGTTCTAATGCCGTAAGTGCCGTCCTGACACGAGAAAATGAAAAGCAACAACTGCCAATCTATTATGTAAGTAAATCCCTCTTGGACGCTGTTTGGGTAAAATTTCACCAGTCTCGACCACGACCAAAGTAAGGAAAACACTTATCTCTCTTTTCCATAACAAGGTAAAATCATAGTACTCTATCCCCTGATTAAAATTGAAATCGAAAGTTATTTACCACACGACACTCGACCATGATGTCGCCTCGTTCACACGACCGACGCGTAAGTAGGACGCACGTTTGTCAAAGATTTTCTCTAGATGGGGCCACACGGTGGGCGCCAAACTGTTAATGCCAAAAATCGTCCAGAAGGATAACTTAAGGTTGATTATGGAGCTTAACCGTTAGTTTGGCATTATGGTCGAGTGTCGTGTGGTAACTTAAGGTTGATCAAGGATAACTTAAGGTTGATTCTATAACGTCTTCGTGCGACCAGGCAAAAGATATTAGCCTTTTCCTGAGGCTAATATCTTTTTTACAGGAATATGCTGATTGTTTTGTCTGGTCGCACGAAGATATGATCGGCATAGACCCTGACGTCATTTCCCACAAGCTCAATATCGACACGTCGTTTAAACCTGTCAAGCAAAAGCGACGAAAATTTGCTCCTGAAAGGAATAAGGTAATAAATGACGAGGTCGACAACCTCCTCAAGACAGGGAAGATTCGAGAAGTGAAGTACCCCGATTGGCTTGCTAATGTCGTGGTTGTGGCAAAGAAAAATGGCAAATGGAGGGTCTGTATCGACTTCACAGATCTCAATAAAGCTTGTCCAAAAGATCCTTTCCCATTGCCGCACATCGACGCCATGGTCGTCGCGACAGCAGGACATGAACTATTATCGTTCATGGATGCCTACTCAGGATATTACCAAATCCTAATGCACGTCGAGGACCAGGAGAAAACTGCATTCATGACGGACCGAGGTATTTACTGTTATAAAGTTATGCCCTTCGGACTAAAAAATGCAGGTTCCACCTACCAGCGTCTGGTAAACAAGATGTTCAAAGATCATCTCGGCGACACGATGGAAGTCTATATCGACGACATGCTCGTCAAATCGAAGCAAGCAGTCTACCACGTCGAACATCTGAGGCAGTCGTTCGACATCCTTCGGAAGTATAGCATGAAGCTCAACCCGACGAAATGTTCCTTTGGTGTCAATGCCGGAAAATTCTTAGGCTACATGGTCACTCGACGAGGAATCGAAGCCAACCCCTACCAGATTAAGGAAATCATCGAGATTAAATCTCCTAGAAATTTTAAAGAGGTCCAAATGCTCACTGGTCGGGTGGCTGCCCTGAACAGATTTATTTCTCGATCCTCAGATAAACGTCATCTATTTTACAATGTCCTCAGGAAAAATAGGGGCTTTGACTGGACCGACAGTCATGAGGAAGCATTGCAAAAACTTAAAGAGTACATGACGTCGCCACCTTTGCTGTCGAAACCTCATGATCATGAGGTCTTGCAACTATATTTAGCTGTTAGTCCTAATGCAGTAAGTTTCGTCCTAACACGAGAAGATGAAAAACAGCAACTGCCGATCTACTATGTAAGTAATTCCCTCTTGGATGCAGAAACCAGGTATTCCTCTATGGAAAAATTACTCCTGTCGCTAGTCACAGCTGCTAAAAAATTACGACACTACTTTGAATCGCATCCTATTACTGTCGTAACTAACTTTCCTCTTAAGTCTGTCTTGAAGAACCCTGAGTTAACAGGTCGCTTAGCAAAATGGAGCATATATCTCGGCAGTTACGACATCGATTTCAAGCCCAGGACCGCGATCAAATTGCAAGCCTTGGCAGATTTTATTGCTGATTTCAGCCCTGAATTGGAGAAAGAAGCAGAGCTCGAAGTGTCAACTGTGGCGACTCACGACGACGTGCCTTGGATTTTACATGTCGACGGATCATCCAACGAAAGGGGTTCAGGACTAGGCGTCGTCTTAAAGTCGCCACAGGGGAGCAAGATGGTATATTCAGTCCGATGTAACTTTAAAGCCACCAACAACGAAGCTGAGTACGAAGCCCTGATCGTGGGAATGAATATGGCTCACGACTCGGGGGCAACCGCCCTACATGTCAAAAGCGACTCTCTTCTGGTCGTGAACAAAATGAATGGAGAGTTCTCAGCTAAAGATTCAAAAATGACAACGTACCTAAAGGTAGCAAAAGAAAAATCCGAAAACTTTAAATCTTTTTCTATCGAACAGATTCCAAGGGATCAGAATACTCAGGCCGACGCTTTAGCAAACCTTGGGTCTGCTTTGGTCGAGCCAATATTCGACAACATTCCCATGATCCATCTGGCGACATCGTCCATCGAAGACATCGATGTCATCCAGATCGAGGACCGAGAAGATGATTGGTCGTGCGACATCCGAAATTTCCTTATGCACGACTAACTCCCAGAAGACAGGATGGAAGCTCGAAAGATCAGATTCAAAGCATCCAAGTATGTCATGATCGGAGATAGGCTCTATCGACGATCGTCGACGGGCTTAAATCTAAGATGCATCATCAGCAAAAGTCATGTTCAGAAAATCCTTCAAGAGATGCACGATGGAGAGTGTGGCAATCACTCAGGAGGTCGCAGTTTGGCTAATCGTATCTCTCGACAAAGATATTTTTGGCCAACACTACGACAAGACGCCGTCAGGTACGTCCAGAACTGTGATTCTTGTCAACGAAACTCAGGTATGTCTCATAAACCTTCTGAACCTTTACACTCGACACTTATCCCATGGCCCTTCATGAGATGGGGAATGGATATTGTCGGCAAACTACCACCTGCTCCAGGATAAAATGTATTCCTCCTTGTACTTACAGATTACTTTTCCAAATGGATCGAAGCGGCTGCATTTTCCCAAGTTAGGGACAAAGAAGTCATCTCTTTTATCCAAACTAACATCATATGCAGGTTTGAGATTCCATCCGAAATTGTCTGCGACAATTGATCCCAGTTCATAAGCGATAGAACCCGACAGTTATGTGAAGATAGAAACATCAAACTGACGACCTCGGCCCCCAGATATCCCCAAGCAAACGGACTTGCTGAGTCGAGCAATAAGACCATGATCGCTTCGATCAAAAAAAGGTTAAAAGCTGCTAAAGGAAGGCACGTCGAAGAACTCCCTTCGGTCCTGTGGGCAAATTGCACGACACCACGCACGTCCACAGGACAAACCCCTTTCTCTCTAGTCTACGGTTGCGAAGCAGTCCTGCCGGTCGAGATCCAACTCCCAACTTTGAGACATACTTCCGTCGATCACAACCTGATCAATTTAAGTTATGACCTGGACGCCCTCGAAGAGCTCAGAGAACCAGCCTTGATTAGGATGGCGTCACAGAAACAAGCGGTCGAGCGACATTTCAATAAGCATGTCAAAATCAAAATCTTTCAAGAAGGCGACTACGTCCTCCGTCGAGTGTTTCAAAACACTCAAGAGCCCAATGCAGGTAAGCTTTCCGTTAAGTGGGAAAGTCCTTATCGTATCTCCGAAGTCGTGGGTAAAGGTGCCTATCGGCTCCAAACCCTCGACAATTAAAACATCCCACGTAGCTGGAATGCAACACATCTAAAAAGGTATTTCTTTTAAAACCCCTTTTTTCTCATACGATTTTTTACTCACCTCGACGATTGCTGACTTAAGCATCGGAGGGTCGTTTGTTAGCCGACGACCAACCTTTGACAACATTTCATCGCAGGATCGCACGACATAAATCTATCATTTGACTTCTGCAAGATCGCATAACATAAGTAACCGGCTCGACTACATGACTTGGCTATTTTGTCACATAGATACATGATTCAGATTCACCGTACAAATTAATTATGTGATCGACCTACGATCTAAGTGTTTTAACTTAGAAAAATCTCATGTTCTGAATATATGCTTTAAACGCATGTTTTCTTACACGACTAATATTTCAGTTGTTATCTTCTGATAAAAGCCTTCGTCGCACGTATCTACGGTTATATACGACTTACAATTATTTCCATACGATTGATATTATGCTCGACGATTCCTTGTAATTAACAATGAGAAAATCTTATGTTCGAAAGAAATTCCATTCATACTTCAAAATAATTACCCTAAAGTGACCAGACCCCCAACGGTCGGTCAATAAAAACAAAGACAAAGAATTTTTAAGGAGGAGCATCAGTCGCATCCTTGCTCAAAGCTTCGCCCTGAAGACCTTCATCTGTCTCTTCCACCTCCTCAACCTCCTTCTCGTCATCTGAATCGAGGTCTCTCGCAGATCCGACGTCCTTCAGGTAGACGGCAAGCTCCTCCGACGCCGAGGCAAGAGGATCCTTCCCCAACAAATGTTGCCTCATGATCGCCGCCCTGGCAGTCAGGCGAGCCAAAGCAAAGACGGTGTTACCTTCGTTTTTGAGGTCCTTTACCTCTTTTTCCAGACCCGTCACCCTGGACTTAGAATCCTTATCTTCCTTCGCGGTCGCAGCCAAGGATTCCCTAATCTTGTCCATCTCCTCCCTTTGATCGGCAATCATGGACAGGGGCTGCGTCAGGCGATGGTTGGCCTCATCCTTTGCACGTCCGACAACCTCTAGCTGTTTCAGGGCATCGTTGAGACGTTTCGACATAGCTTCTTCGCGCTCTACGGCGACGTTCGCCCTATCCAACGTCGCGTTCCCCCTTTCATGAGCAGCAGACACTAGGTCCTTTATCTTTGCCGTCTCGGCACGCAAGGCCAAAGAAGACTGAAACGCCTGTAGAAACGTAAAACAAACATTGTTAATAAAACATGCGACAACACAAACATTGACAAACGTAAACAAGTTTTGAAAGAAAAACTTACCATGAACGCCAGCCCGGCGACATGGGCTCCCGTCTCCTCGATTGGGAACCCCTCAAAGCGCTTCCTGAAAGAAGGGAGCAGATATTTCCCTAGATGAGGGAACAAATTCGTCCCGTCTAGGACATTATCAACCATAAAGTCCGACGGCAACGTAAAGTTGACCGTCGTGACCTTATCCCCTCCCGTCGAGTGAACCTTGCCCTTGCCGGCCGACGAAGGGTTCGACGTGGCAGTCGGGGACTTCGCTGTTTTCGCCGGAGGCGCCGAACTAATAGGTGTCGCAGCAATCGCGCTAGAGGATGTCTTCATAGGTGACGCGACCTTCGCCTTCTCAGGCGTAACGACTCTCGATGAGTCGTCAATCCCTATGGACGGTTCCCTCGGGATCGTCGTCCTCGCCTTCTTCGGAACCTCAGGACCAGTAGTCGAGGTCCTCGGCTTCCTTTCTTTGCCCTTACGGGCAAGCTCAAGCTGAGCTGCTCTTTTAGCAGAGACAGTCGGCACCTTTGGGTGAGATTCCTTTGGAAGCCAAAAAAAAGAAAAGAAGTGTTACGAAAAGCATAAAAGAAAAAGATTAAGCAGAAGGGAATGTGAAGGTATACTCACCAGTCATCTCTTCTTCTTCTCTCGACTCTTCTTCTTTTTCCTCTTCCTCCTCCACACACTTCTCTCCTCGATTCTCACCTAAATACACCAAGTCATCGTCGACGTCCACCGATTGTCATACGACGAACGATCGTTCAACGATGCCGAACTCCAAGAACGCGTCGACCTTTGCTTGAGAGTTAGCGTATGGCTTTACGTCCTCGAATTTAATTTCTGTCGATACACAGAAGGCAAGTCAGAGGGAAATAAAAAAGTAACATAAGATATACGGCAAGAAGCCAGAAAAATCTTACCCGACATATTCCAGCCGACCCTAATCCAGTCGCTCTCAGTATCGAGAGTCGACTTACGCACAAATGCGTACCTGGTCTTCCATTTACGATCATTTACAGCAGTCCTTAGGACCAAGGTACGATCGCCTTTATACCTAGAGTACAAACTACAGTGATGACATCTGTCCTTCTTGACTTGATAAGCCAAGAGGAGGTCGCGTACATTCATGGGAGGTTCCCATTTTTCAGTAAGGCGTTCGATCACTTGTACGACTCGCCAAAACTGGGGCATTAGTTGGCTTGGTGCTAAGTCGAATTCTAGCATAAAAGCCTTAGCCAGAGGCGAGTAGGGCCATTCGAAGCCTATCTTAAAGGGATATTCGTATATCACGATATACCCCTCGGGACATTTATTTGGTCGAGTTTGACCTGCTCGGATTAATTTAACCCCCGCAGGGATTTTTGCTAAACTTCTAAGATCATCGACATCTGATTGTTCTCGAATAGAGCTTTCAGGTTCCATCGACATTTCTAAACGGACTTGAGAAGATTAGAGAAATCGTACCTTATATAGGCGCTCTAGGGCTCGAAAAATCTTAACCAACTCGTAGATTCTTACAGGTTTAGAGAAGATCGAACGAAGAAAGGCAAGGAAATCAAGAAGAAATCTCTGCTTAAAACTCTCTGAAATTGTAAACAGGAAAAGATCCATCGTGGTCTCTATTTATGTAAACAATCGTGTCAGGTCGAGTCCCTCGATGATCGACACGCGCCCTTGTCTTTTTGTATGACCACACGGATCGCCGACACCTGGCAATGACAGCTGCTAAGCATAATCGTGCGTCAGTATGACGTCACGATCCTATCCTCTTTTCGACTTCCCTTTTAGTTAGAATTGGACCGATCCAGTTCCAAGACAACCAAGGTAACCTTCGACACGTGTCACAATCCTAGGCGTCCGACTAGCAAAATTTAAAATTTGAATTTGCCATTTGTAATAACCGAGAATTCGTTTAAGTACAAATATTAAGTTGTGGGAAATTGTTATGAGGTTGAAAGGCTAAGGGCTGAAGTGTAATTTGGCCAAAGTTATATTAACTCCTTGTATGGCTCAAAAACCCTAGAACTAATCAGTGTGCGAGTGTTTGCGGCGACTGAGAGAAAGAGAGCAAAGTAAGGATTCCTCAAATCTCAATCGGAGAAGAAGGTTTAGCACTCATCAACTTTCAAAGGGGAAATAGCAATGAAATGTGGTTCAACAACGATGTTTTGAGGTAATTCCAAATCTCAAATCTCTAGTTTAGTTTTGTCTGATTGATGAGATTGTATGAGAGCTTCTTAAATTTCGAGTTTAAAATGGGTGTTTAAAAGGAATTAAAAGGGTATAATGGAGCTAGAATAATAGTAAATGGGAAAGAGTTCGTGTAGCAGAGTTAAGGGATTGATTTTTTTTCAGTGATTTTGTTAATCAATATCGCACAGTTAAAAGTTATGTCAAGGTTCCGGGATAGAAGTTATGAGTCCCGGTAGTTTTAATTAGAGTCCCGGTAGTTTTAATTAGAAGTTATGAGTCCCGGTAGTTTTAATTAGAGTCCCGGTATTTCAATTGATTTTGAGTCCCGGTAGTTTTAATTAGAGTCCCGGTATTTCAATTGATTTTGAGTCCCGGTAGTTTTAACTAGAGTCCCGGTATTTCAATTGATTTTGAGTCCCGGTAGTTCAATTGGTTTTTCTTGTGTTCCGGTAGTACCCATCTTGGGCCGAGAGAAGTGATGGACCACGTGGTTCATTTTAGATCAACCAAGTCCATTTTGTTTTAATTTATAGACCAGCCACGTGACAAGTTAATTTCAATCCAAAGAGTTAGAATTGGACCTGGATTGCGAGGAGTTGACCACGTGTCCATCTAGTGCAATATTATATGAGTTGTTTGGGCACATGTTGTTGGCAATCAAAATTGAAGACCACGTGATCTTCTTTGTTTTAATTTTGGGCCTGAGTGAGTAAAAGATTAGGTAATGTTAATTAATCAAAGATTGGGTAATGTTAATTAATTTAAAGATAGATAATGTTAATTAATTGTGGATCCGATATTTATGTCTTGAGTCGGTAGCCGAGTCCAATAATTACGAGTTGGGTCTAGAAGTGAACGTATCAGTTCAAATGAATTTGGGTTAAGTTCGGGAGCAAATTCGAGAAAATAAATTAAAGATATATGACGTACGTTATTAATATAATAGATGTTCCACCTAGAGATCAGAAGTGTAAGTGAGAAGCTTTGGAGCGAGCAAGCCAGGTGAGTTCCCTAAACCCCTTTACGACTTAAAGTGTTAAACGATTTTGACTGATTATGGTTTCATTTACGCGCATGAAATGTTATAACCGTTACGCATGTTTCTCCATGAAATAC
Source organism: Saussurea involucrata (assembly GCA_033807775.1). Classification (NCBI taxonomy): domain Eukaryota; kingdom Viridiplantae; phylum Streptophyta; class Magnoliopsida; order Asterales; family Asteraceae; genus Saussurea; species Saussurea involucrata. The sequence continues at coordinate 176,577,138 of CM066321.1, forward strand.
CTATTTTACTTGAGAAAATGTATTGTACTTGATTGTAACAACCCGATTCCAAAATATACAAATAACATATAATTCATAACATGTTTACAACAAAAGTACTTCACTTTTTTGGTCCCAACTAAGGACTAGACATAATAAGAAATGTAGTACATCTGTATCCACATTTTTCTTAACGATCCTCCTCCCAAAAGTTACACATCAAGCATTCAAATCACTGGTTCTTACTGGAATCATCACCTGGAATACATATTTTTAAAACAGAAAATGAGGGTTAGACCTAAGGGTCTAGTGAGTAAATCCCTGACATTTGGAAGTCAATAAAAATTCATTTATATAAAATACTCTTTTATATAAATATACATATATCACACGTAAATTAATACCAACCAATATTTGTACATCATACCCGTCTCATACCACCTTATCCCTCCACCAATGGCCAATATTATTGGTTGCGAGCCAATTTAACACACCGGTCCAAAGCCCGGCCACGTATTATATTTTCATATAATACTCACGTAATTATAATATCTCAATATATTATAATCACCCACGTATGACATATTCATACACTTTATCAAACATTTGTTATTCACAAACTGTATTCCAGTAAAATACTTTTTAAAGTAAAACTCACCTGATCTTTTTAGCAAAGGTCCTTAACTTTCCTCAAAACAGATTATCTTTTAACCCTGATCCTTAGTATCTGAAACAAATTAAAGTATACATACTCTTTAACACGTAAACAGGCAACTCACACTTTTCGCAACCCACTATTACGAAAACCTAACTTTTCGCAACCCACAGTTGCGAGTTCCTTACTTTTCGCAACCAACAGATACGAAAACTTCACTTCTCGCAAACCACAGTTGCGAGTTCCCTACTTTTCGTAACTAACAGATACGAAAACTTAACTATGCGTTTTAGCTACTTGCGAAAAGTGGACTTTTCGCAACCAAGGCTTGCGAATTCCTACTTTTCGCAAAAACACTGTTCATCGTCTTTTTCAGAAAAGTTCAGTTTAATTTCAGGAATCCATCTTTTCCCAGATTTTGCAGTTTTATACTATGCATGTTACTGATAATTTGCAGATATGTTTAAAACCAATAACATAACCTATCTTTAAGCTTATATTTCGTAAAACATCCATAAATCATCAAAACCCATTTATGAACTTATCTAGTAAACTTATAACCATAAAGAGGAAGATTGTATAGAATTGATACCTTTTTGTTTCTTCAATTATATCAAAAACCCAGCTGCAAATAATCCACTTCTTTCTTCTCCTTAAAATTGCTCTCTCAATTCTCTCCTCCCTCTCTTGCCGTACACAAAACCCATACACACAAATGAAAAATATCTAAACTCCCTTTCTTTTTACCAAATTCAACACATATACATACTTAGATATTTGCATGCCAAATGGTGAGACACCTCACCCTTTTTATCCTAAAAGAGACGATTTGTAGCAATGAGTCATCCAACATAATTCAAACAAACCCCAATCTTTCATCTAATGGCAACTTTAACCCTCCAACTTCCAATATAAAATTAAAACTTACCCTTTAACTTCTAACTCTATAAAATAAATCTCGAATTTATCTTAAAACCAAAATGATAAAATTAAATAAACCGACCACGTACCTGGTTATTACAACATCTCCCCCTTAAAAGAACTCCGTCCCGGAATTCATGTAAGTAATAAGCGAGGTAATCAATTATCATAAAATCGCTTTCAAACTCATATAACACATTATTCTCATTATTACCAAAACATCAAGAATTTTAATCCCACACAAAATTCCGCCCCTTTTAAAACAACGATAACCGTCATCTTATTAATACTAACTATCTTATTTGAACTTTACACACATCGTCCATAATTTACTCAATTAATCCATCTCACAAAATTGATCCAAATCTTAAAATAATCTTAATCGAAATTTTCTGCCGAATCACCCAATAATCAAATCCCATAAATGTTCAAAATAATCTGAAAGTTCACTTATATCACAAAAGAAATAACTCACATAAAACTACTCCAAATAACACAACATTTTATGCTTACTTGGAAAATTCACCACACTAATACTACTTTAACTTCATCGGCCTTTCACGACAAATGTCGTGTTCTACACTTTTATAATACTGGCTTAAATTGTAAACATATACTTTCAATATAAAAATTTGCTTAGCAAATACAACCTATTTCTCATACTTTTTCATGGAATAAAATATACTCAACACGAATCACTTTACATCACGGAAAATTTCTTAATTTTATTAAACCCGTAAACTTCCTCCTACCATTTCCATTTCCCATTATAACATAGCATAATCACTATATTCACACAACCATACTTAATTGCACTTAACACCAAATCCTTCATCAAATTACAATAAAGTCTAAATAGCAACTTAATTTCTCGAATATTCGCAAAACACAATCTCAAATATACCCATTATCTCAATAACCTCACCACCATAATAATTTTACTACAAAATTAAATCGAAAAGAACTCATCACAACTCCGATAAAAATTATTAAAATTTCTCGTCACTAATCATACTACTCATTAACGGCTTAACATGCAAGGTCTAGCATAAAATTTAAAACAACTCTTTAACTTAAACAACTCCATAAAGAAGGTTCATCACACAACCATCAAAATATTTATTGAGCATTGATTTCTTCTCGCTAACCATAACACTTAATAATATAAATCCCTTTTACCACTTAAATCCTCCAATCCAAGGGAAGTATTAAGTAAACACCCAACCTATTAAACCATTTTTCTATACCAAGAAAATCTCAAGCATCAATTTCTTATACCTTATTAACATAATATAAATTCTCTCTTAGCTTAAGTCTAGGTTATTAACAACCTAGTTTCTAACCTTGCGACCTACTATCGCCAACGCTTACCCCACAATAATCCACTTTTGATCCACTATGATGTTTTCTAATGGTACCACAATACTTGCTTCGGCTAAGCCCTTCCGCAGAATCGACACGGGAAAGGTCGAATGAACTTTCATTATACATAACCCTTCCTTACTAAGGTGCATACAACAATTTAATACTCTCCTGACTACAACAATTCTTACTTCAAGAAGAAAACCCGAGTGATACAATCAAGGTATAATATCTAAAATCAATCTTACTAATATTATTTACACATCTAGACTCCAGGTTCACATCATCCTACTACCCTTGCTATGACGGAATCTCCACTAGTCATGACGTGTCGTCTCGCGAATGTACAAACACATACAGTGTGAAATTAGTTAGATATTCGAATAAAAGATTCTATCCCACGACGGTTAGACTCAAACAAGAGTTGCGCAATAGAACTAAATCAAACATTCTAAAGTTAATTAGTTCCAACTGTATACCACTTGTAAGACATTCACTTAACAGCCTATCAGGACTAGCATAAATTCCTACTAGCAAGTAATAGTCATGCAGTAAAGTGTAATAGGCACCAAGCAATCTAGCACACGTTCTTCCATGTTATAGAAATCAATAAATTACACTAAGTACTCTACCTTTTTCCTTGGCATCGGCTAACTGAACATACTGCGCCTTAGATCATCGTCCCGACAATTCGACATTCCAAAAATAACGATATTCTACTCTCCAATAGATTACAAATCAACTTGGAGTATTACCTTAACCCGTAGTTAAACTTTTCTCTATAGACCATTTCCAACTCTACCGTCATTTCTCTAACCCAAAATATGTCTAAGACAGACAACACTTTCTTGCATGAATTACACCGACTACAAACCTTAAATTGCAATTAATTTCCACACTTGCCACAACATCACTCTCGTATTACTATCACATCTTATCCAATGGTCTTTCACCCCGATCATTACATTCAACTACTTTCTTCCACACTCTTCTCAACATAAAACACGTTTCCCCAAGGGTAGCTCATTAGAAGATGCTCACTCTAGACCAATCCTATGAGCTAGCTTTCTTTTACTTCCAAACCAATCACACGTACCTAATTTCAACAATTACTATACTTAACCAACAATTTCACCATACCTCATTTCAAAAACTTAACAGATTTAATCCGTAATCACACTCAATGCTCGAAACAACCACACACTTTTCATTTCTCAACTATCATTAACATCTTCTTTTAAAACGATAATAAACAAACTGGATCCACACTATTCACCCATCCCCAAAATATAATAACCATATAAATATTTTATTAACCAAAATCAGTACATCTTTATTTCACCTCGTGCCTCGTTTAGCACAAAATATCTCATCATGCCTCTTTCAGCACACAATTCTATATATATATATATATATATATATATATATTTTTATATATCACAAATCATTTAACACAATTGAAATTTTATTCATAATAAAAACTTTAACATTTGGAGACATAACTTAGCGTTTGAAATACTGAATTATACCCAACGCCAAATTCTACACTTTCGCAATATCTTTCCAAAATTCTAACATGCACATTTAATTCGAAAATTGCTAACAATTGTAAGTGTTAGATCATTCATTCCAAATTAAACTACTAACCACTTTCGTTCTCATAAAATAAATCTTATTACCACCTTGATCAATCTTTCAAATCCAAACACATATGATATCAGGTTATCACCTTTGATCACTAATGGCTTTTCCCTTTTTAATCATTCCCAATAACACTCTTCACTTTCTAGTTTCGATTATCCTTGATTTCTCACTTAAATCTATCCCAAGCAATATCATAATGAATAAACATACTAATTTCGATCTCATTCAAAACTATTTGTTACACTCTTCCTTAAATAAAAACCAACTCCCTTCACACCAAATACTTCCAAACTTACATTCTTACTAAGCCTTATTACAAATAATTCATATATCCTTAATATAACATTTGTTAACAAATGAGAACTTTAAATCAATTGTCCGACAATCTCTTCTTTTATCATAAATACTTATTCCAATATATACTGAATTACCGAGAATCACTTACCATTACTTAATCGAAAGTTTTAACCAAATCAAGTTCAACACCATCCTATACTTACTACCACCTCAAATTCCAACAAAATAAAAATATAACTTAATAGGCACTCCACTCCTATCTATATTACCAACACAATTATCAAATTCTTTTCTAATGCAAATAAGCAACAAAAGATTGAAAACACAATTAATCGGATTGCACCGAAGTCAAATAGCACTTTAGCACGTGTAGAGTTTATATAAATATACCTGTCTTCGTCTCTATCCATATGTCGAGACCGACTTGCCACTCTGTAGGTTTCAACAAGGTTAATATACACATAAGCACATACCCCATATAATAAGGTATTCCAGTCCAAACATGTAACTGTAAGTTCACAATTACACTGGCCAGGTGTAACTCGAATTTACCTTACATAATGTTCCTTCTACCTTGTTATACTTAATATCCCAAGGTTCTAAAATAATAGGGACATCCTACTTCACATGCAGTTTAAGTCTAGGTACAGATACTAATACCTAAATCTCTTAAACTTAGGCTCTGATACCATTTGTAACAACCCGATTCCAAAATATACAAATAACATATAATTCATAACATGTTTACAACAAAAGTACTTCACTTTTTTGGTCCCAACTAAAGACTAGACATAATAAGAAATTTAGTACATCTGTATCCACATTTTTCTTAACGATCCTCCTCCCAAAAGTTACACATCAAGCATTCAAATCACTGGTTCTTACTGGAATCATCACCTGGAATACATATTTTTAAAACATAAAATGAGGGTTAGACCTAAGGGTCTAGTGAGTAAATCCCTGACATTTGGAAGTCAATAAAAATTCATTTATATAAAATACTCTTTTATATAAATATACATATATCACACGTAAATTAATACCAACCAATATTTGTACATCATACCCGTCTCATACCACCTTATCCCTCCACCAATGGCCAATATTATTGGTTGCGAGACAATTTAACACACCGGTCCAAAGCCCGGCCACGTATTATATTTTCATATAATACTCACGTAATTATAATATCTCAATATATTATAATCACCCACGTATGACATATTCATACACTTTATCAAACATTTGTTATTCACAAACTGTATTCCAGTAAAATACTTTTTAAAGTAAAACTCACCTGATCTTTTTAGCAAAGGTCCTTCAAACTTTCCTCAAAACAGATTATCTTTTAACCCTGATCCTTAGTATCCGAAACAAATTAAAGTATACATACTCTTTAACACGTAAACAGGTAACTCACACTTTTCGCAACCCACTATTACGAAAACCTAACTTTTCGCAACCCACAGTTGCGAGTTCCTTACTTTTCGCAACCAACAGATACGAAAACTTCACTTCTCGCAAACCATAGTTGCGAGTTCCCTACTTTTCGTAACTAACAGATACGAAAACTTAACTATGCGTTTTAGCTACTTGCGAAAAGTGGACTTTTCGCAACCAAGGCTTGCGAATTCCTACTTTTCGCAAAAACACTGTTCATCGTCTTTTTCAGAAAAGTTCAGTTTAATTTCAGGAATCCATCTTTTCCCAGATTTTGCAGTTTTATACTATGCATGTTACTGATAATTTGCAGATATGTTTAAAACCAATAACATAACCTATCTTTAAGCTTATATTTCGTAAAACATCCATAAATCATCAAAACCCATTTATGAACTTATCTAGTAAACTTATAACCATAAAGAGGAAGATTGTATAGAATTGATACCTTTTTGTTTCTTCAATTATATCAAAAACCCAGCTGCAAATAATCCACTTCTTTCTTCTCCTTAAAATTGCTCTCTCAATTCTCTCCTCCCTCTCTTGCCGTACACAAAACCCATACACACAAATGAAAAATATCTAAACTCCCTTTCTTTTTACCAAATTCAACACATATACATACTTAGATATTTGCATGCCAAATGGTGAGACACCTCACCCTTTTTATCCTAAAAGAGACGATTTGTAGCAATGAGTCATCCAACATAATTCAAACAAACCCCAATCTTTCATCTAATGGCAACTTTAACCCTCCAACTTCCAATATAAAATTAAAACTTACCCTTTAACTTCTAACTCTATAAAATAAATCTCGAATTTATCTTAAAACCAAAATGATAAAATTAAATAAACCGACCACGTACCTGGTTATTACATTGATGAACTGAGAATGACGATTTATTAAGGTTTTAAAGGTGCATGTTTTATGAAATGAATGACGTGCTATGTGGAGTCGGTCTACACTGTAGGATCAGAGATAGATCCTCGGGGTCTGATGATCCCTTGGATGTTTATGACAGACTGGTAGGTTGGAATTCGTTTCCTCCTATTTCGAGTAGAAAGGGGGGTTTGCGTAAGCTCCGGGAAGGGGAGTTTGCGTAGGCTCCGGTTGAGGGCGAGAGGGTAGCCCATTGGGCCCCGATCGCGGAATGTTTATGTGATCCTATATATAGTGTAGTACCATGCCTGATGTTATGTTAAGGTTTACGATGATAACTTTCTAAAAACAATTTTATACTGTATGCATGTTGTTTTTGGAGGGAATTCACTAGACCTTTTGGTCTAACCCTCGTTTTCAAAACTAAACCGTTTTCAGGTAAGCATGTTAAGGGTTCTTCAAGTAAGAACTAGGAGGCGATAGGAAGAACTGGGAGCATAGAGAAAGTTCAAGTTTTGGATACGATGACAATAGAATAGTTCTCGACTGTGGAATTTAGAGACTTCCGCTGTCAACTTTGTTTAGTATGGGTTATTGATGTTGTAAAGACAAGGTTTTATGTAATTCAAATGCTTATTTATGGTTGTTTGCTTGCGATGAAATCTGGGATGTTACACCATTCTATTTTCAAATTTTGGGGGCAAACTGTTTGGGTAAAATTTCACCAGTCTCGACCACGACCAAAGTAAGGAAAACACTTATCTCTCTTTTCCATAACAAGGTAAAATCATAGTACTCTATCCCCTGATTAAAGTTGAAATCGAAAGTTATTTACCACACGACACTCGACCATGATGTCGCTTCGTTCACACGACCGGCGCGTAAGACCATGCGACCTCGACTAGCTAACATACAATATAACTGGTACGTTTGTTCAGTGTTTAATGCAGGAATCAATATCATTGATGATCAACGGCTATAACCGACAAAGGCCATTAACAGCATTAAAGTCGATGTCCGTTACGTCTGTTACACAAAGCATTCAAGGAACCAATTAAAGCAGCCGAAGACTATAAAAGTGAAGGTTCCATCATCATTTGAGGACACGGGAACACAACGCACAAAGAGGCAATCAGCTGAACTAAGAAGAACACTCGAAGCAAATAATTCTCTCTCGTGGAATCGCTCTCAACGCACGACGTCTATACACGACACTTCGTTTTTACACACGACGCACAATGTTTATACATTAAAAACACTTGTTACTTTACATTTAAAGTATTTCTTTCATCTGTATTGTAATCTCTGTACGATCGACACCCGAAACATAAGGACATCGCCCCTGTTTGGCGACTGTAGTGCAGCGACGACTTCCACAGTCGTCCGCGGGTTTTTTCCTCGTTGAGGTTTTTCCCGCGTCACCAAATTCTTTGTCTCATTTACATTTCTGTCTTTAACGCATTGTTTTGTCGAACGATTCCTTTCTTTAGTTGTTAAGCTCCACAATCAACCTTAAGTTATCCTTCTGGACGATTTTTGGCATTAACAGACGCTGAAACCAAGTATTCCTCAATGGAAAAACTACTCTTGTCGCTTGTTACAGCCGCAAAGAAATTGCGACATTATTTCGAATCACATCCGATTACTGTCGTAACTAACTTTCCTCTTAAGTCTGTCTTGAGAAAACCCGAGTTGTCAGGACACCTAGCAAAATGGAGCATATATCTCAGCAGTTACGACATCACTTTTAAGCCCAGGACCGCTATCAAATCGCAAGCCTTGGCGGATTTCATTGCTGATTTCAGCCTCGAATTGGGAAAAGGCGCAGAGCTTGAAGTGTCAACTGTGGCGACTCACGACGACGTGCCTTGGACTCTGTATGTCGATGGGTCATCCAACGTTATGGGTTCGGGACTTGGCGTCGTCTTAAAGTCGCCACAGGGGGGCAAGATGATGTACTCCGTACGATGCGATTTCAAAGCCACCAACAACGAAGCTGAGTACGAAGCCGAGTACGAAGCCCTGATCGTGGGAATGGATATGGCCTACGACTTGGGGGCAACTTCGCTGCATGTCAGAAGCGATTCTCTTTTGGTCGTAAACCAGATGAATGGAGAATTCGCAGCCAAGGATTCAAAGATGACATCGTACCTGAAGATAGCAAAAGGAAAATCAGAAAAATTCAAATCATTTTCTATCGAACAGATCCCAAGGGATCAGAATACTCAGGCCGACGCTCTAGAAAACCTTGGATCCGCTCTAGTCGAACCAGTATTCGACAGTATTCCTCTGGTCCACCTAGCGACATCGTCCATCGAAAATGACGATGCCGTCCAGATCGAAGAGCAAGAAGATGATTGGTCGTGCGACATTCGAAATTTTCTTGTGCACGACCAACTCCCGAAAGACAAGATGAAAGCTCGAAAGATCAGATTCAAGGCTTCCAGGTATGTCATGATCGGAGATAGACTTTATCGACGATCATCGACATGCTTAAACCTGAGATGCGTCGTTAATAAGAATCAAATTCAGAAGATCCTCCAAGAAATGCACGATGGGGGAGTGTGGCAATCACTCTGGAGATCGCAGTCTAGCTAATCGTATCTCTCGGCAAGGCTACTTTTGGCCGACGCTACGACAAGATACCGTCAGGTACGTCCAGAACTGTGATCCTTGTCAACGACATTCAGGTACGTCTCATAAGCCATCTGAACCCTTACATTCGACAGTGATCCCATGGCCCTTCATGAGGTGGGGTATGGATATTGTCGGCAAGTTGCCACCTGCCCCTGGGCAAAAGGTATTTCTCCTCGTACTTACAGATTATTTCTCCAAATGGGTAGAAGCAGCTGCCTTTTCCCTTCGGGACAAGGAAGTCGTGTCTTTTATCCAGACTAACATTATATGCAGATTTGGGATTCCATCCGAAATTGTCTGCGACAATGGATCCCAATTCATAAGCGACAGGACTCTACAGTTCTGTGAGGACCGCAACATCAAGCTGACGATCTCGACGCCCAGGTATCCCCAGGCAAATGTGTAACATCCCAGGCCAACCGTACCAGATATTGTCCGCTTTGTCCGCACACCTGGACTCACGGTTTTAAAACGCGTCTGATAGAGGAGGTATCAAGTCCCTTATAAGGCAACTTTGTTCCCCCCCCAACCAATGTGGGATCTTACAATCCACCCCCCTTGGGAGCCCAGCGTCCTCGTTGGCACACCAGTCTGGTTCCCGGCTCTGATACCATCTGTAACATCCTAGGCCAACCGTACCAGATATTGTCCGCTTTGTCCGCACACCTGGACTCATGGTTTTAAAACGCGTCTGATAGAGGAGGTATCAAGTCCCTTATAAGGCAACCTTTGTTCCCCTCCCCAACCAATGTGGGATCTTACAAAATGGACTTGCTGAATCGAGCAATAAGACCATCGTAGCTTCAATTAAGAAAAGGTTGCAAGCCGCAAAAGGAAGGTGGGTCGAAGAACTTCCTTCAGTCCTGTGGGCGAATCGCACGACGCCTCGTACGTCCACAGGACAAACCCCTTTCTCTTTGGTCAATGGTTGTGAAGCATTTTTGCCGGTCGAGGCTCAACTCCCGACCTCAAGACATACCTCCGTCGACCACAATTTGGTCGACCTAAGTTATGACCTAGACGCCCTCGAAGAGTTCAGAGAATTGGCATTGATCAAGATGGCATCACAAAAGCAAGTGGTCGAACGACACTTCAACAAAAATGTTAGAATTAAAAATCTTTGAGTAGACGACTACGTCCTCCGACGAGTGTTCCAAAACACTCAAGAGCTCAACGCCGGTAAGCTTTCTATCAAATGGGAAGGCCCTTATCGTATCTCAGAAGTTGTGGGTAAAGGTGCCTATCGGCTCCAAACCCTCGACAATCAAGATATCCCACGTAGCTGGAATGAAACACACTTAAAAAGGTATTTCTTTTAAGTCTTTTTCCTTTTCTCACATGATTTTTTACCATGACGATTACTAGCTTAAGCATCGGAGGGTCGTTGGCTAGCCAACAACCAACCCCTGACATTGTTTATTCGCAGGATCGCATAGTCTACTATATGACTTTGATCCCGTAAAAACGCATAACATGTGTGTTCAGGTCCACGACTTGATTATCTTATCAGGGGCATACGACTCGAGTTCCATCGCACGATATAATCGTATGATCATCTAGGTCTAACGGCCCGCCGATATGAGTTTCTCAACTTAGAAAAATATCGTGTTCTGAATGAATGCTGTGATCACATGTGTTGTCAACATGATTTTTAAGACTTATGACTCATGTTCTAGTCGTTGTGTTGCAACGGATGCCTAAGTCGCATGATTCCTTGTTCATTCTATATTTAGTGAATTTCACAGTTGTTGTATTTATTCACAAAATGTACGAGACACAAGTTTAAAAAGAGATATAAGTTTCATTCACTGAATAAACTGTCATTTACAATTCAGAAAACTCGACTACCAGCGGTCAAGTACTCAAACAAAGATTTTTCCTATGTCTGAGGAGCAGCATTGGTCGCGTCTTTACTCGAGACCTTGACCTTGGAACCTTCATCCTCATCGGCCTCCGTTTTGTCATCAAAATAGAGGTCCCTTTCGGTCCCGACATCCCTCAACAAGAAGACGAGCTCGTCCGACGACAAGGGGAGTCTTGACCGACAGACGGCAGTTCGTGATCGACCAGATCCTCCTTGAAAGTTGATAGAACCTCTAGCTCTAAAGCACGCTGAGAAACTTATGCAAGGATCAAACGAGTATGTGAAACAAAGCTGGGAGCTGTTTCCCAATACCGTACACCACGACATATCACGAAGATGAATCCGCAGTATTTTGAGAATGCGGCTCTTAAGATTAATGTTGGAAGAAGGAATACGATATTTTCTGTAGCTCTCGACAATCGACTTCCGGTCCAACATGGTGTTCCCCCTCTCATGGGCGGAAGACACTAAACCTTTAGTCTTCTGTATCTTCGCACATCGGGCGAGAGAAGATTGAAATACCTGTAAAATACAAAGATGTAAACACTCGACAAAGGTTGAGAAAAACATCGAAACACAAGTTTTGAAAGAAAAACTTACAAGAAACGCCAGTTTGGCAACGTGGAGTCCCGTCTCCTCGACAGAGAATCCCTCGAAACGCTCCCTGAAAGAGGGGAGCAAGTATTTCCCCAGATAAGGGAACAAATCCATCCCGGACAGGACATCATCGGTCTTAAAATCCGAAGGCTACGTAAAGTTAACCTTCGTGACTTTAGCCCCTCCCGTCGCATGCTCCTTGCCCTTGTCGGCCGACGAAGGGACTGACGTGGTAGACTTCGCAGACTGCGCCGTTTTCGCCGGTGGCGCGGAAATAACGGGTGTCGCAACAATCGCGCTAGAAGACATCTTCGTCTTCATAGGCGACGCGACCTTCGCCCTCTCAGGCGTGACGACTCTCGACGAGTCATCAACCTTCGAAGACGAATCCCTCGGGATCGTCATCCTAACCTTCGAAATAGTTAGCCCCTTCGTCTACGACTCCCCTGAAAACATATTAAAGGGAGACATTACATGATGAACATAAAAACAAAAGAGACCAAAGTCTCCAAAATTGGGGTATTAATTGGGTCACTGTCAAGTCGAGCTCACACCGGAACACCTCAGCTAAAGACAAGTGGAATGCTAGATTTTTAAGGTCATCATGATCTTCAAAAGAACTTACAAACTCAATTGATACATTTCTCAGAGTTTTCTAGCAATGGACTTATGAAGAACCAAGAGATCGTACCTTATATAGGTGCCTAAAACCTCGAATCTCTAACCGATCGAAGATCTCTCGCAAGTTTGGAAAAGATTCGGCAAAGAGCAGCATGCAAATCAGGGAAAATCTCTCTGAAATCGTAAAAGGAAAAGATCCGTCGAAGGTCACTATTTATGCAAATAGTCGTGTCAGGTCGAGCCTCTCCATATTCGACACATGTCCTCGCCTTTTCGAATGCTCGACAGATTGTCGACACCTGGCAAATACAGCTGTTATGCACGATCGCGCGTCAGCATGACGTCACGACCTTATCCCTTTTTCGACTTCCCATTCAGTTAGAATTGGACCGATCCAGTTCCAAGGCGACTGAAAAAGTTTTTTGACACATGTCACGACCCTAGACGTCCGACTAGCAAAATTTAAAAAACTTTTGAAATTTGAATTTGCCACTCCACTTTTTCAAATTTTGGGGGCAAACTGTTTGGGCAAAATTTCACCAGTATCGACCACGAACAGGACACTAAGAAAATTTATTACACTTCTTTTGTAACAAAGTCAAAACCATAAACGTTTTGTCCTTGGACCAAAGCCAAAGTCGAACATACCTATCGACCTCGACCGTCGTGTGGAATCACACGACCTCGACCAACTAACATACGACTCTTCTGTTATGTTTTCCTCATTTAATGCAGGTCAAACGACATTTATGGCCAACGGACGAAACCGACGGAGCAGTTATGAACATTGAACAACAAAGACCGTTGCGACCGTTGCGACCGTTACTAGAAGAATTCATGAAGTCATTAAATGCATTTCGAAGACTATAAATCTGAAGGCAAAGTCATCATTTGGGAGGACACCGAGCTTTGAATCACACACTGCGTACTCAAGAACATCTGAAGCAAAGAAATCTCTCTCAAGTGATCGCTCTCGACGCACGACTTATACTCTCGACCAGCAATCTTAGCACACGACACACTAGTTTTACATTCGATACACTTGTTATTTTTAAATATCAAGTCATTTGTATTGTAATCACTGTATCCCCGACATCTGAAACAAAGGACATCGCCCCTGTTTGGCGATCATAGTGCAGCGACGACTTCCACAGTCGTCCGCGGGTTTTTTCCTCGTTGAGGTTTTTCCCGCGTCACCAAAACCTTTGTCTCTTTTACATTTTCTGTCTTTAACGCACTGTTTTGTCGAACGATTCTTTTCTTTAGTTGTTAAGCTCCACAGTCAACCTTAAGTTATCCTTCTGGACGATTTTTGGCATTAACAACGAGTATGGATAGAGAAAGAAATTTTGGCCATTCTATCTGAGACAGACGCTCTATGGGAGTACTCAGACGACGACATCATGAATGAGGAAGATTATGACCAGTTCCTCATTCAAAGCGAACAGGTAACATAGTCTCAGCATGACACACTAGAGGTGTGCATCGGTCGGGTCGGGTCGGGGCCCAAATCCCAAAACCCGATCGGGTATCGGGTAAGGGTTGGATACCCGAAATCCGACCGAATAATAGTAAAACCCGAAAATTTCGGATATTTCGGGTTTCAGTCGAGTTTCGGGTCGGGTATAATGAGTCTAAAAATAAATACTAGTTGTATCCCATTTATCTCTCTAATGAGTCTAATCTATAGACTCTAAAATACCAGTTGTATCCCACTTTCTTTACTCTCTCTCAGAAAAGAAAAGTAGTTGTCTACAGTCTTAGCTATCAATGTCTATAGCCTTCCAGCCTTCCCTCCAAAATGCTATCTATACTTCTATAGTCTCTCCTAGCTATCAATAAAGTGAAGAAAAGTAGAAAACAACCAGAAAAGTCAGAGAAGCTGTGCTGAAGACGAGAAGGGCGGGTGGCTGGAGGGAGCAAAGGGCGGGTGGCCGGAGGGAGGAATAAGACCCAACAAGCAGTGACCTTCGTGAAATCGACAAGGAGATGCTTCTCCTTCCTTTGTCAATCGACAGAGAGAGCCTGAGAGGCTTCTCCTTCCTTCTCCTTCCTTCGTCTCGTTCAATCGACAGAAAGAACACTGGAATGGGATTTTTAGAATGGGATTTATATCTGAGAGGCTTCTCCTTTCTTTGTATTTTATATTTATAAAATTAAAAAATATACATATTTTTTAACAAATTCGGGTTTCGGACGGGTTCGGGGTTGGATTTTGGCAACCCAACCCGATCCATGGAAACCGAGAAACAACTTCGGGGTCGGATAAGTCGGGTTGTCGGGTTGTCGGTTTTGTGTTTTTCGGCTAACTCGGGTTTCGGGTCGATCGGGTTTTGCTCACCCCTATGACACACACGACACTGCAGGTACATCCGAAATTCCAATTCCTGAACCGGAAACGGCTCAGCCTTAACCAATTCAACCAGTTCATTGGGAAAGAGTCTGGATCCTGGTTCCATACTTAGAAGAATCGCATAAGAAGATTTTCGCTCACTGGATTAGACCACTTGACCCGGTTTTTGTCACGGGGTTTCAGATCTAAGTGAATCGATTCGTTCTCAGTATTTTGAGGTGACGAAAAGATGCAGAATGGTCCATGAAGTTAGAACAAACCACAGGACCACTGAAATCGTGGAGATCGTGTCCGACAAAGTCGTAAAGGTTTGGTTCCCAGTGTTCACAGTTAAACGAGATGATGGGAAAGAATGGGTATTCTCGGAAGCCGACTTCAAAAACCTCAACTTAAAGGATATTCCGGTTCTTCTTCGAGAGTTAAAGACCCGGACCATCTGACCACTGCCGTATACCAAAGCCCTTGAAACGATAAAGAGGTTCATGAAGTGCACCATTACCTTCTCGTACATCAACGACTTTTAGATGGGAATAGAAAGCAATTAGAAGAAAGTGAATGTGCTGAAGCCCAATCTGACTCTTCCTGAAGCTGAAGACGTACATGTACATACTCTCTACTCAAACCAGATACAGGGATCGTGTATATGAATGATAAGGGAGAGAAATGCTTTATGAGGATAAGTGAGTTGCACAAGTTCAGTGAAGGGACTTTGATAACGATTCAGAACGTGCTGAGAAATTTTTTTCAAGAAGAGGAAAGAGATTCGTCAGAGAATTACGCCAACGTCAGAAAATATCTCGCCAAAGAGCTTCTCAAGGAGATTGAAGACAGGCTAGAATTCAGGAGCTCCATCCGGCATTTTGAAATTCTTTTTGCAATCAGAAAGCGATATGTCCCGAACTGGCGTGAGATCGAACTTCAATTCAAACGGGGAGATTGTTAGGTCTTAATGTTAGTGTTTACATTGTTACTTATTTTAAATGACTTCTGATTACCTCAAATCATATCTCGGACTTAATTTTTATGATGTAACACCCCAAAATAGGGGTTAACAAAAAAACTTCCATAAAACGGAAGAGTGGTACACATTGCTAAAGTGAAAGTGTACATAACATCATTACATAACCTTTAATACAATTATTTAGTCAATGTACAACTACTAAAGAAATACTAGCTTGGTTGCCCAATACTATAGCAATCCAAGATCAAAAGGGTGTTGGGAAGTTCTAATGTCAATCTTCCAATTCTTTAACCTTCCAACATCAATCCCGTGCTCACACCCCGTACTAAACCTTCTTGTGTCCGGAACCACTAATATCTGTAACACATAAAACACATAGCAAGTGTTAGGCTTTTAAAGCCTAAGTGAGGTTTACACATAATACATAGATTATAATCATAACATGTAGGAAGAACAATTCGGTACATTCACAAATTGGATTCCATGGAGAAGGTCCATATCGCTACCTAGTTACATCATAATTGAAGATATACCTTGATTTATACCCCACGGTACAAGGCATAACGCAACGGAAAACCCCACGGTATCCGAAGGTATGAACGAAATACATTTACCCCACGGTATGTATGATTATATCCTCCAATGCCTACCAGGTGCTCCTCCAATTAAGTGAATACCAAATTGTAAATCCAAATAAGATTCAAGTATATTAAGCACTTTAACAATGGTCCAACCATTTATCATAGTCCATGCTACTTCCATGTAGTTCACATTCCATAAGAATCCAACAACAAACCACCATGTTTACATTTCAAGAATAAATCCATTTTGACCATTAAGCCACCAGTTCATCATTAAGACGCTTATTAAGCCATCATACAAATTTCACATATTGATGATATATATAGAATCAAACTAAACTCTTACATCAACATTCATCATGTCATGCTAAGTAATAACCACAATTAATCCATATTAACTCCTTTAAACTCATCTTGTTTCCACCTTAACCATTAAGAACATATAACCCAATCTTTTACCTTAATAACACACAATCAGGAAAAGAATTGGTAGATAAGTATAAATAAAAACATTTAGTTACAGATTACTCACCTTTAAATCTTCAATTTGTATAACCTTACTTGAAGACTTGAGTCCTAACTCTCCAAATCAAGATAATATGAAGATTCCAAGCCCTAATTGATGTTTAATTGAGTAAGATTCATCTATTTGATACATGAATTGAATTAGAACTAAGAGATGAAATTACCTTAGGTTAGATAAAGGAAGTTCGTCTGGAGCAGAGCTTATTTTCGATTTTGAGAGTTCTAATTAGAAATGAGAAGTGTAATGACTAAGGGGTGGGTTTAACCCTCTATTTGGCACGTCAGGTATTCGGCGCCGATCATCCGCGCCGATGCATCGGCGCCACCCCATCGGCGCCAACCTCTGTTTGCCAAAACTATCAACTTCCACTAATTTAGCCGTAACTTCTTCGTTAGAACCCCGATTTTACCCCGGAAAGTACCGTTGGCCTCGTATTCACATTACCCATCCATCTAATCCATAAAATCTATCATTCCACTTTATCATCTATTTTCATCAATTTTCTTAAGAAATAAACTTACTGATTTCTAACGGAAGTTATCAATTAACATATAAAAATCACAGAAATTACTTAAGATATAACTCATAATCTATAAAGTCAAAATATTATGAAATAATAAACTTTCTATTACTTACTAGGATTTCCCGGGTGTTACAATTCTCCCCCACTTGAAATAGATTTCGTCCTCGAAATCTTAGACTAAGAAAACAATTGTGGGTATCGCCGCTTCATATTTTCTTCCGTCTCCCAGGTGATATTAGCTCCACGGTGATGTTTCCATTGAACTTTAACCATATTGATCTCTTTTCGTCGAGTTCTTTTAGTCAAACGTTCCAAAATAGCTTCAGGTTCTTCTATACAATGCTTGTTCTCCACTCTTACTTCCGACAATGGTATCACATTTTCTTCGTTACCAAAACACTTACGCAAATAACAAACATGAAAAGTCGGGTGGATTCCGTTCATTTCTGGAGGTAAGTCTAACTTGTAAGCTTGCAAACCTACACGTTCCAAAATAGTAAACGGACCAAGGAAGCGAGGACTCAACTTTCCCCTTTTTCCAAAACGGATCAGCCCCTTCCACGGAGATACCTTTAACATTACACGCTCCCCCACTTGGAATTCAATTGGATTTCTTTTCTTGTTTGCATAACTCACTTGTCGATCTTGGGCCGCTCTCAACCGTTCTCTAATAATCTTAACCTTGTCCGCCGTTTCTTGAACAATTTCTGGTCCAGCAAACTGTTTCTCTCCCGCTTCTAACCAACAAGCCGGAGTTCTACACTTTCTCCCATAGAGTGCTTCAAAAGGTGCTGCCTTCAAGCTCGAATGGTAACTATTGTTGTAAGCAAACTCTATCAATGGTAAATGTGCGTCCCAATTTCCACCAAATTCAATTACACAAGCCCTCAACATATCCTCTAGTGTCTGAATGGTCCTTTCACTTTGACCATCTGTCTGCGGATGATAAGCCGTACTCAGATTCAGTCTAGTACCAAGTTCCTCTTGTAATGCTTGCCAAAATCGTGACGTGAACCGACTGTCCCTATCAGAAACTATAGACACAGGCACACCATGACGTGAAACCACTTCGTCAATGTAAAGTTTTGCTAACGAGTCCATTGATGAGGTTTCCCGCATTGCCAAAAAATGCGCACTTTTCGTCAATCGATCTACGATTACCCAAATCGTATTATTACCTTTCAAAGTTCTAGGTAACTTCGTCACGAAATCCATTGTGATCTTTTCCCATTTCCACTCGGGTATTTCCAACGGCTGCAATTTACCATAAGGTAATTGATGTTGAGCTTTTACTTGTGAACAAGTTGTGCATTCTCTCACATAATGCGCCACGTCCAACTTCATAACCGGCCACCAATATTGAAACTTTAGATCTCTATACATTTTGGTGCTTCCGGGATGAATAGAGTACTTAGATTTATGAGCTTCATCCATAAGTAGCTTTCTATTCTCACCAATCTTTGGTACCCATACTCGTCCATTGAACAATTTAACCCCACGGCTATCTTCGGTTAACAACTGTTTCTGTTTCACCATTACTTCCTCTTTAAGATTTTCCTCCTTCAATGCTTCCACTTGCGCGAGTCTTATTCGCTCAATCAAACTTGATACGATATCAATTTTTGCAAAATCTGCTCGTAGACCCTTACCACGTTCCTTCCGGCTTAATGCATCAGCAACGACATTAGCTTTACCGGGATGATAAAGCAGTTCACAGTCGTAATCCTTGAGTAGCTCCAACCACCTTCGTTGCCTCATGTTCAACTCTTTTTGGTCAAAAATGTACTTCAAACTTTTATGATCAGTATACAAAGTACATTTTGTACCATAAAGATAATGTCGCCACAGCTTTAATGCAAAAACTACTGCAGCCAATTCTAAGTCGTGAGTGGGGTAATTCTTTTCATGCACCTTGAGTTGTCTTGAAGCATAGGCTATTACTTTTCCTCTTTGCATTAAGACACAACCCAAACCCAATTTAGATGCATCACTGTAAACCACAAAATCTTCCGATCCTTCAGGCAAAGATAAGACAGGTGCTTCACACAGTTTCTTTTGAAGGATACGGAAAGCCTCTTCTTGAGCTTCAGACCAAATAAAGTTCACATTCTTTCGAGTCAAAGCTGTCAAAGGAGATGCGATCTTCGAGAAATCTTGGATAAACCTTCTGTAATACCCTGCCAATCCTAAGAAGCTTCGTATTTCACTCGGACTCTTGGGCGGTTCCCATTTCATAACTGCCTCAACCTTCGAAGAATCTACTTTTACTCCATCTTGAGTAACCACATGACCCAAAAACTGAATTTCTTGCAACCAAAAATCACACTTAGAAAATTTTGCGTAAAGCTTCTCTTTTCGTAATGTCTCCAACACCTCTCGGAGATGAAATTCGTGATCCGCTTCATTCTTAGAATACACCAAAATATCATCGATAAAGACAATTACCGATTTGTCAAGATAAGGTCGGCACACCCGATTCATCATATCCATGAATACCGCCGGTACATTCGTCAAACCGAATGGCATTACTAGGAATTCGTAATGACCATAACGAGTTCGAAACGCCGTTTTTGGAATATCACCTTCTTGCACCCTTACTTGATGATAACCCGAACGTAAGTCAATCTTTGAAAAACAGGTCGCTCCTTGTAACTGATCAAATAAGTCATCGATTCTGGGAAGTGGATATTTGTTCTTCACAGTTACCTTATTCAGCTCTCTATAATCTATACACATACGCATTGAGCCATCTTTCTTCTTTACGAATAAAACTGGTGCTCCCCACGGTGACGAACTTGGTCGTACAAATCCCTTTTCCAAAAGTTCTCGCAACTGAGCCATCATCTCTTTTACTTCCAACGGAGCCAGACGATAAGGAGTCTTAGCAATCGGAGACGCTCCCGGCATCAAGTCTATCCTGAACTCTACTTGACGATCTGGCGGTAAGCCTGGCAATTCTTCAGGAAATACATCAGGAAATTCGCACACTACTTTCACATCCTCCACTTTCTTCTTTACGATCCTAGCATCAATCACATATGCCAAGAATGCCTTACAACCTTTTTGTACACACTTCCGCGCTTTCAACATAGTCATAAACGCCATTTCTCCCTTCCTCCGATCCCCATATATAACAATAGGGTTTCCGGCAGAAGATGGTATACGAATTAGTTTCTTAGCGCACACTATTTCAGCTTGAAATTCTGCTAACCAATCCATCCCAACTACTACATCAAAATCCCCAATCAGAATTGGCATTATATCTACCGGAAAGTCTTTCCCTTCTATTTCTAGCGGACAACCCCGCAAAACATCTCTTACCACCACTTTTTCACCATTTGCTAATTCTACTAACAAGGCTTCTTCTAACTGACTAACAGCCATATTCAACTTTTGAACAAATGATAATGACACAAATGAATAACTTGCACCAGAATCAAATAAAACACGTGCAGGTACGGAGTTTAGAAGAAACGTACCCGACACCACATCCTTTGAACTTCTTGCCTCATCAGTCGACATCTGGAATGCCCTTCCCGTTGCCTTAGGTGGTTCCGACTTGGGTTTTCCCGATCCGCCCGTCTTCAACCTTGGGCAATCTCTCTTCATGTGACCCGACTCGCGGCATTCAAAACAAATTACTCCTTTTATGGGGCAATCTCGCATTAAATGCCCAACCTTTCCACATTTGTTACAATTTAAAGAACCTTGAAATTGACGAGCGTTACACGGACCCGTATGAGATTTCCTGCACCGAATACACCATCTTGCTTCATTACGATTCTCTCCACCTTTATTTCCCATGAACGGTCTTTTTTGGCGAACATTTCCTGATGGCCCTTCCCATTTCCTTTTCTCACCCACCAAACCACTTTCTAACTTTCCTTGAACCATATCGTCTTCTATACGTAAGGATTCTTCAATTGCTTCTTGAATGGTTGAAACCTTGGCATTCCTCAAAGCCGTCTTCATAGAAGCCGGTAATCCCTTTTGATAAGTCTTTATCTTTGTTTTCTCGTCCGGAGCTAAGTGTTCTACCAAGTTTAATTTCTCTAAAAACAATCTAGAGTATTCCATAATCGACATGTCTCCTTTCTTCAACCCACGGAATTCGTCTTCAATCTTATCTAGTGCCCGCTCACTGCAATATTTTTCAAGGATTTTCTTTTTGAAAGCTGCCCATGTGAACTTGGCCAATAATGCCGGTGCGATTGATGATCGCGTAAGATTCCACCATGTTAGAGCTTCACCCTTAAGAAGATGAGATGCAAATTTAACTTTCTGAGAATCTTCACATTCACTAGCCTCAAAAGACATTTCCACCTCACGAATCCAATTCATACACTTAGTAGGATCCGTAGTTCCTGCAAACTCGGGAGGTCTACATCCCAAAAACGTCTTGTAAGTGCACCTCCGTTCCTTTCTTCCTTCCCGAATAGTTGTATCCGTTTCAGTATTCAAAGTATTCTCCAAATTTCCTTGCCCATTCAAAGCATTTTCTGCCATCGTCTCGCGTTGCCGAACGCTGTTATCTCTGTCATCCAACATCTTCATAATTCGCTCCTGTTGTTGAGTCATAGCAGATTCCATAGCTCGGAGCATACTATTCCTCAACCGAATTTCAAGCGCGTCTTCTCCCGCTACTGGGTTCGATGGACCAATGTTAAGTCTCGATACAATTTCTGCTCCTCCGTCTAAATTACGTGGTCTCGGAGAATGCCTAATGGTTGCTTGAATTCCAGGTTGGTCAACAGTAGATTCAGATGCTGACTGACCATCACGCGGTTGCTGTACTTGACTTCGAGTATTTACCATTTCAGTCTGTCAGGCACGCGAGAATAGAGTAAGAATTAGACTAATATTGTGCACAATGACACTTATCAATTACCATAATAATAGAGATCAAGTACACTCACATAACAACATGTTCATAATAGCATTAGCTAGATGAAATTATGAATACGTAATATACAAGTATTCTTATTACCATCATTATAATTGTTGACCAATGTAATTTCACAATTCCTAACACTCTCCCATCCTATGTTATCTACCCATTCAACAATATTTCAATCTTATTATTCTCAGCTTAAGTCTAGGCATACTATAGTCATACCTAGTTCACTTAAACTAGAGCTCTGATACCAACTTGTAACACCCCAAAATAGGGGTTAACAAAAAAACTTCCATAAAACGGAAGAGTGGTACACATTGCTAAAGTGAAAGTGTACATAACATCATTACATAACCTTTAATACAATTATTTAGTCAATGTACAACTACTAAAGAAATACTAGCTTGGTTGCCCAATACTATAGCAATCCAAGATCAAAAGGGTGTTGGGAAGTTCTAATGTCAATCTTCCAATTCTTTAACCTTCCAACATCAATCCCGTGCTCACACCCCGTACTAAACCTTCTTGTGTCCGGAACCACTAATATATGTAACACATAAAACACATAGCAAGTGTTAGGCTTTTAAAGCCTAAGTGAGGTTTACACATAATACATAGATTATAATCATAACATGTAGGAAGAACAATTCGGTACATTCACAAATTGGATTCCATGGAGAAGGTCCATATCGCTACCTAGTTACATCATAATTGAAGATATACCTTGATTTATACCCCACGGTACAAGGCATAACGCAACGGAAAACCCCACGGTATCCGAAGGTATGAACGAAATACATTTACCCCACGGTATGTATGATTATATCCTCCAATGCCTACCAGGTGCTCCTCCAATTAAGTGAATACCAAATTGTAAATCCAAATAAGATTCAAGTATATTAAGCACTTTAACAATGGTCCAACCATTTATCATAGTCCATGCTACTTCCATGTAGTTCACATTCCATAAGAATCCAACAACAAACCACCATGTTTACATTTCAAGAATAAATCCATTTTGACCATTAAGCCACCAGTTCATCATTAAGACGCTTATTAAGCCATCATACAAATTTCACATATTGATGATATATATAGAATCAAACTAAACTCTTACATCAACATTCATCATGTCATGCTAAGTAATAACCACAATTAATCCATATTAACTCCTTTAAACTCATCTTGTTTCCACCTTAACCATTAAGAACATATAACCCAATCTTTTACCTTAATAACACACAATCAGGAAAAGAATTGGTAGATAAGTATAAATAAAAACATTTAGTTACAGATTACTCACCTTTAAATCTTCAATTTGTATAACCTTACTTGAAGACTTGAGTCCTAACTCTCCAAATCAAGATAATATGAAGATTCCAAGCCCTAATTGATGTTTAATTGAGTAAGATTCATCTATTTGATACATGAATTGAATTAGAACTAAGAGATGAAATTACCTTAGGTTAGATAAAGGAAGTTCGTCTGGAGCAGAGCTTATTTTCGATTTTGAGAGTTCTAATTAGAAATGAGAAGTGTAATGACTAAGGGGTGGGTTTAACCCTCTATTTGGCACGTCAGGTATTCGGCGCCGATCATCCGCGCCGATGCATCGGCGCCACCCCATCGGCGCCAGCCTCTGTTTGCCAAAACTCTCAACTTCCACTAATTTAGCCGTAACTTCTTCGTTAGAACCCCGATTTTACCCCGGAAAGTACCGTTGGCCTCGTATTCACATTACCCATCCATCTAATCCATAAAATCTATCATTCCACTTTATCATCTATTTTCATCAATTTTCTTAAGAAATAAACTTACTGATTTCTAACGGAAGTTATCAATTAACATATAAAAATCACAGAAATTACTTAAGATATAACTCATAATCTATAAAGTCAAAATATTATGAAATAATAAACTTTCTATTACTTACTAGGATTTCCCGGGTGTTACATATGACTTCTGATTACCTCAGATCAGAACTCGGACTTCATTTTTATGACTTCTGATCAACTCAGATCAGGACTCGTTCTTAAAAGTAATGACTTCTAAACATTTCAGTTTAGAACTCGTTTTTAAATGTGTACTTCAATGTTTACAAAACTGTTTTATTTGGTGAAAAAAAAGAAGTGTGAAAGGAGTGATAGGATTTATTTTGTTTCAATGGTCTATCCAGAACCGGAAGGACCTACCCAAGAAACACATCCAAATATAGACATCAGTGAGGGGTCTAGATTGATAGATGAGTTTGGAGTGAAAAGAATTTGGTGAGGATGTGACAGGACTTAAAAGAATTATTGGTCATTACCAAACCGAGTCAGTTATCCGGGTAACCACATAAACTATTCATTCTCGTTCTTTGGAGATGAATATTGAAATAGACATGGACCCAGTGTCGATAACTCGTGTCACCCACCCATCCACTCAAGCATCTCACAAAAGATGTTTGTTTCATAAATGCACGAAGATTTAGCACATAATCTATCTATTCCTCACTCGGAGGTCTTAGATATTGAAAAAGGAAGACATCAACTCCGGTCTCCGAACTTCATATTCTATTCACTGTGTCTATTGATTTTTTACCTGCGTCTCAGGTTAAATCAATTTTTGAGCCAAACATATATAAATTATTTCTTTCACACATGCACGAGTCTTTGTGATTCCAATTGCATATCTCCGTGATATTGCCGGAACAGTTTGAGAAGTAATTTTTATAACTTTACTTCAGTGATAACTGAAAGTCCTATCAGAGATACCCCAATGCCAACTCTGAACATAGGCCACACAATTATTTTAATTGTTGTGATAACAGTTACTATTGTGTTTCTGTGTTAGTTGATTACCCTATTTTGGTTACTTAACGTCTTATCTGGTATTTTGCTACTCATCAGTGTTGACTTTGAAGTTACATGATGCTCAGGATGCTCCTAATCATCATGAGGGGGAGAACTGATACAGATTCAAAGACACAGATCATCATCATGAGGGGAGAAACGTTATAAAAGTTCAAAGACCCAGATTATCAAGTTGAAGGGGAGTAAGCAAAAGCCGAGGGGGAGTAGCTGTTTTTGATCTGTGCAGAAAAAGATTAAAAGTGCATGGTTCTTTTCATCCCTTATCAATAAGTGTTCGCAACAAGTTGATTCTTCCATTGAGCATATTGGTTCAACAAGTTCTGAATTTTTTCAAAGCCTATGAAGACTAAGAACTTAATTCAAGGGGGAGCCTGGAAAGACATGAAGACCTGCAACACCAAAGTGCTTCAAAGATTCAAGACGAAGAGAAGATCAAGTCCTGAAGATTTCAAGATCGTATTTTTTCTTTATATAACTTTAGGGGGAGATTGTTAGGACTAAAAGTCCTATAAAATAGAAAGTGACATAAAGAAAATAATTGTTTTATTTAATTGATTGTAAAAGCCTCATAATTGATAATATCGGCTTTAGTGTGTTAATAGGCCATGGGCTTTGAACTTAGGCCCTAGGTATTTAATTTGTGGTTTAGAAGAAATTAGGTTAAAGGCTTAGAGGATTAATCAAATTAGTTTCATAGGGCTAAGAGAGAGAGAGAGAGAGAGAGAGAGAGAGAGAGAGTTGTTCATCAATCCAATCTTGTAACTCTCTACATTCGATCAATAAAGCTTAATCGTTTCTTTGATTCATTGTTACTTGATTGTCAAACTGGGGTCTACAGTTAATGACCTAATTACTATTTTCCTAATTACCTTGTACGGCCACAATATTCATCTTTTCTGCAAATCATCAAAGTGAGATTTATGATATTCATATGCTATTGTGTTGATTCATTGCATTGCATTGTACTTGTTAATCTGGGATCCACATGTGAGATTTATAAAATCAAATACTTCAAGTTATCAAAATCATCCAAATAACTCAACAATGATTATTTTCATGTAAAATACTTAAAACACTTTAAAATGAACATTTTCGCATGTACAATGTTTTGACAAATCAACTTGAACTCGTTTTGCTATTTAGGTTAAATCTTGATTTTTCCCCAATTTGAACTCCTTTGAAGAAACTTTGACCTTCAAGCCAAAACTTCCAGAAACCTAGATCCACAAGTTTCCAACCATAAAAATGTATATCCAACCACTTAGAATCGTTCACCCAAACATATTACATCAAAATCACCATTTTGACCCAAAACCCTAATTTGACCTAACTTTTCTCAAAATCATCCAAGCCGAAATTTGAGAAATATAAACACTAGGAAATCCACAACGGAGCATTGTTAACTTATATGAAAGTTTAGAATGAGGGAGGATGAACTTACAAGTTGGTTTATAAGAAAACCCCAAAATTTGGTCAACAATGGTTAGGAGATGATGAAGAAGATGAAGATGTCGAGCTTCCACCCACAAGGCATGAATATCTAGCTATAAATCTTCTAAATGCACTTGAAGATTTTGATTTGGTGAAATAGATGGGTTTGGACCGATTTGGAAGAGAGAGGAGAAAGGTTGGTGAAGAAACAAATGAAGAAAAAGGAGGAAATATCGGATTTAAAGGGGCTGCACACGTCTCGCGGGCGCGAGCATAGTTGCTGCCATGTTTTAGGCAAATCTCGTGGGCGCGAGCAAATGGTTGTGTGGGTGCAAGCAGATCATTTTTTCGACCAAAAATTGATTCTTTTCCAAAAGCGATATTCAACCCAACCAACACTCCTAATACTTCCAAAAGACCCATCTAAGATGAAATTATCTATAAAACTTGAAGTTATACTTGCCCCAAACTGATACAATGCATGCCAACTACAAGAGTTCTCAAAGTTCCTGAATCAATAAATCTTGATGGTGCCCAACGTTCTATTCAAGAACATATCATAATATTCTTTAGAAAGCATGTTATCCCAAATTCAATCCTTTCACAGTTCTCTAAACTCCTCCCAACAATGATCATTCAAAATAAAATCTCTAGCAAGTCAAAAGATATCAATATCAACTGTTAGTCACCAAAAACTTTGTCTCCTTAGATTTATCACTTATATTGCAATGCTTCTTAGAACTCACGCGAACTGCAAGTCAAAGGATATCAATAATTTAATCCTTTCGGTTATTGTGTTGAATTAAAAGTCTGAATGTCATAAATGACTATTTTACCCTCAATTTATTTATTCACAAATTGTATAGTTAACCAAATATGTACACAGATTAATAAATTCAATGAACAACATCAGTTCATTTATTTACAGATTGAGACCCAATCCTTGATGTAGAACAAACACCACAAAATGAAATCAACTAAAACAAAACAGAGCCAAAAGCTTCATCACCAAAGCCAAAAAGAACAGCACCATGTTGAACAAAAAAAGGGAAAACCATGTAGAAAACAGAAGGAACACCGCCATGCCTGTAGCCATATAGGTAAAACAAAAGGCACCAATCCATCCATCCTTGAGCAAAACCCATCTGATAAGAACAAGTAAATCAAAAACCTATAAGAACAAACCATAAGGAGAAATCGAAAACCATGGAGAGAAACCGTAGGCTAGAAGAACAAACCACGAAGAGAAATCGAAACCACAGGGAGAAAGCGAAAATACGGGGAGAAGTCGAAAACCATAGGAAGAACGAGCCATATGAAGAAATAGATAACAATAGGCAGAAATTGACAACCATAGGAAGAACGAGCCATAAGAAGAAATCGATAACACTAGGGAGAAATCGAAAACCATAGGAAGAACGAACCATAAGAAGACATCGATAATTACACAGTTATCGATTAGGGAGAAATCGAAAACATATGGTGGTGGAGACACAGAGTCTTGAAGAAGATGAGAGCATCGATTCTCTAGAAGATATCGTTGAAGCTTGGAACTTGGAAGCGACGATGTACAAGGAGGAGAGAAGAGGTCGTGTTTTTTTATGTGTAGGGTTTAATTGATGTTTAATGCAGTAGGTGGGGAGAGGGGTAGTTGGGAAAATAAAAACTGAATACAAAGGACACCATTTTTGTAGTTGAGCGAATCAGCCCATACCGAACACATGTGTTAGGACAACCTTAGGGGGGGTAAAGGTTGTATTTAAAAATATTTCACAAATAAAAATTCTCTTATCAAAATCAACAATAAATATTGCATGCACAACAAATATATAAATAAAATTAAGTGCACAACGGGAATATAAAGAGATAAGGGTAGAAAATGTTGATACCGACACCGAGATTTAAAGTGGTTCACCACCAACTGGCTGGCTAGTCCACTTGCCGAGACACTTCTCGACACACTGATTCACTATAAGTGTTCTTTATGGTAGAACACAAACCTTGATACAATGATAATAAAATCTCTTGCTTTTGCTCGAGAACGTGAATCACTCACACTATTCAAATACTTACAAGAGAATATATCTCACAATATTAATCACTCTTGTATAAGTATAACACTTGGATTTGTGAGAGGTTGATCACTCAAAAATTATAACTTGAATAAGTTATTAAATGAGATGAGGAGCTGAGTAATCTTTTTAGGAGCTAGGTATTCAATGTCTGCTTGTCACTTTGTAAATGCTGAGAAGCTGCATGTATTTAAGCTGGACGTGGCAACGGTCAAAAGCTCACCGCGGTATACCGCCTATATGGGCGCGGTATACCGCCCAGAAAAAGTGATCCTGACAAAAGGAAGTCAACCTTCAAAAGCAACCTGCAACACGGTGTAGCAGAGCCGCGGTATACCGCCATACACCACGCGGTATACCGCCTGACAAAGTGGCTGACAGCAGGAAGGTCAACCTGCAAGAACCTTCCATACGTAACAGAGCCGCGGTATACCGCCGAGCATCACGCGGTATACCGCCTGAAAAAGGTGTCTGCGTCAGGAGCGACCATAGCTTAAAAAGGCAACTGAATTCTTTTTGTTTTATTCCAAAAAAGTCAACATTCTTAAATTAATTTAAATCAAAGATTTAAAAATAGTGTTGGGTTAGGTTTTTTAAAATATCCAAGTGGTATATTATTTGAGGGTGTTTATTATTATGAGATATATGATGACGTAAACACCAGTCTTGGACTCTTCAGATAAAATCTTCATGTTGTCCAATTAACTGCACACTTGGATAAAATTGTTAGAAAAACAATAATACGGTGTGTTTGTAATCATCAAAATAAATATATAAAATATATAGAGATGTGGTACACTTGCACCAACAATCTCCCCCTTTTTGATGATGACAAACACAACCGCTAAACCCGAGAGCATACTCGGTTTCTCTCCCCCTTTTGTCGAAGCAAAAAGGGTTAAGAAAGACGCTATGCTCCCCCTCGAGAGATGCTCCCCCTCAAAATATGCATATAATTAAGAGTAGCATTATCTCATGGGTTATACTCAAGCATGCCCAAACCAAGTCTTAATTTAAAGAACGATTTTTTGTTTAGGGCTTTAGTAAAAATATCGGCCAAATTGTCTTCGGAATCAACTTTTTCAAGCACGATGTGGCCTTTTTGAACATTATCTCGTAGAAAATGATGTCGCAACTCAATATGTTTGGTACGAGAATGTAAAACGGGATTTTTACTTAGGTTTATGGCACTTGAGTTATCACACATAATTGGAATTTTGGATTGACGTACCTCAAAGTCGGTAAGTGTGTGCTTCATCCATAGAACTTGAGCACACGCTCTCGCGGCGGCTACATATTCCGCTTCGGTAGTGGATAAGGCTACGGAATGTTGTTTCTTGGAAAACCAAGACACAAGCGAGAGACCTATAAAGGCACATACTCCACTAGTGCTTTTTCGATCAACCATTGAGCCACCAAGATCGGAATCGGTGAAGCATGTTACTTCTAGCTCGGGTTGTTTTGGATACCATAGTCCAAGATTCGTAGTACCTCTAAGATATCTAAAAATACGCTTGACGGCTTCATAGTGAGATTGTTTAGGCGAAGATTGAAAACGAGCACATAAACACACACTATACATGATATCAGGTCTACTAGCAGTTAAATACAATAAGCTACCAATCATGCCACGATAAATCTTTTCATTAAAATCGGTTCCCTCTTCGTCACTAGATAATTTTAGATTAGTGGTCATCGGAGTTTCAACAGGTTTGACATTTTCAAAATTAAACTTTTTCAACATGTCTTTGCAGTATTTTGATTGACTTATAAAAGTACCATTTTCACTTTGTTTTATTTGCAATCCTAAGAAGAATTTTAATTCTCCCATCATGCTCATTTCAAATTCATTAGTCATTTTTGTAGCAAATTCATTACAAAGATTTTCATCTGTAGAACCAAAGATAATATCATCAACATACACTTGCACAACCACAATATCATTTTGAGCATATTTGACAAACAAAGTATTATCTATTTTACCCATAATATAACCACTTGTAATTAAAAAGGATTTTAATCTATCATACCACGCACGCGGAGCTTGCTTTAAACCATAAAGCGCCTTTTTTAATTTATAAACATGCGTCGGATTTTCAAAATTTTCAAAGCCGGGAGGTTGGGAAACGTATACCTCCTCATTTATAAAACCATTTAGGAAAGCACTTTTGACATCCATTTGATATAATTTAAAATTTTTAGCATTCGCAAAAGCGAGAAGCATTCGAATAGACTCTAACCTTGCAACTGGTGCAAAGGTTTCATCATAATCGATACCTTCTTGTTGATTGTACCCCTTGGCAACTAAACGTGCCTTGTTTCGGGTGACTTCACCGTTTTCGTCTACCTTGTTACGAAAGACCCATCGTGTGCCAATAATGGTTTGACCGCTAGGGCAAGGAACTAAGTCCCACACATCATTCCTAGTAAACTGGTTTAACTCTTCTTGCATGGCCATTATCCAATCCTCATCACCTAAAGCTTCTTCTATGTTTTTAGGTTCTATGGCTGAGATAAAGGCGTGAAAGGCACAAAGGGTATGGATTTGTGATCTAGTTGTTCTTTGGTTTAGGTCACCTATGATTTGATCTACGGGATGGCCTCTAGATGTTCTAAGGTTAGGATCATCTACTCCTTGTGGAACATAACATGGAGGGGCATCACTAGATTCTACATTGTTTGTAAGAGATTGGGTTCCTAAGTCCAAGGTTCTAAGATGTTGGGCTAATGCATCTCCTTCACAACCATTATCATTTACTAAGGGTGCACTAGGTTTAGGAGGACTTTCATCAAAGCTTACATTTAGGGATTCTTCTACAACCATGGTCTCTTTATTAAGGACTCTATAGGCTTTGCTATTCCAAGAATAACCAAGGAATACTCCCTCATAGGCTTTTGGGTCAAATTTGGTCAAATAAGATTTGGTATCTAAAATAAAACATTTACAACCAAATACCTTAAGATGGGCTAAGGAAGGCTTTCTACCACGTAGGATCTCATAAGGGGTCTTATTTAGGATACTCCTAATTAGCACACGATTGAGGACATAGGTCGCGGTAGCTACGGCATCACACCAAAACTTTTGGGGAACTTGATGTTCATTAAGCATAGTCCTACTCATTTCTTGTAGGGTTCTATTTTTCCTCTCCACAACCCCATTAGATTGAGGAGTGCGAGGAGCAGAAAAATTGTGCGTTATACCATATTTGTCGCAAAACGCACCAAATTGAGTTTCATTATCGAATTCGCGTCCATGGTCCGTACGAATCGAAACAATCGTGCAACCTTGTTGGTTTTGAATTCGTTTTCCCAAAATCTTAAATTTTTCAAAAGCTTCATTTTTATGTTTTAAAAATAAAGTCCACGTATATCGGGAAAAATCATCTACAATTACTAGAGTGTAATAATTTCCTCCAAAACTTTGAATGGCCATAGGGCCAAAAAGATCCATGTGTAAAAGTTCTAAAACTCTTTTAGTTGAAATCACATTTTTTGATTTATGAGAAACATGAGTTTGTTTGCCGACACGACATGCATCACAAAAATGGTTATCAAATTTTAATTTTGGAAGGTTACTCACAAGCTCCTTATTTTTCAAATTTTGAATTAATCTAAGGTTAGCGTGACCTAAACGTCTATGCCACAAGGTCGAATTATCATATACAGAAGATAAACAAACATTTTCATTTACATCAGTTTTACAAACATAAAGATTTCCTTTTATAACCCCATTCAAAAGAACTTTACCATTTTTCAGAATTTTGCAAGAGTCTTCTTCAAAAACAACAATTATACCATTTTTGCACAGTTGACGAACACTTAGCAAGTTAAATTTCAAATTATCAACATGCGTAACATCTAAAAATGTAACATTGTTGCAAGAAGTTGTACCTTTCCCAATTACCTTTCCTTTGGAGTTTCCTCCAAAAATTACTAGTCCACCATCACATGACTCATATGATGAAAAAAGATTATGGTTTCCGGTCATGTGACGTGTGCATCCACTATCAAGAATCCAATCCATATCAAGATTTATCTACAACATTTAAAGTACAACTTTTATGGTCCCTACATCTTATGGGTCCTTTGAAAGTTAGCATAGAAAACCACATATAATAATACATATATTTTCACAAAAATATACAGACAAGAAAATTATTTACTCAACCCTTTTCGGTAGCTCTACTTGGAAGCGACTAGGAAAGACGGTGAGGGTGGTAAGCGCGAAGGCACTTTAAAAACCGACCTCATTAGAATTCGAAGAATTCGCCTTTATCTTTCCTAGACACCGTATCCAAATAGGTGAGCCTATTCAGAGTTGATTCATAATTTTCAAACACAGAATATATATATATATATATATATATATGTATATAATGTATATATACAAAAAAATTTAAAACCATAAACGCATGCCACCGGGATTATCAACACTAAAGGAGCCTTTAGGAATCCACTTTGGTACCATTTTAATTTTACGATCATATTTATCAAAGACGTAAAAAGGAGCATGCATATTCACACTATTTTTTGGTCTAGAAAATTTACTATTATACATGCATGCATAAGATTTCCTAGACTTATAATTCACATTATTTATGTTGGACATATATGAGGATTTTTGCACATACGGTTTTCTCATTTCAACATTTTTAGGTGGTTCAAAATATCTTTTGATAGGCATACATAAGCACTTATCTTTACACATATCGGAACCAACGCCTTTTCTACAATTAGTGCTATTTGACATATTTAACATTTTAAGCACTTTCTCATTGCTACTTTGAAAGGCATGTGCTAACAAATTATCTTTTTCATGTTTATCACAATTTTCTTTTAAACATGCATTTTCCTTTTTAAGCACATCACAATTAGCACATAAATCATTTTCAACTATTCTTTTCTCAAGGCATGCAATTTCTTTATTTAAAATGTCACAAGAATTGCAAACATATTTTTCACTTAATCTATTTTCTAAATTTATGATTTTTTCATTATCGCATGCAATTTTTTGTTTGCTATCATGAATTTCCTTTTTACTTAATAATAATTCTTCCTTTAGTTTTGCGTTCTCATCTTTATAATTATTTGTAAGCATAACCATTTTTTGAAAGGCATCATTTAACATATCAAGATCATCATCATCATTACATTCATCATCGCTAGAGTAATTTGAGTAACACGAGTTTACCTCATCGTCGCCTTCCGCCATGAGACAAGTGGCTTCATACTCATTTTCATCTTCACTTGCGCTCCACGCGCCTCCAACGAAGGCTTTCTCCTTCTTGATTTTAGGTTTATTTCTTTTTGGACACTCGTTGGCATAGTGATCCTTGTCTCCACATGAGTAGCAAAAGCCCTTCTTTCTCTTGGCTTCTTCATCATCGCTTGATTCGCCATTTTTATTTATTTTGTCGTTCCGTTTATGGAACTTTCGGCTTCGGTTTTCTCCACCACAGCGATAATCTCCTTTTCTTTGAAACCTATCATTTCTTGAAAACTTTTTGTTAGCTAAAAATTTAGAAAAATTTCTTACCAACATGGCTACATCGTCAAGATGTTCGGGTTGATCCTTTGAGGAGCTAGCTTTCTCCTTCTTTTTCTTCTTCTCCTTCTCGTCACTTGAAGTTGAAGCTTTAAGCGCCAAAGATTTCTTTTTATCATGCTCCCGATCTTTGTTTCTTTTTAGTGCAATTTCATGCACTTTGAGATTTCCAATGAGATCATCTAATTTCATCATTGAGAGGTCACGGGAGTCTTCCAACGATGTGATTTTCGGCATCCACTCCGGAGGAAGCGCTCGAAGAATTTTTCGCACGTAATCTTCGTTTGGATAAGTTCTACCAAGACCTTTCAAGCTCACCATGATAAGGTTAAAACGTTTAAACATTGAGTCGATTGACTCATCTTTTAACATTTCAAACATTTCATAATCATGTACAAGAATATTTATTTTTGAGCTTTTGACTTGAGAATTTCCTCTATGAGTGTTATTTAGATTTTCCCAAATATCGTGAGCAGTTTCACAAGAATAAACACGTTCAATCTCATCTTTAGTAAGTGCCGAAAAAAGAATATTTTTAGCTTCAAAATTTAAGCAAACCCAAGCATCCTCAGCGGCGGACCATTCCACTACTGGTTTTTCACTAATTACTCCATCTTTGGTTTTGGTGGGTTTATAATCTCCATTTTTAATAATGTCCCAAATTTTTCGACTTTTGCCACGAACGTAGCATTCAAAAAGATTTGCCCAAAGACCAAAATTTTCGGTGTCAATTTGCGGAATTTTTGTAGAAATAATTCCCTCAGAGGTTGCCATTTAAAATACAAGAACAAGTTTTTTTTTTTTTTTAAAAGGCACAAATATTTTTAAAGAAACTTGCAACCCGCTCTGATACCAATTGTTAGGACAACCTTAGGGGGGGTAAAGGTTGTATTTAAAAATATTTCACAAATAAAAATTCTCTTATCAAAATCAACAATAAATATTGCATGCACAACAAATATATAAATAAAATTAAGTGCACAACGGGAATATAAAGAGATAAGGGTAGAGAATGTTGATACCGACACCGAGATTTAAAGTGGTTCACCACCAACTGGCTGGCTAGTCCACTTGCCGAGACACTTCTCGACACACTGATTCACTATAAGTGTTCTTTATGGTAGAACACAAACCTTGATACAATGATAATAAAATCTCTTGCTTTTGCTCGAGAACGTGAATCACTCACACTATTCAAATACTTACAAGAGAATATATCTCACAATATTAATCACTCTTGTATAAGTATAACACTTGGATTTGTGAGAGGTTGATCACTCAAAAATTATAACTTGAATAAGTTATTAAATGAGATGAGGAGCTGAGTAATCTTTTTAGGAGCTAGGTATTCAATGTCTGCTTGTCACTTTGTAAATGCTGAGAAGCTGCATGTATTTAAGCTGGACGTGGCAACGGTCAAAAGCTCACCGCGGTATACCGCCTATATGGGCGCGGTATACCGCCCAGAAAAAGTGATCCTGACAAAAGGAAGTCAACCTGCAAAAGCAACCTGCAACACGGTGTAGCAGAGCCGCGGTATACCGCCATACACCACGCGGTATACCGCCTGACAAAGTGGCTGACAGCAGGAAGGTCAACCTGCAAGAACCTGCCATACGTAACAGAGCCGCGGTATACCGCCGAGCATCACGCGGTATACCGCCTGAAAAAGGTGTCTGCGTCAGGAGCGACCATAGCTTAAAAAGGCAACTGAATTCTTTTTGTTTTATTCCAAAAAAGTCAACATTCTTAAATTAATTTAAATCAAAGATTTAAAAATAGTGTTGGGTTAGGTTTTTTAAAATATCCAAGTGGTATATTATTTGAGGGTGTTTATTATTATGAGATATATGATGACGTAAACACCAGTCTTGGACTCTTCAGATAAAATCTTCATGTTGTCCAATTAACTGCACACTTGGATAAAATTGTTAGAAAAACAATAATACGGTGTGTTTGTAATCATCAAAATAAATATATAAAATATATAGAGATGTGGTACACTTGCACCAACAACATGGATATGGCTGACCGAATAAGCCATATCCATTATACAGCCCAATAAGCCACAAACAAACAGACCCTTAATTTCTTGTAATTAGTTATTAAATTATTTTTAATCACTTGTTTTTCATCTTTCATTTTATACTCTTATCATATTAACATAATTAACCGTAAATGAACTAAAATGCATTAAAAATACATTTTTATATACCATTGTAATCGTCTCGTCAATACCTTCAAAATGAGTCCAATATTGAATATTTTTTGATTTAATCATATTGTTAAATATATACGAATTAATTTTTTTATATTCTTTACGTTTTTATTTTTCATTTTACACCTTTATTATATTAAGAATACATAATGATTAACTAAAATATGTCATAAAATGCATTTTTTACAAAATATACCGTTATAATATTTTCGTCAATAATTCAAAATATGTTTATAATTGAATATCTTTTAATTTAATAATATTATAAATATGTGTTGCGGATTTTGAAGAATGGTGTATCGAGATTTTGTTAAAGTTGTAATCTTTTACACCCTTATCTATATTTATTAATCTATACTTATTTAAAAAAAAATCTATTTACCGCTATTATTTGAAAATTTTAAATTGTACAAATCTAAATTACATCATGTACAAGTTTAAAAACTTCAAAACTTCTACATTCAACATGATAATTAAAAATATAATTATTTTTTATTTTTAAATTACACTTTATACCCTTATAATTAGTTATTTATTTTACTTTATATCTCTTCTCTTTTCATTTTTCATATTTCATCTTCATTTTACACCCTTATCATATTAACATATATAATTGTATATAAAATAAAATACATTAAAAATATGTTTTTTTCCACAAATTATAACATTATAATCGTCTCACCAAAACCTACAAATTGAGCTCAATTTATGGGTTTGAAGACCCACTATCGAGCAAATCATTTTCATTTTTTTTGACCAACTGACCATATTGATCTTAAATTTATATGGGATTTTAAAGCACATAAAACCATAAAATAGTATCGTGTGATGGAGAATAAAACTGGACATGAAACAAGGTTTTTTTTGTTCTCGACTTTAGATTCAAAATGGTACGCGTCGCATCGCGCGAGGGTACTTATCTAGTTTTTAAATTAAATTAATATATTATATATACAATATTATGAAAGAGCTATTACACTTATTTTGAAAATTTTAAGAGATACATACTTTAAAGGAGAATATTGTACAACTTGTTAAGCCATGCACAACCCTTCACACCCACTTCCCCCAATCACTCCACGTTCCAATTTTTCCATTTTAATTTATAAGTTACATTAATACCTTATAATTAGTTATTAAATTTAGGGAAAAGTCTGAAAAAAACCTAACAAACTATTCGATTTTGAATGGTTAAGTCCTTAAACTATTTTTTTGAATGAAAAAACCCTTAAAGTTTCTAAAATCTGTTAAATACATTATTGTGACCTATAAAAATAGGTTAATTCTATACAAATTTTGGAAAACTCTAAAAAAAACCAATAAACTATTTGATTTTGAATGATTAAGTCACTAAATTGTTTTAACAAAATAATTTCTAAACTTTTTTTCTAATTTTTTTACCAAATATATTCTTGAAATTTTAAATTCCAAACTTTTTTGAAAAACAAATTTATGAACTTAATTTTGAACAAATAAATCCGAAACTTTTTTTGAACAAAAAACAAACTAATCCTTTACTGACAACAAATAAATGAACAAATTAAACAGAGAAAAATTATACTATTTTCATTACCAATTCTCTGTTTAATAGGTTCATTTTACTTTGTTGTTGGAGAGAGTAATTGTATATTTTTTGTTCAAAAAAAGTTTCAATTTTTTATTTTTTCAAAACCAAGTTCATTATTTTGTTTATTCAAAAAATGTTTATTTATTTGTTAAAAAAAATTCAAGAACTTATTTGGTAAAAAAAACATAGGAAAAAGATTAAAGGTTTATTTGTTAAATTTTTAGGGAAAAGTGTAAATATGTTATTTGTTAACTTTTTAGGGAAAAGTGTAAAGATTTTATTTGTTAAAAAATTTCAACGACTTAATCATTCAAAATCAGATAATTTGTTGGGTTTTTTTTAGACTTTTCTCAAATTTGTATAACATTAACCTGTTTTTACAGGTCACGCGGATGTATTTAACCAGTTTTATAAAGTTTAAGGTTTTTTCATTCAAAAAAATAGTTTAAGGACTTAACCATTCAAAATCGAACAGTTCGTTGGGTTTTTTCAGAGTTTTCCCTTAAATTTAACTTTAATCCCCTAAATTTTCATTTTTCATATTAGACCCTTATCGCATTAACATAAATGAACTAAAATGCATTAAAATATATTTCTTTCTTTTCAAACGATATCATTGTAATCGTCTCGTACGTTATTATTTTTCGTTTTACACTCTTATGATATTAAAAATATATAATCATATATTAACTAAAATACATTATAAAATGCGTGTTTTTTCTACAAATGATACTATTATAATGTTCTCGTCAATGATTTCAAAATAAGTCTATTATTGAATATCATTTACTTTAATAATACTGTAAAATTTATTATAAATATGCATCGAGATTTTTCAAGAAAATGATGTATCGAGATTTTTTTTAAACTTGTAAATTTTACACCCATATCTATATTTATCCATTTATACTCTTTTTAAAGAAAGTTATTTACGGTTATTTTTGAATTTTAAGAGGTACAAATCTCAATTACATCGTGTACAAGTTTAAAAGTTTCAAAACCTCCACATTCAATATGATAATTAAAAATATAATATTTTTTATTTTTAAATTATACTCTATACCCTTATACTTTTTTTGGAAGGGTGTTCTAGCTACGCCTAGACTAATTCGTGGCCACAATTTTTATGTACGTCTGGATTCGAACTCTGGACAGATAGGATATTCCACCACACCCCAAGGCCGTAACAACTACACCACAACTCTTGTGGTTATTTAATTTACTTTATATCTATTCTCTATTCAAATTTTCATTTTATACTTTTATCACGTTAACATACATAATTGTATATAAACTAAAATAGCTTTAAAAATATGTTTCTTTTTTCACGAAATAATACCATTATAATTGTCTCATCAAAACCTTCAAAATGAGCTCAATTTATGGGTATGAAGGTCACGCTATCGAGCGAATCCTTTTCAGTTTTTTTGGCCGATTGACCATTCTGACTTTGAATATATGCGATTAAAAACACATAAACTCATAAAGTTGGCATCGTGTGATGGAGAATAAAACTAAACATGAAACAAGATTATTTCTATCGAATTCTCAGCTTTAAATTCTAAATAATACGCGCCGCATAACATATTAATAAATTTAAAAATTAAACTAATTACTATTATAACATATTCAACATAAAATATTAACTTAACAGATTTATTACGCCCAAAAACCTAATTACATGAACTATGATAGATTAAGCCCAAATATAATATGCTCAAAAATATATTCTAGAATCTAGATCCAAAATACTGGTGGGCCGATTCCTCTTCTAACATTTTTTTTTGAAAAAAAGTGAACCCAAGAAATCTGATAGCCCAGCCCGCCAATAACATCCAAGATCCAACCACCGCCGGCCAATGGCTCTAACTCACCGACAGCCGTTTTCGACATCGTTTGGTCTCGTTTTTGTTGATTTCTTTTGCTAAAACTCTAAAAAATGAATATCCTCAACTATAGAAACAAGAATAAACGAAAACCATAAAGTATCGAGTCCCATTTACTCATTTAAATTTTGGGTTAAAAATCTATTCGAAAATCAGTAAAAAAACGTAAAATCAAGATATTCTAAGCCAAAATATGAGATATGAGGCTACTAAGGTTCGATAAAGAAGTTAAAAAGCACTCTAACCATATAAAGAACACGGAATTTAGTTGAGTATTTTACCTCCAATTGTCGATAAACGGAGTTTTCGGATAGAGACATTTGAGCTCCGATTTCTCCTTCAAAGCTTAGTAATATTCTACTTAAAAAGC
Organism: Saussurea involucrata; assembly: GCA_033807775.1. Taxonomy (NCBI): domain Eukaryota; kingdom Viridiplantae; phylum Streptophyta; class Magnoliopsida; order Asterales; family Asteraceae; genus Saussurea; species Saussurea involucrata. The sequence continues at coordinate 176,617,817 of CM066321.1, forward strand.
TTAGACCAATTGTAAATTCATGGATTCCAGACTATTGACCATAATTCTAGCTCTTTCAATGTTACCATGTAACATGTTAGTGTACCATGTCACCCATTCATCAATTACACAATTAGTTTCACTTTCAATGTTTGTTATGCATTCTGCTTGTTCAAAACTCAAAAGTATTAAGTTATTCGTTGAGGAGTTTAAGATCTAGCAGGCAAAAGAGAGCATCAACAATTTAGCATCCCCAATTGAAATTGAGGTGGACCAAATGATTGAACAAAAGGGATATGTTGATGCAAAAACCCTTGAATTATACCTTAATCCGAAACTAACTGAATGATATAATACATACATTTTGTGATGCAATAGAAAAAGAAACATAACTAATCCATCAAACATGATTCTAAGAGCATCTCCAATGGAGGTTTTTTATAAGAACCTTATTTTTGTATTTTTTGTTGCCAACTCATCTACAACAAGGATTGGTGGTGATTTTGAATGGCACGCAGTTCTTGTTGAAGATGAGTTGACAAACAAAAAGAGTAAAAAAGAGGTTCTTATAATTGGAGATGCTCTAAGTCACAACACTTTTAATTTAGATTGCATGCCAATCACAAAAAAAAAACCATTTGAATATGTATGAAAGAAGAAACCAAATTATAATGAAGGTGGAGCATTGAATGCATAGCTTACAAATTCAACATCACGTACTAAGGGGCTCTTTGTTTACCTCTTAATAGTTCCATTAAGAGGCAACCTCTGAATAGTTCAGAGGTGATTCTTGTTTGGCAAAAAAAAAAAAGTCTGTCTCTTAATGGTTCCAAAATCCTCTTAATGATTTACCATCTTGGGCCTCCCTTAATCATTCAGCACCCTGATTTCATTCTAAACAAATACCAAACAACCATATTTCATTTTACAATATCTCATAAAAGCCTCTTAACCATTTTGACCTCTTAATTATTCTGCACTAAACCATTCAGCAACTGCCAAACAGCCTCTAAGAAACTTGTATAAATGCTATATTATCTTAAAGTTTCAAGAAACCGTTTTACAATTTTAATAAAGTAGTATAGATATATAATACAAATTTTGAAACACAAACATAATTTTCTCTTATTTATTTCATTTTTCAGCTTACTTTTAAATCTACCAAAACACATTCTAAATTTGTTTGTGAAGCAAAATCACGTCATGCGATATATACTTGTTTTTACGAAAATACCCTCCAATGATGAACACAACCTTTTCTTTCACTAATGATGAGCACAGCTCATACATACAAACCTCATTATGGTTTTCAACTTTCATGAATTCTGCAACCAGCAACAACCTATTTGTGGATCTTGATGAAAGCGGTTCAATTACACAAATTAAAAGCGAATCTCAAACCCTCATATCGACCGGTTGATCATGAATGCCAGTTGGTCAAAAGGCCAACCATAACGATCTTGATCATTTTTCTTGAATTATATAATATTTATATACGACAAATTCAACAAATAAACTCACATACCCTACTTAATTTTGGTGAGGATTGAGCCCCTGACTTCCTAGAAGGTCAAAGGCTCAGTTCATAGAGGTCAAGGCTCAGATACTGCTAGACCAAAGGCCCACGACCTTGATCATGATGAACTGAATCTTGGTAGAGAGGGTTCAACGTAATTGAAGCTAGCGAAAATGAAAACTCGTGGAATGATCATCATCATCAGGAAGCTGATATATATATATATATATATATATTATAGTTTCAAGAAACAAAATAAACACAGTAGAAGTTTAATTATAACCTAAATTTCATGAAGCCCAGATGATCAAAAGCAAATCAAAGTAGTTTAATTATAGGCAAATAAAGATAAGGTTTGTTTGAGGTAATCAAACAATCGGACCAATCTGCTTCCATTCCACATCAGATTACTCAAAGAACAAAGAAAGAAACAAAGTGATCAAAGATCTAGTTGACCTTTGACCTATCTAGGGTTTCATTTCACATCTTTTCTTCTACTTCAATGAACCCATATCTATCTTCAACTCTTCTTCTTCTTCTGCAGTTCAGATCAAACAACTTCACTAGATATATATTTATAATGGGTTTCTGAGGTTGCGTGAAGAATCTTATTGAAGTAGGGATGAACTAATGATGAGAGAGAGAGGGGGGGTCAGAAGACATGATGATTGCTAGCAGCTGCTGAATGATCTGACCTATGATCTTGATGAGTGTATATGTATGGGCCTTTTTAGTTAATGGAATGGAGTTGAGATCTCAAAGAACGGATAGATGATTAGGGTTACTGTAGGAGGAAAAAAGCTAGGGTTTCTTTTTCTTGCATCATATCACATGATGAATTGAAGATATTAATTAATTTTGATGAAACCCATGAGAGATACATATACTTGGTCGATCGATCTTTTCTATCTTACTTTTCCACAGGCCTCTATAATCTATATCTTCACTTTAGAGCATCCACATGCAACAAGGATTTCATTTGGATTGCAAAAATGCCACGTAGAATTGCTAAACTAGAAATTATAGTGGTTATGAGTATAATTGTTAAATTAAAAATTGGTTTTGGTAATTTGAAAATGTCAAATCTGTTGAAGAGAATCGAAACAGAACAACAAAAGAAAAGAGAGAATGAATCGTAATTCTCATTAATCATAAGCCCTTTAAATAGGGATGGTTTACAAAGAGATAATCATGAGATACCAAGTTCTAATCTAACTATAATGCCTCTATCTCTATCTCTATCTCTAACTTTATCATTATCGTCTTATACTTTGACGATGACACATTTATCCTACAACACTCCCCCTTGTGCCGAGTCAAAGGAGTGAAGGTGCAAAATTGTTGCCTCGTTAAAACCTTACGCCAAAATAAAAACCCAGTGGGAAAAAATAAAAATATGACGAAGGAAAGAGTACAACGCACTAGTTTCTTTGCAACACATAGACTTTTACTTTAGTCTAATTTTCTCTTAGATTTGTACATTAATCGTGAGAGTTAAGAAAACATGATGGTATATAAACCGTTGCCTCACTAAAACCTTACACCAAGGAACAAAACCCAATGGGAAAAATAAAACCTTGGTTGAAGGAAAGAGCACAACATACCAATATTACATATATAGTAGACTCCCCCTTTTGTCTATCACTCTCCCTGATTCGTGCATTAATCAAATGAGGTTTAAAACATTTTCATTTCAATACTTTCTACATGTTTCCCAAATATGGTTTTAAGTATTGATTTGGTAAACAAACATGTCACATTTTCCTCGCATCTTATTCAGTTCACTTCAATCTTGAGGATAATTGGTTATATGAAAACTTAAGCAAAATATGCTTTGTGTTATAACCCTTGATATATCTTACTTTCATTTCTTCGATACATGATGCATTATTTCCATACATGCAAGTTGTATAATGGTTAAACTCAAAATTATCAACTCCTCTTATATGTGTAATGATAGTCCTTAACCATATACACTCTTGAATAGTCTCATGGAGAGTAAGATTGTTGATAATATAAGAAGATAACTATTAAGGGTTTGCTTAGTTTACTTCCAAGCAATCGGCATGTTTCATATGGTAATTCCTTATCCAGTTTGGGAACAACCTTTATATGAGTCAAACATATACTTAATATTAGCAAATATATATCAAGGCATTGTTTGGTGTTTTTCTATAAGAGCCAGTACTTTTGCCGCTCACAATCTAAGTAGGTATTGAAGTTACATTATCAATCCATTTTTCTCCGTAGGGAAATTATAAGCCCACGTCAATGGTGCCAAACGATTCATTTGAAATCATTCCAATGACGTTGCATTGGCGTTGAGCTAAATCTAGCTGACAAGTTCAGTGAGAAGTACAATATAAGGTCAAGTGTGTTATGTTGAGTACAATAATGCGCCTATTGTACTTAGGTATGGAATTCCAACTCCTAACACCTCTTCGTCCTCATCCTTTAGACGAAATGGATATTTCTTTATATCCAACACTTTGACCGATCATGGGAGTGCTAATCGAACGCGCTTTGTCTATATTAGGTCGCCTGATCATTTTCTAGACATATGCGGATCGGTGGATTAATATTCCACAAACTCGGTGTCGTAGCTCAAGTATCTAGATAAAACCAAGTTTTCCCACGATCTTTCATCTCAAATTCAGATTTCAAATAGCTTGTGTTTTCTCTTATTTCGTCAAGAGTGTCTATTATGTTCATTACATCGACATATAGAGCTACTATGAAAATCTGGAACTTTCTTCTCCTAACAAATATGCAAGGGCACAGTTCATCGTTTTTATTTATCGTTTCCCAATCAAATATTCACTCAGGCGGGTATACCACATCCGCATAGATTGTTTTAATCTATAAAGTGAGTGTTTCATATTTATTGTAATCACATTTCATAGTTTAAAGTTACTCGATATTGGTATAATGCCATCAAGCACTTTTATATCTCTGGATTTAGATCCCCATAGAGATATGTAGTAACTACATCGTTGAGCTGCAATTTCCAGTCCTTCAAAAACTACTTGGCTAATTAATAGCAGAACGTTCTCCATCACGAGGGAGTAAGTCTTATTGTGGTCAATCCAGTGCGTTGTGAGAAACCTTGCGCCAAAGGAGAGCATTATACATTAGGACTTTATTATTCTCGTTACGCTTTCTGACAAAGACTCAGTTATGTCCTACGGGCTTTACACTTGGTGGGTTAGCACTACCGAACCAAATACCCGATCCTTTGTCAAATAATATAATTCTTTCTGGATTGTTCTTTAGGTCAATATGCTTTGTTGATATTATTCAACCGAGCGTGGTTCGATGTCGTCGTGCTCTATCGTCTTATGAGCAATAGTAAATGTGAATAAATCATCAATGAATATATATGATCTGTCCATTGACTCATATGTACTCTCATAGTTCATTTAAGATTTTATTTATCTCTAGAATCAATATTAACTTCGGAGCGTCCTCCAGTGATGATTCATGGACATAATTAGAGATAATCTCATGAGAGTTTTATGTATTGATGATAAATGGACGTGCCTCACTATTCTCTTCCTTTAGAATAGTATTCATCGAACCGGGTAGCTTCCACCACTTCCATTTGGTAGCTACGACCTCAACCACACCTCCACTATGTGTGATTGCAACGCACTTTCCAACGGCGTTGTGCCCCTGTTGGGGACTTTTAACCTTACGGGTATATTAGCAGCTCGTATGTGTGATCTTGTCACTTTTGAAATAGTATTTAACGTATCAGGTATCGAGTCTGATTCGTTTGACTTCAACTTTCCGTTGTGAAGTTTGGGGACTAAAGTGGGAACATTCCATGACAGTTCATGTCGTTCCCTTGGAAAATACTTTTCCCTATCTCCCCCTAACGACAAGAAGACTGTCATCAGAGTGACTATTCGCAAATCATGCGATATTAGGATCACCCGTCAAAGGTTCTAGATAGTGGATAATTGTTGGAGATTCATATCCAACATATATACTTAATCGTTTTAAAGGACCCATTTTGGTGCGCTGTGGGGGTGCAATTGGCACATATACTACACAACCAAACATGCGTAAATGTTAAATATCAGGCTTATATCCAGTTACCAACTGGTACGCATAAGGTTAGTCGGTTGGTTGTGGGTCTAAAAACGAATAAGTAAAGTTGCATGTAATATTGCATAACCCCATGTAGATTTGGATAAATTGGTGCGCATGACCAATGCCCTAGCTACCATCTATATTCTTTTGATGGTCAACTTTTATCATTCTACGAGACCATTAAATATACACATGGGGTATAGGTAACTTTACATTAATCTCTATACACATGCAATAATCATCAAATCCTTATGATGTAAATTCTCCAGCATTCTAAGTCATGCAGACTTGATGAGAAAATCAGGGTGGTGAGTCCTTAAATGTATAACTAGTGCTAGGAGTGCAACATTTCATGTGGACAATAATATTACACGTGTTCATTGTATCAAAACCAGAACCATAAAGTACTTTAATGGTCCGCAGTTTGGATGTTATTGTCTATAAATATCACCTTGTATTTGTTGTAAGAATGGAATTTATTGGTATTATCTCCTTAGATTTAGGATGGTCTCATTCCTGTCTTGGCTAAGAATCAGGGTATACAAAAGTTCAAGGTATTGGAGAGGGCATATTATGATGGTGGTGTTGCTTCTTGTGCAGTAGAAGTCAACAGTTACAATTTGGTTAATTCCCTCGTTTTATCTTTCACTCGAAAGAGAATGTGTCAATGTGTATTTTCCAATACATAGATCACTATATCATGACCATGGTGTCCCACGTGGTCATGCCGAAACATATATGTGTCATTGTCCCAAAGTTCTTTATTGGTGACAAAATATGATTTAATGACATAGATAATCCATTAATTTGATACATTAATTTCTCTAATGTATGTTTGCTTTCATATCATTAGAGTTGATGTACATATACCCATTTCCATTCTTATAATATGATTTCTCATTGGTACGAATATCTTAACAAGGTTTCTATTAATATAGTGCTTTAGTGATTGATCATGTGTCATTAAGCAACAAGTGACAGTCCATCGTCTAAGTGTTTGGAGGAATTAAAAATTATTAATTCAATGAATAACAATCTATTTCTTATGATTGTATGATATGTCACAAAAACAATCAAGTTCTCCTCGATACATTCCTACATGGAACGAAGAACATTGAGAGTTTTGCATTTGTTCTTTTATGTGTTCATTTACACCTCTAATGGTTATAAACGCATGTGTATATATACACAAATGCAATTAATTTGATAGTTAAAGTGTATTCAAATAAACTTATACTTAAATCAATCTTAGATATGACATAGTTAATTTGTTCCATTTTCTATTAGGAGTTCGTTCCCGATTCTTCCCATGAATTTGACCCTTTCCACAACCTTGTCCATATGGTACATATTTAATATGTTCAACTCACTATCCTTTGGAGTTCTTTCCACCTCCAACGCTTGCCTTATTAACCCCAAGAATTTTCTTTATCCGGGTATGTCCAGCGTTGTTAAAAAAAACATTGTTACAACTCTTAACCATTTGCATTAAGTTAATGAGTTTGTTAAAGGTTATATTGCAGCTTATATTGTTTCATTAGTATGATTGGTGATATAGGAAAGATGAAAAGATGTTATGATTCGCATAATCTTTTGTGAGTTCCTTGCCACAAGATTGCGATGCATTTTGAGACATGACATTTCTTTGTCAAAGTCAGTTACCTTCTTGTAATCAAGTAAGTAGGTTTCTTTCCACTGTATGATTAGTTTGAGAGTTTTATGGTACTGAATATTCCCGAATTTCCTTTTGGGACTACCCACGGTTCTTGGGGGTTTCTAGTTATTCTCTCTGAAGGTTGTGACTGATGTATCGTCTCAAAAATTTTAAAGTATTTAATTGTGTCTTAACATCTATTTTTTTTTCTTTAGGGTCAAAAATGGTTCGATGACTTTTGCGTATTTTCTTGTGTTTTTCCGAACCTATCTTATGGTAATCAAGTACTTTTGATTCAAAGATGTCGTAGAGAACGGATAACATATTATTTTTTAAAATAGTGAATTATGGTTTATATTTATTATGTTATGCATGAAATTTCATTATCATAATAATATTGGATTTTTGTATTCTTATATTTTGTTGATAATATTTAATCAATATTTCAATTTGCAACAAGAAATCACTCAATCTATTGGATTTCCAGGTAGCAGGGGAATCACATGGATTACTTGAATCCCTACAAACCTTAGGGCTATTTACACCCGTTTGACAAAATCCAAATCGATATCTTGCGATTTAATTAATTTGAATATAACATTGTTAATTATAAAGCTTTTGGCAGGAGGCCGAAAAGAATAAGGGTTTGGCATATGAAGCCAATTTCAATGTTTTAATATCTTAATAGTGTTTTTAGAGATTTTTGCCATTAGACAAATCAATATTAGTTTTGACATAAAGTCAAATTCAAACTTATAACATCTTATTGGTATTTATGGATCTTTTGGTAAAATACCAAATATAAGGGGGGGGGGGGGGTGGAAGTGTAACTTCCAAAAATTATTTATAAGATTTGAATTAATGAGTAGGAACTCATAATCAGGATAAATATTTGAATAATATTTTAACATTTTCATGCTATTTTTGAAGCTTTTAGCAAGATATCAAAAGTTATGGGAGTTGGAAGTGTAACTTTCAAAATTTAATTATTAAAGTCATGAATTATAATTAAGATAAACATCTAAGAAAAGATAATCATTTAAATAATAATAAAATAAACGCTATTGTAAATGGATAAGCATTTAAACAAATATTAGCATGTTTGAAGTAGATACATATTTAAATTAATCATTTAAATATACGTACGAATATTGTAGTCTAATTAGATAAACATTAATAAATAATAATGATAATAATAACTTAAAATGATAAATATTACATAAACTCAATATGATAAATAAACTAATTATACATAAATAAATAATAATAAGCAAAGGTATAAAAATAAGATTACAATTAAAGGAGACTCAACCAAAACTAAATCAGTTTAATATCCTATTTTGCCAATATAATCAATATTTAATTAATTAAAAGACTAATAAATAAACTAAGTTTTTTTTCTTTATAAGTTGGAAACAAAATAATAAACTTATGGTTCTATCAAGAAATAGTTATATCCTTAAATCCTAAATCATGATTTTTTTATTATTATTATATCACATAACAATATAATTAATCTAAGTATAGGCATGTGAGTATAAACCCAAGTAAATTAGTTCTAAATAATAAAACAATAATTAAATAACGAGCGTTCAAAATTATAATTAATGGCTATTAATTCTATCTCATATGATGATCAGGTTAAATAATATTGAACAAAAATTAAATTCATATATAATACCCTGATATATCTGAATTAGAAATATTTACTAAGTAGATAAAACCAATTAATGATAAAAAAAGATTTAACCTAAAAAAACAAATCCATCATCCATGGTTTCTCAAAAGCTGGGGTGGATTCCCTAATCCCTACTCCATTAAAATTCTAAGGGCGTCAACGTAATTAGAAAACCAGAAAATTAGAACCTAACACTAATTGGTGCCGGGGCGATTATACGCTTCATCTTCATCCCACAAAGAAAATCACTTATCAATGCTTAAGTCATTATGGGAGATATCAAACTATATATATGTTTTGTAAAGAGTATTCTGTATTTTTTTTAATTTTTTTTTTTACGACAAAACATTCAAATTTTTTTATAAAGAGAATCATATTACTAGTTTCCTCTTAAAACAATAGTAGGGAGAAAAAATAGATTATTGGATGCCAAGTTTGTTGATGTTATTTACTGCAAATTATTTTATGCTAGTATGTGTAGATTAATTAATAAAGCACACAGATAACAAATAGAGACAAAGCAAGTATAAAGAGGCTTACTTGGAGGAACTATTTTTTTTTGACGAAACTGAACAAACGTTTGCATGGCGGCCACAATCATCAAGAGCTATTTGGAGGATGACAGTTGTTTCTAATCTCGGAGCTTTTCGTGCTGATAACGTGTTGAAGAGAATCGAAACAGAACAACAAAAGAAAAGAGAGAATGAATCGTAATTCTCATTAATCATAAGCCCTTTAAATAGGGATGGTTTACAAAGAGATAATCATGAGATACCAAGTTCTAATCTAACTATAATGCCTCTATCTCTATCTCTATCTCTAACTTTATCATTATCGTCTTATACTTTGACGATGACACATTTATCCTACAACAAAATCAGTATTTTTTGCTGATGTGGCAGTGAATAGTATAAGAAATTGTAGGGAATAATTTCTAAATTAGAAATTGTAGAGAATAATTTCTAAATTAGAAATTATTTTATGTCAAATCATGTTTTGTGATGTTTTGTAGAGAATGTTTATGAAAAAATGTATGAATAATTTTATTTGTTAATAAAAATATTAATTTTTTTTAAAGGCATAAATATTAAAAAATGCAAAATATAATTTATATTAAAGTACAATAAAGTAAATTACATATTAAAAAAATACAAACTTAACACATAAAAATACATCATTTTTCTTTTAGAAGTTCTTCAAGTTGATGTTCATACAATCTCCGTTGTAATTCGCTCATTGTTGTGGGATCCATTTCCATTTCCATCAACTTCATAATCATTTTCCGATTTTCCCGTTTGTTCTTAAGTTATTCTGTTTCCACAAATGATGTGTGGAATTCTCTCACCACCTGAATTTTTTCTTTTTCAATATTCAGGCGTTCTAACATTGTCACTTGTTCGTTTTCGGTAGAACTTGATGAAAATGACTTTTTTTACCTTTATCCTTCGAGGCTTTTTTTCCCAAATTGATGATATAAACGATGATGTTAATTTTACTATAACTACGCCTCAAATCTCTCGTAGCATAATTCCCAAGTACGAAAACTATCTCCAAAATCACATACAAGTACGTAATCGGTCAACGAATCATTGTTTACAATCAGATTTGATTCAACAGATTTGACAAAGATTTAGAGAAGAAGAAAATAACGATTAATGTAATATTTTTACTTTGTGTTTTAATTTAATTTTTATAAATTAAATATTTAATTTTATTTTATTATAGTTAATTAATTAATAAAATATTTCATATTAAATTATAGTAAAGAGTATTTAATTATAGTTTTGTTGTTATTTGATTAAAATATAGTTTTTTATGATGAGATGTCACTTTAAAAAGTGGTTGAAATTTCATTGTTGTGGAGGATAATTTCAAGATAATTACAAAGCTGATGTGACATTGATGTGGCCCATTTGCAATTGGAATGAATTTTCATTGTTGTGGATGCTCTTATAAAAATAAAGAGGGTCGTATTTTAATTGTTGATTGTATCTATCCGAATTATATTCGCCAGAATTAATTTATCTATATAGGGTTCAAATACCTAGACTGAATATTATGTGAACATATAAATTTTTTTTGAAACCAAAGAAATGGGACCCTATCGGGCTTCAGCAATGCCATCACCCGAGCGAGCCACATTCATATCATTGATAAACTGGTTGTTACAAACATTGTTAATACAAGATTCAATAAAAGAGGGCATGCTATCAAAAGTAGCACTAGAATCTAAGTTACAAGCGTGCCTAGCCTTAATATGGGCCGTTTCGTTGGCATGACGATTTATCGCATGGACGGAGATGTGCTCCTTGGAGTTGAGAATGAGTCAAATGTCTTTGATGATATCTCCGAATTCCGAGTTGTCGGTGTAAGGGTTATAGATGGCGTCTACAACCACTTTAGCATCCGATTCAATGATGACTTTGGGATCTTGCCGATTGGAAATCCAAAGGAGAGCATCCCGGATGACCATCGCCTCGCATTCTCTAACTGTGAGAAGACAATTAAGTGGTGTAACACCCTAAAAATCAGGGCCAATTTGAACCTCAAATTTAATAAGATATATCAGAATATCATCCAAACTTTTATATATATAAGCAGAGAACTAACTATGAGAGTTCATATTTACACATATCGAATTCTCTAAATAACCTGTTAATCTAATCATATCAACTATAATTAGATTAAATGGGTTATCTAAGCAATCCATCCAAAGCCTCCTCGCATCGTCTAAGTTCTCCGCTTATCATCAAAAGTTGAATACCAAAAGCACTCGTCCCACATCCCATTACTTCCCTGAACTCGTACCTAGTAAGAAAATTGAATTTGAACAATTAGGCCTAGTGAGAACATCCAAATTCAAATTAAAACATTAACAACTTGAAAACTCAGATATTCAAGCATAACAACAAACCTGGTTTGCCACCAATCTTACCGTACTCGTACTCGACTCATAATGACGGGAACATATCAGGTCCCATGACTATGACTAACAATCGGGAAGTCATATCATCATATCCGAGAGCTTACTAAGAATCATTATGGATTCTAGCTTATCGATCAAGTCTAAGGACTTACATTCAATCCTCATACCTTTTCTTGGAATGGAAGCATAAATAGCATTTATATTGCCTATTTCTAATCCACCGAAAGTAAGTGAAAACAACACTTACACTTTATCTAATTCATATTTCTACATCTCAATTACGAATAGCAGCTATACATTGCCTATTCCATCATAACGTGAATAACAATTCTACTTTGCATATTCAATCATTCCAACATGAATAGCAATTCTACTTTGCCTATTCAATCATTTAACATGAATAGCAATTTTACTTTGTCTATTCAATCATTTAACATGAATATCAATTTTACTTTGCCTATTCAATCATTTAACATGAATAGCAATTTTACTTTGCCTATTCAATCGATCCCGTGGATATGACTTACATTCAGAAAGTCATATTATCACAATCAAGAGCCTACTACGAATCATTGCAGATTCTAGATCATTGTTCTTATCCAAGAAATTACAAGTTACTTTATGCTTATTTCTTGGACTGGAAGTAGAGATTACAATTTCATTTATGCCTATCTCTGGCCTTCCCATAGAAATCAGGAATTACAATTTACTTTATGTCTATTCCTCGATTTCTATACTACGAAATGAGAATTACAATTTACTTTATGTCTATTCTCCATTTCCACGTAAACGGGAATTACAAATTACTTTATGCCTATTCCACGTTTCACGTCATACTATGAAATATGAATTACAAATTACTTTATGCCTATTCCTCATTTCACAACGCCTTTACGAAATGGGAATTACAAATTACTTTATGCCTATTCCACATTTCAGGCTAACGGAAATTACAAATTACTTTATGCCTATTCCACGTTATAGGTTATCGCCTCTCGAAATGGGATTAACAATCCACATTATAGGCCAACGGGAATAACGGTTAGCGCCCCGCCTATTCCACATTCATCCAATCATAAAACAAAATGGGAATTACCATTCAGTGCGCGTAAAACTTACACACTAATGTTTCTAATAATATAATTAGATTCTAATGGTATTTAAGCAACTTAAATTTCAAAACGGACAGCCCGATACACATTTCGAAACTAAACTCGACACATTGCGGAACTGCACTTTGACAACTCCAAACCCCTTCTTTTCGAGCATTTTTCTCATACTTAGAGATCAAACCAGATTATAAAATCTTAATGAAAGATGTTCTATGACCCCTTACGGTTCTACCCACATTGAAATCACTTCATTTGGATCATTCATTAATTTTATATGAATTTTATAAAAACACAGAACTGATCCCGAGTACACAGTGATCAGTTCCAAATACACACATTTTTGAGCTACTTAGGGTCACAACTAGGCTTAAGACTCTTCATAAGAGTTGTAGTACACATCAAGTACCTTCTACCTGTAAAATTTAAGCTCAATCGGATCTACGATTTGTGAGTTATGCGCTCATAAGACTTGTAGTACACATCAAGTACCTTATACCTGTAAAATTTGAGCTCAATCGGATCTACGATTTGTGAGTTATGCGCTGTCAAAGTACTGGACCTGCACATACCGTAACGTCCGATTTCCCACTTTTTCCCCGATTCACTTTTATGATCAAAACTTCAAATTTTACTCAGTTAATCCTGTTCTAAATATAGACTAACAGACCAAACGTCAAAATGATGCTTAATGATTAATCTCGTAAGCTTAATCATGAAATTTTATTCTCTTAGACAATTAACCGAACACTTGGTGAGCAACTAACCACATAAACATAAACTCACCATTTTTGTTCTAAACTTTACCCTTTTTAATCCTACTTCAATTTTGACAAAACCAAACATTTCTAAACACGTATATCATCATAGTTTTGCAATTTCAAACATATATACCAAATCATTCATACAGTTTATATACGCAAACTGATTTAACTTCAATCTGTAATGCTTAAAAGGAAAAGGATGAACTCACCTGTTTGAAGCTTTAACCCAGTAATCCAAACCCTTTCTTCTTTGATTCACAATCACACAAGAATTGAGATGAAAACCCAGTTCTTTCTTCTTCAAATAACTTCTCATTTCTTTCTTCTCTTTCTCGGCTCTCTCTCTCTCTCTCTCTCTCTCTCTCTCTCTCTCTCTCTCTCTCTCTCTCTCTCTCTCTCTCTCTTTCTGCTTTTTTCGTACGACACACACATACACAAGGACCGAAAGTATTTCTTTTTCTCTCAAATTACCAAATATCCCATTTTAAGAAAGTGAGGCGGTGGGATGAGATTAAGTCTCATCTCCATAACCAAACTAACCCCATACTTTCATCACTTGGCAACTTTAACCCTCCAACATATATATTAAAATTAAAGCTTACCCCTTAACTTATAATTCCATTTAAATAAATAACGATGCTTACTCGGGGATAAACTCTAAAATTAATCTATCACATAATTATACATAATTCGTCAATAAAGCCAATCGTAACACTTTATATAAAAATCGGGGTGTTACAAGTGGGGAGGCTTTAGCCGAAATGAAAGAGCCATTGTTGTCACGGAGGACTAGGGCTGGCAATGGGTAAGGGTAAACCCGTTACCCGTTATGTTTCGACCTGTTGGATAAGGGTATGGATAAAGAAAATTTTATCCACTTATCCAGAGGCGGATCCCTTAAGGGGCTTTTGGGGGCCATGGCCCCCCCGATTTTTGGCTCAAATACTGTAAATTTCAGATATAAACACACAAAGTTGGTAGCTTAGATGGTTATCTCTCTATGGTCATATCCTAAAGGTGCCAGGGTCGAACCCATTCCTTTACATTTTTTAATTATAGTCATTTTCTATTTTCTAATGTCCATAGAAGTCAAAAAATCAAAAATATCCCTCTAAAATCAACCAAAAAATTATTTTTTATTCTCTACTCTTCATGGAAGTGCAAAAAGTCAAAAATATCCCTAAAAAATCAACCAAAAAATTCAAAAGGTCTCTCGAAATGAACAAAAAAAAACTGAAAAATCAACCAAAAAACCTTGAAAAATCTCTCAAAATCAACCAAAAAAACATAAAAATATCTCAAAATCAACAAAAAAACTTAAAAGAATCCCTCGAAACAGTTAAATTCGGCTAAAAACACATTGAACAAATTTGTGGGCCTTTGAAACAAATTATACTCGTTTATAAGGCACATTATATAAAAATTAGGCTCGGCCCCCTTGGTCATAAGGCTTGTGTTCCGCCCCTGCACTTATCCATTACCCGTTTACCCGAAATTTTAGTGGGTAGGGTATGGATAAAAGATTTTTTTCGTTATCCATTACCCGTTACCCGTTACGATAATATATATATACATATATATAATTGAATATTAGTGTGTATATATATACATAATTATATATTATTAATATTCTTTATAATGTTGTCGTATATTAATATGTACTGTAATTTATTTTTTATATTTATCCGGTAAAAGATTTCATGATGATTAAACGAGAAACAAGACGAGTTCAAGAAAATAAATACAATGAAAAGTGTTAGTCTTATAATTTTTTTTAATATTATACTATAATTATTCTTTGGAAATAAATAAAATGTTTAGTATACATATTAGATATAAAATAGTAACTATATTTATGAGCTTATGTTTTACTTATATATTTGAGATTTAACGATATTAATTATAGTTTAAAATAAAATTTTGTTTTACCATTTGTCCATTGCCCGTTTCGTTACCCGGTATTTTTAATGGGTAGGGTAGGATATGGATAAGAGTTTTATGAGATGGATAATTACCCGTTTCGTTACCCGCTATTTTAAATGGATTAACTCTTACCCTACCCATACCCTACCCGTTGCCAGCCCTACGGAGGACGCCTAGCCCCGCTTTAGAGTTGGGCTCAAAAATTGTGGCATCCATATTACATTTTATAAAGTCGAGTCTAGGGGATGCCAAGCGGCCGAATAGGGAGTCTCGGGAGAAGTCGTGGCTTGCAAAGAGATATTTTTGGACGTGACCCAATTAGCCAAGGTATGGATGGCATGCCTAACAACCAAGGAAGGGTCACGGGCACCGTTGTTCCAAAGAACTGTTGGTGATTTTAGTGAAATCATCGGTTCATTTTGTGTAATTGGATTCACAAAGATAATAATGGGGTTGTTAGCTAAGCTATAACATGAGTTAGGAGGTGTGGAGTGCACACTCATGTAAGCTATCTAGAACCCGAGATTGTTGAACGGTTAAGATTGGCAAGTTACAAAGTGTTCTGATGAACTGGGCGTCGGGGCCAGTGTTGGCGCCAAGACTGGCGCCAGGCTCTGGAATGTTGTCGGCGCTGATGGTGGCGCCAGTTGCCTGGCGCGGAGACTGACGCCAACGTCTGGAAGGTTTCTTCTTGTTTGTAACTGCCGATTTTAATGCACAATCAATCTCATTTAATGAGATATTATTTTCAGTATCAATATGGTGTAGGTTACGATTCTTGAGGTGTTTAAATATGTGTTGATTTCTGCCTAAATCACACACAAAACTAAGAACCGAGATTATCCTCGAGTGAATTTCGTGATACCCGAGCAGATAGGGTCGAAATATCACTTACGGAAAGCGAGTTCTCACGCGATCTCTGTTCTTTATTCAAGTTATAATCGTCACTCTGTTTCTCTCTCTAGATATTGTTCCGAAATCCCCCAACAATCGTAAGTGATATTTGTTCATCGTGAGAGAGATGACGAGTGATCAGTCCGTGAGAGACATGACGACCAAGTTTACAAAACTTGAGAAGTTCGAAGGCGTTGATTTTCGTAGATGGCAGAAGAAGATGCACTTCTTGTTGACGACGTTGAAGGTCGTGTACGTGCTAAGCACTCCGATACCGGAGGTGATGGAAAAAGAGACGTTGGAGATGACCCGGTGTCGCGGCAAATGGGAGATCGACGACTACATCTGTCGTGGCCACGTCTTAAACGGTATGTGTGACTCCCTCTTCGATATGTATCAAAACGTTGAATCTGCCAAAGAGCTATGGGACTCTCTCGAGTCCAAATACATGGCGAAGGATGCTTCTAGTAAGAAGTTCCTGGTTAGTAATTTTAATAATTACAAGATGGTGGACTCAAGGCCGGTGATAGAGCAATATAATGAGCTTCTACGCATTCTCGGTCAATATGCTCAACATGATATGAAGATGGACGAATCCATCTCTATATCGAGTATTATTGATAAACTGCCCCCTCTTGGAAAGACTTCAAACATATGTTGAAACACAAGAAGGAAGAGTTGTCCCTTGTGCAACTCGGTAGTCACTTGCGCATAGAGGAATATCTTCGGGCGCAAGAGGCTGAGAAACCTAAGATAAAAGAGGTTTCTGCACCTTCGATGAACATGGTTGAAGAGGGTAAGTCCAAGCGGGATTGTCGGGTTAAATTAACGTAAGTTCAATGAAGCCAAGAAAGGGCCCAATAAAAAGGTTAAATTAACCTGTTGGACCTGTGGGATGACCGGCCATCTCAAGCGGGATTGTCGGGTTGTCAAGAGTAAGAATGGAGCAAGCACAAGTGGTGATGGGCAAGGATCCAAGGATCAAAACCCACGGCAAGGTCAGAATTTTGACTTTGGTTTTAATTCTAATTTTAATTATGTACCATTAATATCCAAATCTTTTTACGTGCAGGATGATGATGTCGCTTGGTGGATCGACTTGAGTGCTACAAGTCATGTGTGCAAGGATCGCCGTTGGTTCACCTCCTTGGAACCGGTTGAAGACGGATCAATGCTACGCATGGGGAACGAGTCGATTGCACCCATTCTTGGACGTGGCTTAGTTAGGTTAGAGTTTAGTTCTGGCAAAATAGTTGAACTTTTAGACGTTTGTTTGTACCACAAATTCGAAAGAATTTGGTTTCCGGTAGTATCTTGAATTAGTTAGGATATAGACAAGTTTATGAGTCCGACAAGTTTATCTTGTCAAAGGGTGGCTCTTTTGTTGGATTTGGTTATTTGTTGAATAATATGTTTATGTTGAATTTGAATAAAATGAATTTTGTTTCAAATTCTGTTTTTGTTGCAACTAGCAATTGTGTTGATTCTATTTTATGGCATGCAAGGCTTGGTCATGTTAATTTTAAGCGGATGGTTGAAATGTCAAAAGACGGTCTTATTCCGGCTTTTGATATTAAATCCGAAAAGTGTAAAACTTGCATGTTAACAAAGATCACTAGACAACCTTTTCCTAACGTGAAAAGGGACTCGTCGGTGCTTGAATTAATTCATAGTGATCTTTGTGATTTGCATTCAACTCCGTCTTTTGGTAATAAAAAGTATGTTGTCACTTTTATTGATGACGCTTCACGATTTTGCTATGTATATTTGTTACATTCAAAAGATGAAGCGTTGGTTAAATTTAAAATTTATAAAATGGAGGTTGAATTACAATTGAATTGCTTTATAAAGTGTTTACGCACCGATCGTGGTGGGGAGTATTACGACCCCATGTTTTTCCATTCCGTAGGAATCATTCATGAGACTACGGCGCCTTATACACCACAGCAAAATGGTGTGGCGGAACGAAAAATAGAGTTCTCAAAGAAATGGTGAACTCTATGTTATCCTACTCGGGATTGAGTGATGGATTTTGGGGTGAAGCCATGTTAACGGCTTGTTACTTGCTGAATCGAGTTCCCAATAAAAGGAACAAGATTACCCCGTATGAACTTTGGTTCAAGAAAATGCCTAACTTGAATTATATTCGAGTTTGGGGTTGTCGGGCGGTTGTTCGACTACCCGAACCCAAAAGGAAGACTTTGGGTGAGAAAGGTATTGAATGCATCTTTGTTGGATATGCCGAGCATTCCAAATCCTATAGGTTCTATGTTATTGAACCTAATGATTCTATAGCGATTCACATCGTTATAGAATCGAGAGATGCATTATTTGATGAGACTAGATTCTCTTCAATACCTAGGCTGAAGGACATAGTTCCAAGTACTAGTGGAACTAGTGAGGTTGAAGAACAAGCAACTGTTCAAACCGAATCTTCGATGCTTCGAAGGAGCAAAAAAGGAAGGATTGAAAAGTCCTTTGGTCCCGATTTCCAAGTATACTTAGTAGAGTGATCAAGAGATGAGATTAGATCTCAATTCCTTTACTGCTATAGTGTTGAGGAGGATCCAAAATCATTTGATGAGGCTATGAAGTCTCAAGATGTTGCTTTCTGAAAAGAAGCAATACATGATGAGATGGACTCCATCATGGGGAATAATACTTGGGTATTATCGGACTTGCCACCGGGTTGTAAACCTTTGGGATGCAAGTGGATCTTCAAAAGGAAGATGAAAACGGCTGGATCAATCGACAAATTCAAAGCTCGATTAGTAATCCAAGGCTTTAGGCAACGGGAAGGCATCGATTATTTTGATACTTATGCCCCGGTTGCAAGGATCTCCATGATTAGATTGTTGATAGCCTTAGCAGCTATCTACAATTTAGTGATTCGCCAAATAGATGTCAAAACGGCATTCTTGAATGGTGACTTGGAGGAGGAAGTTTACATGAAACAACCGGAAGGTTTTGTTATGCCCGGGATGGAGCATAAGGTATGTAAACTTGTAAAATCATTGTATGGGCTGAAACAAGCACCCAAACAATGGCATCAGAAATTTGATGAGGTTATCTTGTCCAACGGTTTTATGATAAATCAAGCGGACAAGTGTGTATATAGCAAATTTGACACATTCGGTAACGGTGTAATCATTTGCTTATATGTTGACGACATGTTGATCTTTGGCACCGACCAAAATCAAGTTGGGAAAACCAAAGAGTTTTTGTCGTTGAGTTTCTCCATGAAAGATATGGGAGAGGCGGAGGTGATCCTTGGTATAAGGATCAAGCGTGAGAACAAAGGGATTGCAATTACGAAATTTCATTACAATGAGAAAGTATTAAAGAAATTTAATTGCTTTGATTGTTCTCCGGTGAGTACTCCATGGGATCCGAGTGTGAAGCTTATGCCCAACTCGGGTGAAGCGGTGTCACAACTCGAGTACTCAAAGGCTATTGGATGCTTTGATGTATGCCATGACAAGCACTAGGCCGGATATCGCTTTTGCCATAGGAAAGTTGAGTAGGTATACTAGTAATCCTAGTATTCATCATTGGCAAGCGATAAGACGAGTATTCAGATACTTGAAGAAAACCATTGATTATGGTTTGTCATATGTCGGGTTTTCTTCGATATTGGAGGGATATTCGGATGCAAGTTGGATTACCAATTTGGAAGATCACTCTTCTACGAGTGGTTGGGTGTACTTGCTTGGGGGAGGTGCCATCTCATGGGCTTCCAAGAAGCAAACTTGCATCACGAGTTCGAATATGGAGTCGGAATTTGTGGCATTAGCTGCTGCCGGTAAAGAGGCGGAGTGGCTAAGGAATTTGGTCCATGAAATTCCATTATGGCCGAAACCAATATCACCCATTTCTCTCCGTTGTGATAGTGCGGATACTTTGGATAAATCTTATAGTCAAGTATATAATGGCAAGTCTAGACACTTAGGTGTTAGATATAGCATGATTCGTGAGCTAATCACGAATGGGGTGATTTCGGTTGAATTTGTTCGGTCGCAACAAAATCTAGCGGACCACTTGACGAAGGGGTTAGGTAGGGACTTGGTTCACAAGTCGGTGATAGGGATGGGATTAAAGTCCATCTAAATCTCTAACAGTGAGATACCCAATTCCCTTCTAATACAACGTTAGAAGTTGAATTCAATGGGAAAGCTCACTCTAAGGGATTGGAGCACAAGATGATCATCCCACGGTATGTGCTCGGTACTGCAAGTGAAGGAGGTAATTGTTCTTTTGTAAAAATGCATGTGCAGGTGCATGAGGAAAAGAACTACCTATATGAGTGGGTAGTGTAGCCGCTTCAAGAAGCTTGGACTTGGCTTTGATGCACTCACAAATGGATAGGGACACATGGCCTGTATAGTGTCAAGTTTTAAACTATTAGAGAATCATTTAAATTCATGTGTATGTTATCTTCTTGTACTCAAATGGGTTGAAGGGTTCAATCCTTAGGATACCCGAATTCTTGAGTATTTGAAATGTGTAATGTACTAAGATGGAAATTTAATCTTCTAGATATTTTCATTTATGCACGAGTTTGTTTACCTATATTGAATGTTTCTTTTGTGAATCAAGGATTGCACTAAAATGGGGGAGGAATGTTGGTGATTTTAGTGAAATCATCGGTTCATTTTGTGTAATTGGATTCACAAAGATAATAATGGGGTTGTTAGCTAAGTTATAACATGAGTTAGGAGGTGTGGAGTGCACACTCATGTAAGCTATCTAGAACCCGGGATTGTTGGACGGTTAAGATTGGCAAGTTACAAAGTGTTCTGATGAACTGGGCGTCGGGGCCAATGCTGGCGCCAGGATCTGGAATGTTGCCGGCGCTGATGGTGGCGCCAGTTGCCTGGCGTAGAGACTGGCGCCAAGCTCTGGAATGTTACCGGCGCAGATTCTGGCGCTAGTTGACTGGCGTGGAGACTGGCGCCAGCGTCTGGAAGGTTTCTTCTTGTTTGTAACTGCCGATTTTAATGCACAATCAATCTCATTTAATGAGATATTATTTTCAGTATCAATATGGTGTAGGTTACGATTCTTGAGGTGTTTAAATATGGGTTGATTTCTGCCTAAATCACACACAAAACTAGGAACCGAGATTATCCTCGAGTGAATTTCATGATACCCGGGCAGATACGATCGAAATATCACTTACGAAAAGCGAGCTCTCACGCGAACTCTGTTCTTTATCCAAGTTATAATCTTCACTCTGTTTCTCTCTCTCGATATTGTTCCGAAATCCCCCAACAAGAACGTCATTTCAATGATACCAAGTACTCCACAAAATCATGATGAAAAAAATCCTTCGATTGACCGGGATGGGTCTTGATGAAATTGAAGAATAGCTCGTGAAAGGAGTTGGACGTCAAAGATAATTGTTCGATATCGTTAAAGAGACCCGCTTCACACCAAATGGGTCGAACCGTGGGGCAATCGATGACGGCGTGCCAAACATTTTTCTCATTGCAATTGCAAAGAGGACAAATAGGAGAGATCCGGGTTCCTCTCGATTGTATCGCACTACGAGTCGGTAACGTGTTTCTAAGAGCCCGCCAAGCAAATAATTTTACTTTGTCCAGGATGTTAGCGTTCCAAAGTTTCTTCCAATCTCCCGTCACGAAAAGAAGTGCGGTCGGAGTAATGTTTTCCATGATAACCCGATAGCTAGGCTTGACGGAATAAATTTCGTCGTTGGACCAATGCCAAATGATCTTGTCAACCCGAGTATTGGACGATGTGGGGAGTTGAAGAATCCGTGAACAATCCTTTTGAGAGAAAATTTGTGGTAGAAGGTCCCTGTTCCAATCCCTAGAAGACGAGTCTAATAACTCGTTTACGGTCATGTTGGATCGAGAATGATCAATTGTCGTTTCAATCGTAAAGCGGTTATCGTCGCGAATCCAAGGGTCGCTCTACACATTGATTGAATGCCCATCTCCAATTTTCCATCGGAGTGCCAAATGCTTCTCCAAATAAAGCTTGGCGAGTTCCCCAACTGAGCCGACATAAAGTCTCCTCGTGGGTAATATTTAGCTTTTAGGATACGACTAGCAAGGGAAGACACATTAGAGATGAGTCTTCAACCTTGCTTTCCGAGCATTGCAAGGTTGAAAGCGGTAAAGTCTCGGAAGCCGAGACCACCAAACTTTTGAGGAATGCAAAGCTTTTCCCAAGAAAGCCAATTAATATTGCGGTGCCCGTCGTTTTTTCGACCCCACCAAAAGGAGTTGATCATTTTTTTGAGACTTTGGGTGATAGAATTCAGAATGAGAAAAACGTTCATGTAGTAGACCGGGATGGCTTGGGCCATTGCTTTAACGAGAGTGGATTTGCCGACGGAAGAGATGTGAATATGTGAAAATATAGTTTATATATGGATCATTGAAAAAATTTATTTGAAGATACATGCATAATTTACATGACTTATTTGTAACAGTAGTTCATATATGTATATTTAGATATATTTATACATATATATATATATATATATAGAGGGAGACTAATTTGAAACCCTCCAAAAGGTTGAAACCAATGCAACCCATGATCTCACAATTGATTAAATATTTAACGGTTGAGATCAACTCCAGAAATAACTACCGATCCACTAAGCTTAATTTTAGGAGATTTCTGAAGTTGATCTCAACCGTTAAATATTTAATCAATGGTGAGATCATGGGTTGCATTGGTTTCAACCTTTTGGAGGGTTTCAAATATATATATATTTATATATATATATTTTCAATTATTCATGTATAAACCTTTATTTTCTCACGATATTTAACCTTTTTATTTGAACGGTGTCTGTTTATCTAACAGGTTTTTTGTAACAACACAAACTAAAATTAAGCATAACATTCATAATAATATAAACATCCCAAAATCTGTCTCAAAATTTCTGTTACATATGTCTTCAAAACTAGGTTGGCGGAAACAACCTATTCACAACTGAGATTAACATAAATTCTATAAGTAAGGTAAAACTATAACTCTAGAAGCGCCTATACTCTAAGCCTGCTCCTTTCCCTTACCGGAGCTTCTTACAACCTGCTTACCTGAAAAGGTTTAGTTTGGAAAATGCGAGGGTTAAACCACGAGGTCTAGTGAGCTCCCTCAACAGTTTGATAACAATCATATAAAACAGTTTGTAACTTTCAAACATAACAACTTTAATACAAAACTTTTAGATAACTCAACTCGTGTAAATGGCACATTGAAGTCACTCAGAAGTGACAACGTGTCAGTCTCACACTGCCAACTGAGTCACTCCTCCCATTGCATAAACGGGACACACACCCCGCTATGAGCACTGGCGGGCCACACCCCCGACTTAGCCGATTTACATCTAACAACAATGTATGCATACATCTCAAATAAACTTTCGCACAATCAAAAATCATGCGATAAAACATAGCATTTCTTCACATTTACTTACTTTAGAAAACATGTTTTAAAACACGTAGGGGCTGTTTGTTTTCTCATATTCAGCTCTTAATAACCCCTTAAGTCTGATTCGCTAAGACATTTCAGGATTCAAATTGTTTGTTTTATAAAATATTTCAGAGGCTATTAACACTTAAATGGCTCTAAACTAAAAAGTGGTAACCTAAACTCTGATTTTCCTCTAAATCGCTTAGAGCTCATCACCTCCATCAACATTCGCTTCCATCTGATCTCGACCTAAACATCTCGGTTTCACCTCTATCTTCTTCAAGGTGTGTAATCACCTCCATCTCCTTCCTGATTTTTGTCCCTTTCTTCCTTCAATCAAGCCGATACTCATCTCGTTCTTCCTTCAATCGAGCAGATACTCACTCGTCCTTCCTTCCATCGTCTCTCTCTTCCCTCGGTTTCCCTCATTTTCATCCTCAATATCGCCTCCAGACCCCATGTGTCGCCCCTCTTTTTCCCTGTTGTTGTTGTTGTTGTTGTTGTTGTTGCTGCAAATCGAAAGAACAATAGCTTTGATTTGCTTTGCTTTAATTTTTACAAAATCAAAAGAGAAGAGGTAAACTGAGGATGAAATCGAAAGAACCACGACTTTAATTTGCTTGGCCTTTTACGAAATCAAAACAGGGAAAACGAGGACGAGAGGTCCTTGGATCCATTTTAGATGAACGATATTTCCACAGAACTACAAGAGAAAAATATTCCAGCCATTGTGACTTGAAAAACTTCCAGATCATCGATGAGTTCCAATGATTAGATGTTTTTCATCCATGGTTGTTTTCGTTCCTCTTTTGCTCAAAAGATGGTCGCTCCCTGTTTATGTTCATTCTGTTTGATCTGGGATATGTTAAAGATAAAGTGAGAAATCATGTTGAATTAGTTCCATAGGTGGTGAGGTATTAGGCATAGGTGGTGAAATGTGAGTGTGACTTGTGAGGCATAGGTGGTGAGGTGTGAGGCTATGAAGATTATAGGGATGGTTAGCGCAGGTTTTAATTTTGAAGTTAAAATAAAAAAAAATCCATTGCACTTGAATAAAGTGGGACAAATGAAATTGTCAAATGGTAGTATAAATTAATTAAAAGAATTGATTCAGATTTCAGACGTTTACCAGTTTATGAAAACAAACAGTCTTATTGTTTTAGATTTCAGATTACAGCATCACCTCTTAAAAATCAGAAGTGAAATCAGACTTCAGACTTCAGCACCTCTTAAAAAACAAACGCCACCGTATTTTTAGTTAGAAAAACTCACCTGGCGTTCTTAACAACTCTTCTTCTTTTACTTATGAATTTCAATCGGGTTACCTGAGTAATGGAATGAAAGAGATAAGCTGACTAGATACTACTTAACCGAACACTCTACTTTTCGGATGAAACTAACCGGACACTCTACTTTCCGGTTGACACTGCTATCCAGACAACCAAACTTACCGGGTACTACCCGGATACTACCCGGACTCCCTTCCCGAACGACTATGCTATCCGGATGTCAGCTATCCGGACAGTCATCCCGTCCGGGTTCCTTACCGGACACTTTGTCCGGGTACCTGCAGGAACTTTCCGGACGACAAGGTTTGTGACTTTAATGGAATAGAAACTTGCAAAAAAACTCTTAACCAAAACGATTTCACGATACCCACAACATACTTAGTTCTTTCCTTACCACTTCTTTGCTACTTAACACAATTATGATTGTCTAATTCCTTTTAAAGCATCCTTTTCAACCCTTAAACAAAAACCCTCAAACAATCCAATCAAACCTACTCTAGCAGTGAAGATCAAATGCAAGAATAGAAATCAGAGATTACCTGGAATCTCTTGATGAGGAGTTCTTCTTCCAATTGTAGATTGATGATACTTCCTCTCTAATTTGCACTTGAACAATTTTCTTTCTTTGTTCTCTCTCTCTCTCTCTAAGCCGCCACACACACACAAATGATTAGCTCCTAGGGTTTTGAGCCCAATTTGGGAGTTTTTATACCTTCTTAACAAATTACAACTCAGCCCCTGAACTTAAAACTTTACAAAAATTCCCCACAAAACTTAATCTTTTCAATTAAGACCCTGGTTATTACAACACTCCCCCCTTAAAATAATTCCGTCCCTGGAATTCCTTTGTCAAAGAGATGAGGGTACTTGGACCTCATGTCCGCTTCTACTTACCAAGTTGCCTCTTGCCCTTTATGAAACCGCCACTTGACCTTTACTAATATGATCTCCCGGTTCCTCGATTTTCGTACCTTAGTATCTATGATTCCTACTGGTTCCTCTTCGTAAGTCAACTTCTCATCAACGCTGATATCCTCTAAAGGAACAACCACATATGTTTCTGCCAAACACTTCTTTAAGTTTGAGACATGAAACGTTGGATAAACACCCTTTAATTCCTCTGGCAAGTCTAACTTGTATGCCACTGCTCCAACTCGCTCAATAATGACGAAAGGTCCCACATATCTCGGTCTCAACTTCCCTTTCTTCCCGAAACGTACTACTCCCTTCCACGGCGAGACCTTCAGCATTACTTTGTCACCCACTTGAAATACGATAGGCTTCCTTCTTTTGTTTGCGTACGTTCTTTGACGATGTTGCACGATCCTCATTTTCTCACGAATTAGGTCTATCTTATCTTCCATTATTTGCACAATTTCTGGACCTGCTAACTGTATTTCTCCCACTACATTCCAACACAACGGCGTCCGATATTTCCATCCGTACAAGGCTTCAAACGGTGCTGCTTGGATGCTCGCGTGGTAACTGTTGTTATACGAGAACTCTATCAAGGGTAAGTGTACTTCCCAAGAGCTCTTGAAATCTGTTAGTCCCAGATGGCTTAACAAGTATTGTAGAAGGGGGGGGGGGGGGGGGGTTGAATACAATACTCAAAAATTTTCACAATTTTAATTCTTTTATTGAAAAATCTTTCAACCAGAATTACACAAAGAAACTTAAAGACTGTTGCGGAAAAGAACAGATAAACTATTCTAACAATCTTTCACAAAGTATACTAAACAAAACAACCAAGAACACTGAGAACAAAGCTATTAAGTTATCAAGCAATATGGAGATTTCTTGCACTGAGAGAATTCCAGAAAGCGTGGTTTGCATGGGGATATCTTCTTCCTTTTATAGTGGCAAGGAGTGTACAAGCATTGAATGCTTGGGACACTTGTCATCATCATATTTGCTGAGGATGTTGACTTCTGAAAAGCTGAGATGTCCTTATCACCTTTTACTAGGTACTGGAAATAGAACCCATGCTGAAGAAAAGGACTTTAACTGATAACAGATAAAACGACAAACAATCACTTTTATCTGTCAAAGGATATTGTCCCATAATAAATGATCTTCTTGATGTGTATTCTAAGACAGTCACACCGATGAAGTTTCACCGATATAATTTACTTTGGAACTTGAAACAATCTGCAGAGAGAAAATCTTTTATTTGATAACACATAGATCCCACCGATTTCAGCACCCTTATCGGTGAGATGAGACAGACCGACAAAGGATATGTCGGTAGAAGGGTTGTTCACCGATTTGTTGAGAACAAGGTCGGTGAAGGGTTGTCCACCGATTTGTGATAACAAAATCGGTGATGTATTGACCACCGATTTGTAAGAACCAATTCGGTGGAGGGATTGTCCACCGATTTGTGAGAACCAATTCGATGGAAGGTTGTCCACTGATTTGTAAGAACAAATTCGGTGGAAAATGACTTGGTTGAATGCAGAGAAGAGTCTTCTATTTTCCACAAGTAGAATGTCTTCAAGCTTGGTTTCGGTTGATCTTCGACTTCACCGAACAGTTGATATCTTGTACAAGTCATCTTTAAAAGAACCATGCTATAATATTCTAAGTAAGATATAAGGGAGAACATCGGAGAGTCAATTTCAAATCTAGGTGACCCAACAATCTCCCCCTATTTGAATTTGAGCTCTTCCCTTAGAATATTTAAGAGTATATAAAAGTAAAATGCATTTTGACCCTTTTTACTCTTTTTGGGTTCTTTTCACATAGACCATTCTTTTTGTTCTTTTGATCAATTTTTCTTTTGTATGAGTATGTATACTATATACTGTATTTACAAGTAAATGTAAGTAAGGTTATGTACCGAAAAAAATTCAAATAGAAAGGTACTTGTATTTAGATAAGTTTTCTCGTACAATCGTAAGAAGAGAAACAGACTTTTACAAGCACCATTGAGAGAGAGAACCTACTTCTTGGAAGTTTGACGTTGCTTGATTTCGTCCAACAAATTTCGGTAGAACGGTTGAGCTTCGGGGATGTTGGGAAAGAGGTTTGAGATGCCTTGAAGAAACACGGTATCGGCGATGGGAATTTGAGCAAATCTGAAGAAGGCACGATGACCGAAACCATCATTGAAGAACAGTCCAGGAATTGGTGATAGGCTCAAGGTTGTGGTAGGATAAGGCACAGATGTGGGGAGGGACAGATTTAGGTTGCTTACATTTGGAATTTTCCCTTCACTTGCCATTTCTTTGAACACCTTGTCGATAGGATTCTTGACTTTGGGAAGACGGATTTCTTCTTTCATCGATTGAAGTCTCGCCCTTTCATCGGAGGAAAGGATGATATTGTGTTTTCTTTTAATCTCCTTCATCTTTTCCATCAGTCCTTCAATGCATTTGATAAAAACGTCTTTCTTTGGGTTTGCACTTCTGACCAAGTTTTGTGAGATCTCATACCATTCGGGAAGACCGTAATGTTGGAGGTTAACATCTCTCACACTTTTCATTGATCCGTCTTCTCTGTCGATGATCATCCTGATATCCTTTGGGTTGGCTCTGGAGGTAGCAATTTTGACATTTGTGATCGGGGATTTGGACATTCGGTGGTACATGGTCTTTTTGTACCAACTTATTTCTTCATTCTTTTCTTTTTCAATAGCACTCAGCACCGATTTTTGGGTTAAGAGAGGATCGGTAGACTTAGCTTTGATGGCCTCTTCTTGTGCAGCTTTCAAAGATAGAGCTCTGGAGTCATCTAAATCTTTTTGAGCAAGTCTGGCTTCCTCAATCTCTTGAGGAGTCAGACCGAGGTTGGATTCCTGAGATTATAGAGAAGGAAGCTTTAACTTCAAAGTTTGGGCATCAGCAGGTCGATTCCCATATTTTGTCAACTCCTTTTTTTTTTCTTTTCTTCTTCGGCCAACTGTTCAACAGTGAGGGTTTTCTTGCCTTTGTCTTTGGGGGTTTTAGAAACTTGCTCCCCCTCAGACGTTGCCTTACTTTTCACCGATGGAGACTTGGTCGGTGTGGAGATTTGATCGGTGGTACCTGCAGTTTTCGGTGAGGGTATAAGAGGTGTTTCGGTGGCCTGAGGTGATGATTCGGTGGAGGATGAAGATGTTTCGGTGGTAGGAGAGGTTTCGGTGGAGGGTGAGGATTTTTCGGTGGTGGGTGAAGGCTTGTTGATGATAGATATTTTAATTGAAGGCATTTTTGGATGACTAAGAGTCTTCTCCCCCTCAGCAGCAGCCGGAACCTTAAATCCTAACTGTTTAAAAACACTATCAAACTTGGTGTGAAGATGAGCAAAGCTTTGATTGGTGTCACCGGAGATCATAGAAAAATCACCCAAGTCCATTTCCCATTGAGCTTTCTCCAGCATGAGTTTGGCGATGCTTTTGTCAAGATCCTGATGAGTTTTGGCCTCTTGAAGAAGTCTCTGAAGTTCAGTATCCTTGTCTATATATGAAGCCTTGAAAGCATCGAATGAAGCTGCAATGGTGGAGTGGGAAGTGGTCAAAGTATCCACTTTGTTGGCTAAGAAGGCCAAGTTGTCAGATAGAGACCGAAGAGTTTCACGAAGAGCATCGGTAGGGGGAGGATTGAGAGCTCATAGATGGGGTTCTGTTGGTGCCGAACTGGAATGAGGTAGTATTCGATCCTCAATAAAGTGAGAGGAAGTTGATTGAACCCAGGAGGGTTCGGTGTAAAGGAACCGATGTCGGGGAGAGGGCGGCGTCGGTGTCGGGGAGAGGGGATCGGTGGAGATGCCTTCGTTGGGATTAATCTGCGTTGAGGGAGGCTCGGTGTGAATTTCGTCGGTGGACGGGATGGTTCGGGGAGAACCAGTGTCCTCCAAAAGAAATTCAAAGAAGTCATGCGGGGGGGGGGGGGGGGGGGGTAACTCAGATCGAGTTGTGCTTCATCATCGATCATAAACTGACCGGGTGAAAGGCCGTGCAGTGACAAGTCAACTCCTTCGAGGGGAGAGTCCTCGAAGTCATTTCTACCACCCGAAGAGGTGAGGGAAGAGGCATATGGGTTCTCCATTTCTACAACTGTAGTCTTTTGAGAAACTGCAGAGGAGTCGGTGGGATAATGACGGATTCCCTTGGCCCGGAGGGGTGAAGTTCAACAACTGGCGATTTTCGAGAATCGACAGTTAGATTAGTTGGTTGGGCCGATGGTGTCCGAGACCTCTTTGAAAGAGATCTCGAAGGGGAAGTTGAGTGCCTCCGCTTATAAGATGGGGATTGAAACGGGGAAGCCTCTGAGGGATCTCTCGGTGGCATAGTTCGAGAAGCGTGTGCGGAGGTGTCGGGGGCCGTACGTTGTTTCTTTTTCGCGCCACCCGACTTTACTCGAGAAAGGGAAGAAGGGGCCACTACAACTTGGGGTGCCTCGGGAACTTCCGGGTGTTGAAACCCGGGAGCTTCTGCATCACCCCAGTGAAGATCGGGAGATAAAGCGAAAGAAATCATACCTTGGCGTAAGGGGAGATCAGTAGCGAGATGGCCAATATTGAGCGTCTTTTGGCCAACAAAGGGTGATGACCAATCGTAGATGAAGCGAGGAGTTTTAGACTTACGATCCGCATCCAAGGCCGTACCGAGTTTGTGTTGAAGGATCATGGAGATGAAACGAGGATATGCGACATAACACTTTTTTGGGTGTTTGATTACTTCAGTCAGCTCAGTAAAGAAATACTGAGCAAAGTCCACCTTTCTTTAAAAAATCAGTGCATGAGAAAGCTTTGTAATATAAGATGGGGATTGGTCTTGACCACTTGTCTTTCTAGAGAGACAATGGATCACATGAGCAAAGAAGAAGTTCCAAACCCCACCTATATGTTTGCGAAGAAGGGTACCTGGCCCTTTAGAAGACTTGGAAGCTTTATCCTCATAATGTTGGACATAGCCAATAGTGTTGATGACTTGCTCAAGAAAGTTGTTGACATGCATGTCCACATATTCTGAAAAGGCTTCGATCCGGAGAGCACGACGGACATCATCCACGCCAAAAGTAACATCGTGATCACCCTCTTCGTCAGAAAAGATAGAGGCATGGATTGCTTCATTCGAGATATCATACACACAGGACAACCAGAATTTGCCAATGAGCATTTTGCTCATCTTTGGGTTGCAGGAGAAAGCATGGAGAAGAGGTGATCGGGTTAAGAACTTGATAATGGTGTCGAACTCGGGATGAGCGGGATTGGATTCGAACCTTGCTACATGATTGCAATGGTTGAAGATTAGGTCTTCAAAGCATGTAGGTATCTTGGTGGGTGCCATTGTGAAAGTGAGAAAGATAGGAAGGAAGAAAGTGGAAGAGGAGTTGCAGGTTTTGAATTGAGAAAATGAAGGAGGAGGAAGGTGAAAGGCGAAGGGTCGTATATATAGGAGGAAGGTGAGGGGTTTAGAAGTGTTTTAAAAGGTAAACAAGGAGGGAACGGTTATGAATAAAAACTTTAAATACAATAACAAGTTGAAAAGGGTAATGATGAGGGTTTCGGGGTATGTGGTTAAAATGGTTTTACATGGAAAAGGAACGGTCAAAGTCACTGACAACTAGGGTTATAGGGGTTATGAGAGCATGGGGAAGCGTATGAGATAAGGTAGGGATTCGGTGGGCAGATCGTACCGATGGGAGTGAAGAGACGTCGGTGGGCAGATCTTACCGACGGGGACAGGATATCGGTGGGAGGATGTATAGACGTCGGTGGGAAGGATTTGTGGAAGAAGTCATTTTCGGTGGAATATAACACACCGACAAGGAGACGTCGGTAGAAGATATCGGTGGTCGGTGATCGGAGAGAAAGTGACTTTGGTGATCGGTGTATATGTCGGTGGTGAGTATGGTGTGCGATCGGTGTAGAAATAGGAAATAATAGAGTGTCCACCGATGAGATTTCGGTGGAAGAAGAGACACTAAGAAAGTGTCCACCGATGTGAGATCGGTGGAAAGTGAAGACACATAGTTATTGAAAATTACACATGCCAAGTTCACTTATTAGGAAGTTGAACCTGGCTTCATGTAACATCCCGATTTTTATAACAGATGATGTTTGGGGTTATTTAATGATTTGAGTAAAACTATTTGGTAAGATATAACTTATTATGTGATGAATTAATTTTAGAGTTTAACCCCAAATAAGTTACGTTTTTGTTTGTGAGGTTATAAGTTAATGTAACACCCCGTTTTTCTAAGTAAGTAGAACCATCCTTCCAGCCGTGGAACTCTAGTGTCTATGTACGTTGCCCGTCATCAAAGACTTAAACTATTATATGTATATATATATATATATATATATATATTTGAGCATTCATGTATACGTATATATATTTTAGTTGATGGGAACCTTTCTTTTCCCATGCACAAACCCTATATCCATGCAATTCCATCTCCCGAGCCATTAGTGAACCAAAGAGGATTGCGTTAGCTGGAAATCGATTTTTGGCAGCACCTGGGGAGGCCATCGCGACATTGCCCAGCGAGAATGACCAGGGCAATGTCGCCCTGTCATTGTCGCGACCTGCAACAGATTTGCAAAACCGAACAGAGGCTGGTACATGGGGAGCGACTATGACCCGCGAGAATGACCAGGTCATTGTCGCTAAGGGCATAGGCGCGCATGGGGGTCGAGGTGCTGTTGGGGTCATGTTTAAGCTGAATTTGGGAACCATCTCTCTCAAATTTTTACCACAGTTCGGCACTCTCTCTCTCTCTCTTAGGCGATTTCCTTCCATTCTTCCTCTCTTCTTCCCCACATCTATTGTTAAGGTTTAGGGTTGTTGTTGGTGGTAGCAACCTCTTAATTATTGTCATCACAACTGAGAGCTGCTACTCCCATCTTCTCAAAGACTTCTGAAAATCAAGCTACTTGGAAGATTAGGGTTTCTTATTTTGAAGTTTCGCACCCAAGATTTCCACCTTCAAGGTCCAAGTAACCTTCAATTCTAGGGTTTCTTGAAAGAACCCATAGGTGAGTGTTTAAATCCCTATTACTCAGTTATTTTATGTTTAGATGTCATTGAGAATTCATACAACGTGATTTGGGTTTTGATTTGAAAACCTAAGTTGTTATCCCTAAAATGCTACTTGGAGTAAATGTTATTGATTTGTCCATAACCATGAATGTCTTGCTTTTGTGTGTCAAATAGAACGTGGGTGTGTACATACATGTAAATATATGTATGTGTATAAATATGTGTGTATATTCATATTTATATTCATTAATGATGATAGTTGAGGTGTACTTATAATTGGTATTTCAACGGTAGAGAGTGAAGATGGGATTTACATCTTCTATGTGCCTAATGGAAATTGTTATGTCATATGAAGAATCAAATACCATGCTAATTATATAAATGTCTTTAGTATGCATACATGAGGTGATTTTGGATTGTTGGGGTATTCTAATTCCTTGTGCACGAGGATTTAGACCATTATGGAATATGTGTATATATTGGTTAAGCCATTGGTGGCTACTAGCGGGTATGCAATAAAGGACGTGGGTTCTTGAGGTGTAACTCGTCTAGGATGGATATGCAATATGGTGCCCGTAAGTCCTTGAGGTGTAACTCTACGGAGTATGCAATAAAGGCAATTTATGGTTTGAGGTTGTGATGTCTATATGGCATGGGAACTAAGACCGGGACTTGAGTTGTAATCCATCAACATTACGGTGACTCCACTCACGTGTTCTTGTCACCAAGATGGGTACGGGTCTCCCCCGTTTTGGAGCTTTGTCTCTTTATTTTCATGACAGGTGTGGATCACAATAACTTGTGGATTTCGGTAATGTGGAGAATGTGTGGAGACGGTATCTTTATTTTTGGCATTAATATAATCCCATTAATATTGATCGAATATTTAATCTCTATACTTTTGGTCTAACACTTGAGGGTATGTTGTGGATTACATGTTCTACCTAGTGGCGTCTAGATAGTGGTGTTGCTGTCCATGGTTAGGAGCTTGGGAAGGACGGGCTTTTGGAAATCGAGATGAGAGACTTTCGGGAGATATAGAAACACCCGGATTAATCTAGATTATCATAAGTTTAGATTAATAGGTTGTTGCGTATTATATCTCAACACTCCTTCTTTTGTTCATTGTCCAAGCTACCCCTTGTATTAAGAGTTTTAGTTGGCTTGTGTTTTGAGGTTTAAATTTACCCATTTTCCAGATTTTTCCTTATATTTAAATATTTAAATTTTAAGGGTGTTACAAGTTGGTATCAGAGCATTAGTTTAAGTGAACTAGGTATGCTGGTGAGGTACCTAGACTTAAGCTGAGATGAATTAAGTTATGATTTGTGAGATATGGGTAGAAGTAATAAGACAGGATAGTCTTAGAGTCGACGGAAATACGTGAAATTAGTACGGTAACGATGGTAACGAGGATTCTTATGTATAATATGTTCACAATTCTAGTTAGCTACTGTTATTATGAATATATGGTTACACAAGCATACTTGTTTCTAAATTGTTACAGTGACTACTGATCGGTAAAGTACGTTTAGTATGTCTATATTCGTATAACCATTTCTTATGGTTATCCTTTTGTGTTATAGCAGAACGATGGTGAGAACACCACCAAGGTCCTTCAATTCTTTGGAGGATAGACCAGTAAATGATTGAGGGTTGGAAGGATAACCTGGAACTGGCGGGACTCATGAAAGTCCGCCGAGGCAACCTATAATAGGTGAATTGAAATGTGTAGAGATAGAATGTGAGTTGATTGATCAAGACATAAATAGTATGAAATGATTGAGTAAGTGGGTTTGATCATAAATAGTATGAAATGATTGAGTAAGTGGGTCATGGAATGCATGTATATCAAGTGTTACAAGGCTGAGGGGGAGACCACTGGTCGGAAGTAGAGTGTCAATGATAAGTTGCGTGAGTGAAACGATTGACCTTGTTTGGGTGAGTAGCCTTCATTTGCGAGTATAGTTTTATGTATGGTGTCCTAGTGTGTGTTACATGAGTTTTTCGTGATTTCAAAACAAATGCATAAATAGCAATTTTAGTCGAGTTTGAGTCAACATGTGCAAGTGTGTATTTAAAGAAAAAGGCAATTCTATTTACGGCGCACAACGAAATTTTGAGCTTAGCAATTTGCAAATACTTCGTATTTTACATGAAAAGTTAAATTGTAGCAAAAAGGTCAAGAAGACGTTGGCCAGCAAAACTTTTATAACCAACAAGAGTATTGACTTGATGATATCATATAAAAGAGTGTGAGGACCGACTAGATTACTTCGTGTCGGTAATTTCTTTCAAACTTTTGTCGTATAAAAAGGTTTTCAGTTAATATATACTACTGTCGTAACAACATCATTTTGGTTGAGAAAGATTAAGTTTTACGGAAAGTGGTATGCAAAAGATTCTCGGGATCGTTGTGCAGTACATTGGAGTCATGTGAAGGTTGGGGTCATGTGTACCCAAATTGTTCCAAGTGTTGTTCTTTAAAATGAGAGAATGTGCGAAATGATTTATCCATCGCGTTGTCATGCATGAAGGCTATGAACTCACTAGGTCATAGAGTATTACACTATAAGCTAAGAAAGAACTCCGAGAGTGGAGAGGCGTTAGAGAAATCATGGGAGAATGTTTGTAGTTTTGGAATTTGTGTTCAAGATGAGAGGTGAACAGTGTGAGAGTCGAAAGAGGAATTTAGTGTTGGTTGTATGAGGGTCTGTACCCTTGCTCGGTGACTAGAAATACAGTTGCCGAGGACGGTTGTGTCCGGAGGAAAGACTAGAAGTCATCAAGGTAATGGAATTTAGCAACTCGCTATGAGTAGCGTGGTGAGATAGAAAGGAAATATCCTCGACGTCAAATAAGAATTTATGGTAACCTTGTGATATTAACGTTGCACGAATAAATTTGAGATGAAGACGATGGGATGTGAATTGGATCATGATATGTTGGAAGGATTAGGTTCAGTTAGGGACCCTTGTTAAAGGATAGGTTAAGGAAGTATCGACAGGTCGACTATTGACGTTGAAGTCGGCGGTTGTGTAAGGAGTATGAGGTCTTTGCCTATCACTGGGTGCGGTCTGGGTGCGTCCCGCGTATGCCTATGCGGGCAGGAACAAATCCGTGAGCGGTACCGGTATGCTGTTATGAAGAGGGTATGCGCAAAGCGGATGTTGCATATCTTATGAAACACCCCATTTGGGAGTTTGAGTGATTGACGAGTAAATCGCGAGTGAAAGAGGTTTTGGTTAATTTATTGCATAAATGAAAGCTATGTGGTCAAAATACGCTTTTTAAGTTTACTGTGGTGTTGCAATATTTATGATGTGTTATGTGCTTAATTGCATTTTATTTAAATAAGTGTCGGTTTAAGTATTGGTCTTATGTGTGAGGACCGTTTAATGATCTTGTATTCTTAGTACCTTTGGAACTAATGAACCTTGGTGAATGGTCTACATTGTTAAGTATAAGAGAGTTGCATATACGTGTACATATAGATACATATATGATTTGAATTCATTGGGAAGGTAGCAAGGAAGGGGTTGTGAGATTTTTACGTCTCAGAGCGTGTGTTGCATGATGTGAGTTAGATGTATTTTAATTGCATTATAATTGAAGTTTACATGATGTGAATACATCGGTTATTTCGAGGTCATGTGTGAATGTTAAGTCGTGAATCAGAAGATTAAAAGTTAAAGGACCACCGTGTAAGGGTGTTAGGATAGTAAAGGACTGTTGTTTTAGATAAGCGTGTTACTTACGGTGTGGATGATTTATAAAGTTGTTGGAGCATGTGGTTGGTAAGATGGCGTAGTGATACGACTAATATCGGAATAGAAGGTCGGAACGGTAGTGGGTGTTTATCCATAGTGATTTTTGGTTGTGTGAGTGGCTAAGCAAGTTTACGTTTTTGAATCATTGGAAGTTTAACAAAGATGATGGGTGGGTTAGCCAAAATGTAGTGTAGTAGAAGAAAAATCCTTAAGGAATGTGAGTTGCTTCTTATGTGTGAAAGAATTGTCCGAGAAAGTATTAATTAAAGATCAAAGAATGTGTAATAACTTGGATGGTGATGTCGTTTCAAGATAACTTGGTTGAATGCTTTAAGTTAGAATTTTGGTACAACTGTTTAGTTATGTATAGTAATGGGAAAATGTTATCGGCATGTGGAAAAGTTGGGAGAAAGAGCGAAGTAAGGTTTGTAGGGTAGTACTCCACGCTAACGTGGAAAACAATAATAGAAAGATCGGACCTAAGAATGTAGTCATACAACAGGTTCAATGGAATTACCACCCTTGATATACAACACTTTAGTGCTTGGTTGCAATGTGTTCGCGTAGTGCGATAGTGGTGTGAGGAAGTGGTAGCACTTCGTACCGACGATACGTGTGAGTCAGGGATGTAATGATGGTCTGCCGTAATTATTGAAGTATTCAAAAGTGATAAGTATGTGGATTTTCAAGTAGTATACATTAATGTTATTTTGAGACCTGGAGATTAAGTTGTGGTGATGATGGGGTGAAAGGAGGACTCTTGTTCTTCTCGATCCCATTAGATTTTAGGTGAGTTTTTATATTTCACTTTATTATCGAAGAGAATGTTTACTGTAACCGTTAATCTGTAGTACTTCGTTATGAAGTTTAGTCAAGAGTGTTAGAGTATTCCGTGGATGTAAAGAAATGCATTGAATGCAGTTCTCGGTGTTACGAGGACTGGGCTAAAGGTCTTAGCTGATGATTCTAGAGAAACTGCCCTTTTGGACTGTAGCTATGAGTGGTGGATGTTCGGTGTAAGCATGAGAGAAATGGTAACGGTATGGTAGACCAAGAAATAGTCGGATAAGGATTTGATGATAACAGTTACTCTAAGGAGGTTTGTAAATCTAAGTTGGGGAGTGGGTAATGATGAAAGAGGTAAGGTTCAGAAAGATATGAAAAGATGAATCCTTGTTATTTCTGGATTTTCATTTGTGAATCAAGTATGTAAGATTTAAAGTAAAGAGATGTATAAAATGTTTCATGTTGGTATGATGTGATTTCATTTATTAAGATAAGAAGCGATGGTAAGAATAGTTGTTTGGAGGAACTGTAAGGGGTTATAGAAAGATCAGTTAAGAAGTTGTGACCTAAGGGTGTGGTATTACATCATTGAGGTGTTAATATGACCCTAGAGTTAGAAGAGAATATGAAGATTTAATATCCTCATTTATTTACCTAGCTTCGATTTCGAGGACGAAATCATCTTCAAGTTGGGGAGTATTGTAACATCCCGATTTTTATAACAGATGATGTTTGGGGTTATTTAATGATTTGAGTAAAACTATTTGGTAAGATATAACTTATTATGTGATGAATTAATTTTAGAGTTTAACCCCGAATAAGTTACGTTTTTGTTTGTGAGGTTATAAGTTAATGTAACACCCCGTTTTTCCAAGTAAGTAGAACCATCCTTCCAGCCGTGGAACTCTAGTGTCTATGTACGTTGCCCGTCATCAAAGACTTAAACTATTATATGTATATATATATATATTTGAGCATTCATGTATACGTATATATATTTTAGTTGATGGGAACCTTTATTTTCCCATGCACAAACCCTATATCCATGCAATTCCATCTCCCGAGCCATTAGTGAACCAAAGAGGATTGCGTTAGCTGGAAATCGATTTTTGGCAGCACCTGGGGAGGCCATCGCGACATTGCCCAACGAGAATGACCAGGGCAATGTCGCCCTGTCATTGTCGCGACCTGCAACAGATTTGCAAAACCGAACAGAGGCTGGTACATGGGGAGCGACTCTGACCCGCGAGAATGACCAGGTCATTGTCGCTAAGGGCATAGTCGCGCATGGGGGTCGAGGTGCTGT
Source organism: Saussurea involucrata (assembly GCA_033807775.1). NCBI lineage: Eukaryota > Viridiplantae > Streptophyta > Magnoliopsida > Asterales > Asteraceae > Saussurea > Saussurea involucrata. Next base: position 176,656,927 of record CM066321.1, read on the forward strand.
TGGGGTCATGTTTAAGCTGAATTTGGGAACCATCTCTCTCAATTTTTTACCACAGTTCGACACTCTCTCCCTCTTAGGCGATTTCCTTCCATTCTTCCTCTCTTCTTCCCCACATCTATTGTTAAGGTTTAGGGTTGTTGTTGGTGGTAGCAACCTCTTAATTATTGTCATCACAAGTGAGAGCTGCTACTCCCATCTTCTCAAAGACTTCTGAAAATCAAGCTACTTGGAAGATTAGGGTTTCTTATTTTGAAGTTTCGCACCCAAGATTTCCACCTTCAAGGTCCAAGTAACCTTCAATTCTAGGGTATCTTGAAAGAACCATAGGTGAGTGTTTAAATCCCTATTACTCAGTTATTTTATGTTTAGATGTCATTGAGAATTCATACAACGTGATTTGGGTTTTGATTTTAAAACCTAAGTTGTTATCCCTAAAATGCTACTTGGAGTAAATGTTATTGATTTGTCCATAACCATGAATGTCTTGCTTTTGTGTGTCAAATAGAACGTGGGTGTGTACATACATGTAAATATATGTATGTGTATAAATATGTGTGTATATTCATATTTATATTCATTAATGATGATAGTTGAGGTGTACTTATAATTGGTATTTCAACGGTAGAGAGTGAAGATGGGATTTACATCTTCTATGTGCCTAATGGAAATTGTTATGTCATATGAAGAATCAAATACCATGCTAATTATATAAATGTCTTTAGTATGCATACATGAGGTGATTTTGGATTATTGGGGTATTCTAATTCCTTGTGCACGAGGATTTAGACCATTATGGAATATGTGTATATATTGGTTAATCCATTGGTGGCTACTAGCGGGTATGCAATAAAGGACGTGGGTTCTTGAGGTGTAACTCGTCTAGGATGGATATGCAATATGGTGCCCGTAAGTCCTTGAGGTGTAACTCTACGGAGTATGCAATAAAGGCAATTTATGGTTTGAGGTTGTGATGTCTATATGGCATGGGAACTAAGACCGGGACTTGAGTTGTAATCCATCAACATTGCGGTGACTCCACTCACGTGTTCTTGTCACCAAGATGGGTACGGGTCTCCCCCGTTTTGGAGCTTTGTCTCTTTATTTTCATGACAGGTGTGGATCACAATAACTTGTGGATTTCGGTAATGTGGAGAATGTGTGGAGGCGGTATCTTTATTTTTGGCATTAATATAATCCCATTAATATTGCTCGAATATTTAATCTCTATACTTTTGGTCTAACACTTGAGGGTATGTTATGGATTACAGGTTCTACCTAGTGGCGTCTAGATCGTGGCGTTGTCGTCCATGGTTAGGAGCTTGGGAAGGACGGGCTTTTGGAAATCGAGATGAGAGACTTTCGGGAGATATAGAAACACCCGGATTAATCTAGATTATCATAAGTTTAGATTAATAGGTTGTTGCGTATTATATCTCAACACTCCTTCTTTTGTTCATTGTCCAAGCTACCCCTTGTATTAAGAGTTTTAGTTGGCTTGTGTTTTGATGTTTAAATTTACCCATTTTCCGGATTTTTCCCTATATTTAAATATTTACATTTTAAGGGTGTTACACTTCATCTAGGGGTTTGGTGAACAGATCAGGAAGCTTTAGATCGGTGGGAATGAAGTGTAACTCAATGTCACCTTTGGAGATGTGGTCCCTGATGAAATGATATCTGATATCTATGTGCTTTGATCTGGAATGAAGAACTGGGTTGTTCGCAATAGCTATTGCACTTGAGTTATCACAAAGAATTGGGACGTTGGAGTAGATTTGAGCATAGTCTCTGAGTTGATTTTTCATCCACAGGATTTGAGCACAGCAGCTTCCAGCAACTACATATTCAGCCTCAGCAGTAGAGGTTGACACAGAGTTTTGTTTCTTGCTGGACCAACTTACCAATTTGCCACCAAGAAGTTGACAGCTTCCTGTAGTACTTTTTCTATCAATCTGCGAACCTGCATAATCTGAATCTGAATATCCAATTAGTTCAAAACCTGAGTCTTTGGGATACCAAAGACCCAAGTGCAAGGTACCCTTGAGATACCGAAAAATCCGTTTTACAGCCTTTAAATATGATTCTTTTGGATTGGCCTGATAACGGGCACATAGACAAGTAGCAAACATAATATCCGGTCTGCGCAGTTAAGTACAGTAGAGAACCAATCATGCCTCGATAAAGGGTAACATCCACAGATTCACCGTTAAGATCAGCATTGAGTTTCAAAGGTGGAGCCATGGGAGTTTTCATAGGAGAGCTATCTAAAAAATTAAATTTCTTCAGAAGGTCACGAATATATTTACTTTGGTTTATAAAAATCCCTTCTGAAGATTGTTTGACCTGAAGGCCCAAAAAGAATGTAAGCTTTCCCATCATGCTCATCTCATATTCACTCATCATGAGAGAAGCAAACTCATCACATAGTGACTCATCAGTAGCACCAAAGATGATGTCATCAACATAGATTTGGACAAGAATAAGATTACCCGAGGTCTCCTTGATGAAGAGAGTATTGTCAATTTTACCTCTGAAATATCCATGCTTTAGAAGGAAGTTGGCAAGTGTGTCATACCAAGCACGAGGGGCTTGCTTGAGACCATAAAGTGCCTTGTCAAGTCTGTACACATAGTCTGGATGAGCTGGATCTTCAAAGCCAGGAGGTTGTTTCACATAGACTTCCTCTGCAAGTTCCCCATTGAGGAAGGCACTTTTGACATCCATTTGAAAGACTCTGAAATTTCGGTAGGCAGCATGAGCCAGAAAGATTCTTATTGCTTCAAGTCTTGCAACCGGGGCAAAAGTTTCATCATAATCAATGCCTTCTTCCTGTCGGTATCCTTGAGCAACCAGTCTGGCTTTATTTCTGATAACTGTACCATCTTCATCCATTTTATTTCTGAAGATCCATTTGGTTCCAATGATTGTTTTCTGTCGGGGTCTGGGGACCAATCTCCAAACTTTGTTTCTCTTAAATTGAGAGAGCTCTTCTTGCATGGTAGTGATCCAACAGGGATCTGCGAGAGCTTCATCAATCTTCTTGGGTTCAACAAGAGAGAGAAAATTCACATAGAGACAAATATTCCCAATTCCTCTACGTGTTTGGACACCTGCTTGTTGATCACCGATGATTTGATCTATGGGGTGATCTTTGGTCCATTTGGTTGCAGGAGGTAAAGGTGGTGGAATATTTTGTGTTAGAGGTGAAGATGGAGTGGGATCAGAGGTTCGGTGGCAAGCAACATTTTTGGTGGAAGATGTTGGATCGGTGGAAGGCAGTTCGTTGGTGGAGAATTGCACATCGGTGGGAGAGAGTACATCGGTGGAAACATGGTCAGTTTCGGTGGGAATTATAGAGGGTGACCCGACTTGGTTATTTGAAGGAGATGGATTGGAGGGTGTAAAATGAGTATCGCTGGAGTTTGATAAAGGAGCATCACCGATGCATGAAGAGATCCATCTGTGTAATTCATCATCATCATTTGACAGAGATGATGATCTAAGATCATCAAATTTGACATGAATGGACTCATCAATGCATTTTCTCCTGAGGTTGAACACACGATATGCTTTGGAGGATAGAGAGTATCCAACAAATATTCCTTCATCAGCTTTGGGATCAAACTTCCCAAGATTGTCACGGTCATTTAGAATAAAGCACACACAACAAAAAACATGAAGAAAACCAATGTTTGGTTTTCTGCCATGGAAAACTTCATATGGGGTTTTATCATGTCTTTTGGATATCACAGACCTATTTTGGGTAAAGCAAGCAGTATTAACAGCTTCGGCCCAAAAATAGGTGGGTAGGTTGGATTCACTTAGCATGGATCTTGCAGCCTCACAAAGAGTTCTGTTTTTCCTTTCCACCACTCCATTTTGCTGAGGAGTACGGACTGCAGAGAAGTTTTGAGAAATTCCTTTCTCAGTGAAGAAGTCTTCAAGAGCACTGTTTCTGAATTCAGTGCCGTTATCACTTCTTACCGAACGAACAAGTTGACCATTAAGAACTTCATTTTTCTTGACAAAATTGATGATTTCTTCAGTTGCATCACTTTTATACCTGAGAAAAGACACCCAAGTATATCTAGTAAATTCATCAACAATTACAAGAATGTACCTTTTTCCTCCTAGACTTGGAGTGCTGACTGGTCCACATAGGTCCATGTGCAGCATCTGGAGAGGAAGAGTGATGGAAGAGCATTGCTTGGTCTTGAAGGAAGTTTTGGTGAGCTTCCCTTTTTCACATGCATCACACAGCTTCTCTTTGACAAAGTTCAACTTTGGCATACCAGTCACCAGCTCTTTGTTGGAGATTTTATGAAGGGTTTTGAAATTTAGATGAGAGAGACGTTTATGCCACAACCAGTTCCTTTTGGATGTGTCATCTGACACAAAGCAGACATTTGATGTATTGTTATTTAGTCCCATATCAATGATATAGACATTTTCCATCCTTTTTCCAGATAACACCACATTAAAGTTCTTGTCCACCACAATACAGACACAAAGTTCAAAGATAACTTTATATCCAAGATCACACAGTTGGCTAATGCTGAGAAGATTATGCATGAGGCCGTCAACAAAGGCCACTTTATTGAAGGTGACAGATCCATTAGTGAGAGTTCCATATCCTTTGGTATAACCTTTGGAGTTATCACCAAAAGTTACAGATGGACCTTTTCCAGGCACATAGTTGATAAGGAGAGATTTGTTTCCCGTCATGTGGCGTGAGCACCCACTATCCAGATACCATATTTGATGGTACTCAAAAGCCTGCATGCAAAAACAGATTAGTTCTTTGGTACCCATTTGGTGATGGGTCCTTTAGGGTTAGAAGAAGAAGAGTCCTTAGGTTTGGTTCTATCTATTCTTTCCTTGGGACAATCCTTAGCCATGTGAAAAGTGTCACCACAGTTGTAGCATTTTCTATAGATAAAAATCTTTTTATAATTGTGACCACTTTCCTTGAATTTACTTTTCCCACTAATCTTTATTATCTTGGCAGAAGAGGATGAGGCAAAAGGTTTGGGTCCAAGGATTCCTTTGTCAGAGTCATAAGAAGATGATTCCTTGAGATTTGACTTTTTCAAAATCACCGATCTGGGAATGGGAAGAACAGATGAGTTGCCAGAAAGTATCTTTGGAGTATTACTTTTGGGATGGAGATCAACAACAGATTTCCCTTTGTTGGAAGAGGAGAATCTGTTTGAAGATGGTTGATGTTCTCTCTTAGGGATCTTTGAGGGTTTATTATCAGAAGAGGGGTATTCATCTATGTGAATAGATTTCAACAGCTCATGAAGAGGTATGGGAAGTTCATCGGTGGTGAAATCGGTGGTATTTGAGGGTTGATCATCAGTGGAGAAATCGGTGGGTTTTGCTCTTTGAAAAGGTTTAGCTTTTGAGGAGTTAGAGGAAGAGGCTTCATCCATGACTGAATCTTTTAAAAAATCATGGTTGGGTTTTGAAACATCATTGGAATCTTGCTTCTCAATGTTTTGAAATGAAGAAGATTCTTTTGCCTTTATAAACATTCCATACTTTAAGGCTTCACCCAGATCTAAAGAGTTTAAGGAAATGCAGTCACAAGAGCTTGACTCTGAGGCATCATCCCATGCATTGGAGGAAGGGATGAGTGCAAGAGAAGAATTATCAGCAACATTTTTCCCAATTCCTAGACCAAATTTATCATTACCACTGATTTGGCCTTGAAAGATTTGTTCAAGATTTTTGGAAGAATTTGCCCATTTTCTAACAACCTCTTGTTCCCTTTTTAGTTTCTTTAAAAGGTGATTTTTCTCTTTTGAAATGACGTGATTTATGGTTTTCACATTTTCAAGCTCAGCTTTGATTTCCTCAAACTTTTCAAGTTTAGCCATGCAGACTTCAAGTTGAGAGGTGAGAGTTTTAATTTGAATGGATTTTCTTTTCTTGCTATCCTTGACAGCATAAAAATCTTTAGTTAATGATTCGTAAGCATCAATCTTTTCACTATCAGTCATATCATTAAAAGGATGTACCTGAGCATAAGCTGTTGAGCACCCAGTTGCCACAAGAGCCATTGGAGAGGTAGCTTTTTCAGAATCTTCCATCTCTTCAAAAATGGCCATGAAGCACATATTGTGAGAATCACTGTCAGAGGTGTCTTCTTCATCCCAGTCATGAGTTTCTGCCATTAGACCTTTTCCTTTTCTTTCAAGACCCTCACTCCTTTCTTTCTCTTTCTTGTACTTGGCTTTATACTTCTCAGCACGCTCCTGATGGTCTAAGGAAGAGGATTGGGAATCCTTTTTGGAAAAGGTTGATTTGAAAGGATTATTTCTGGGTTTCTCATTCTTTGAAGAAAATTTGTCAGAGGATGGGTTCCTAGACTTAGTAACATGCTTGCTCCTACACTCAGATGCAAAGTGTCCTTTCTTGCCACAGTTATAGCACTCTTCATTTGACTTATCAGATGAAGTCTTGGAAGATGAAGATTTTCTAAAATTTTTGGATTTGTTGAAAGGATGAAACTTGTTCTTAGAACCAGCCATCATTGCCATTTCATCAGACAACTGTTCAACCATAATATCCTCACCTTCATCATCAGCATCACTAAGATATGCCTCCGTTTGGTGGATAGAGTTATTTTGGCTGTCATTGTCAGAGTCTGATGAAGGATAGGTGATTCTAGGAACATTTTGAGATTTCTTGGAACTTTCACTGACAAGAGCTATAGAATAGCTCTTTATCTCTTTGATGAAAGATTTCCTTTGTAACTTGGTTTGCTCAAAGTTGAAGAGAGTTCCTTACAGGACAGTTAAGGGCATGAACTCAAGGTCCTTGGTAGTTTTAATGCAAGTACATATATTCTCCCAAAATTCTGGAAGACAATCCATGAACTTGCATAAGACTTCCTCATTGTCATAGGCTCTGCCCAATAACTTCAGATCATTTAAGAGAGAGTTGAAACGATTATAGTAGTTAGGAAGAGATTCTCCTTTTTCAAAAGCAAAGAGTTCATACTTTCTAATAAGACCAATCTTTTTACATTTCTTTACTTCCACTGTACCTTCGTACAGTACACACAGTGTGGTCCACATCTCTTTAGCAGTTTCAAAGTTAACCAGAGAGTGATAGACCTCATCGGGAAGTGAGAGTGCAATAATTGCTCTTAGCTTAAAGTCAAGAGAAACCAACCGTTTTTCCTCATCAGTATATTTCTTAGGATTTTTGAGGATGTAACGACCAGTAGCACTGGATTTTTCTTCATCAGAATCACTAGAGATTTTGTTGGTGCAAGTGTACCCAGCTTTAAATATTGTGATATATTTTTGGTACACATAAAATCACATCTCCATATTTATTTTGATGATTACAAAACACACCGCATTATTTGTTATCTAATATTTTATCTGAGTGTGCAGATATTTAAATAATCTCGATAATTTTTTATCTGAAGAATCCAAGTCTGAAGAGTTTCGTCATTTTATTTTAAAATGATAAACACCCTAAAATATTTTATCACTTGGATATTTCGTATCTATATAAATATATTTGAATCAAATATATATATAATATTTTTTATATAAATCGCTGATATATATATACATATGTTATTTTATTAAAATCACTTCATGCTTTTTTTACTGTTGCACATTAAATGCAAAGAAGTGTGATCAGCCGAAAGAAGCCTTCCAGCGCACTGCCCTTTTGTACGATTGTCAGGCGGTATACCGCGATGGAAAGCCGGTATACCGCGGCAGCATGCTTTTCTCTGTTGATTGGACCACCGACTGTCAGGCGGTATACCGCCGTGTGCAACGCGGTATACCGCGGGTACAATATACCGTTTGTTTTTGCAGGGTTGACCTTCTCCTCTGCAGTACCTTTTTCTGACGCAGGTATACCGCGATGGGCTGCCGGTATACCGCGAAAGCTTCTGCCCTGTTGATCATCCAGTATAAATACATGCATCCACCAGCCTTCAATGACACACCAACTTCAGCAATAAATTCTCCCTCAGCATTTGATTATTATTCTGCTGCCTTCTTACTCACACTAATCACTTAAACTGATAAAATTAATTTTTTGAGTAAGAAATCTTGAGTTGATAGCAGATTAAAATCTCTCGATTAGTTGAATCAGCAACACAACTCAAGTGATCAAACTCTCTAAAAATATCCAAGTGATAAACCTTATTCAAGAGTGATTATTCATATTAAAATTATACCCTCTTGTAAGTGTTTGAATAAGAGTGAGTGATCCACATTAATCTCTCAAAGTAGAGTGATTCGCGTTTATTGTATTAAGGTTTGTGTTTCTACCGTAAAGAACACGTTTCGTATTGGATCTCCGAGAAGTGTTATTTTCTCGAGGTGGACTAACCAACTTTGTGTTTGGTGAACCACTTTAAAAATATCGTTGTCAAGTATTCTCTTTCCCTTATCTCTTTACATTTCCGCTGTGCATTTAAATTGTATCTGTTTATATAATTGTTGTATACTTATTTATTTATACTCTGCTTTATTTATTCTGTATTTATTTGTAAAAAGAATTTTTTGAAAGTAAAAGATTTAAAATACAACCTTACCCCCCCCCTTAGGTTGTCCAACATTTGGTATCAGAGCAGGTCTTTCAAAAATATTCTGCATAATTTTCTCTTATTCTTCTAAATGGCTCAACAAACTAATATCGTGTTTTCAAAACCTCCTTTGATAGATACTGAAAAGTTTGGCATTTGGGCCGAGCTATTTGAATGTCACGTGCGTGGCAAAAATCAAAAGATTTGGAATATTATAGAAAAAGGGAATTTTAAACCCACCATTGTGAAAGATGATGTTTATATTGATAAACCTATAGATGACTGGACTACTTCTGATGAAGCTCATTTTTGTTTAAACTTTGAAGCTAAGAATATATTATATGCTGCTTTAACAACTGATGAAATTGAAAGAGTATATACATATAAAACTGCAAATCAAATATGGGAAAGTTTAAATAATACTCATCGTGGAAACACGGAGGTTAAATCTAGTAAAGTGAATATTTTAGTTCACGATTATGAACTATTCGAAATGAAACAAGATGAGTCAATTGACTCAATGTTTAAAAGATTTAACCTTATTGTGACTACTTTGAAAGGTTTGGATCGCACTTATCCTAACGAGGACTATATAAGGAAAATCCTACGAGCCCTTCCTTCGGAGTGGATGCAAAAGATAACATCTTTAGAAGACTCCCGTGACCTTTCCATAATGAAGATAGATGACTTGATCGGTAATCTTAAAGTGCATGAAATTGCACTTAAAAGAAACAAAGATCGGGAGCAAGTTAAAAAGAAGTCAATCGCTCTCAATGTCTCAACACCAAAAGTTGAGAAGAAAAAGGAGAAAGCTAGCTCCTCGAAAGATCCATCCGAAACTCTCGATGAAGTCGCCATGTTGGTAAGAAACTTTTCCAAATTTCTTAATAATAATAATAAATTTTCTAACAATGGCAGATTTCAAAGAAACGGTAACTACCGTCGTGGTGGTGAAAATCGAAGTCGTAAGTTCCATAAACGAGACGAAAAAGTTAAGAAAAATGGCGACTCGAGTGAAGACGATAAAGCTAAGCCAAAGAGAGGCTTTTGCTACTCATGTGGTGACAAAGACCACTACGCAAATGAATGTCCGAAAAAGAACAAGTTCCAAAAGAAGAAGGAGAAAGCCTTCATTGGAGGCGCGTGGAGCGAGAGTGAAGAAGAAGATGACTATCAAGCCATTTGTCTTATGGCCGAAAGCGACGACGAGGTAAAATCTTCTTACTCGGATTACGATAGTGATTATGAAAGTGATAATGAAAATAATCTTGAAGAATTATATGAATCTTTTCATAAAATGGCCGCTCTTGCAAATCGTTACCAAGATGAGAATGCTATGTTAAAAGAAACTGTAAATGCATGTAAAAAGGAAATAAATAATGTTAAACAAAAATCTGAAAATGATATGGATATAATTGCTAAATTAGAAACTAAATTAGGAGAAAAAGATTTTTGTAAATCTTGTGATGCTTTAAATAAAGAAATTGCATGCTTAAATAAAAAATCACATGAAAATATTATTTGTACAAAATGTGATATTCTTGAGAATGAGATTACATGTTTAAAGGCTAAATGTGCTTCATATGAAAAAGATAACATGTTAGCTAAAGCCTTTGAAAGTAGTAATAAAAAGGTACTTAACATGCTTAATATGCCTAACCGTATAAAATGTAGAAAAGGCATTGGTTCCAATACTTGTGTTGATAAATGTTCATGTAAACCCATCAAAAGATTTTATGAATCACCTAAAGTAAATACAAGAAATCAATATGTGCAAAAACCTCCGTATGTGCATAAAATAAATAATGTAAATTATAATACGAGAAAACCGTATGCTCGCATGTACCATGACAAATATTCTAAACCTAATAATAATGCGAATGTAAATGCTTGTTTTTATGTGTATGATAAATATAATCGCAAAATTAAAATGGTAAATAAATGGATTCCAAAAGGAATGTTTAGTAATGATAATCCCGGTGGTATGCGTTTATGGTTTTAAATGTATTATGTATATATGTTATATATATATATAATTTAAATATGATTTCTTGTATATATTATATATAAGTAAAATATTGTTATTTGTACTTTTTATACTATTCATATATATATATACATACGTACTGCACATATATATATATATTTTATTTAATTTTTTTTAATTCTTATATATATATATTTGTGTTTGATGTATTATATATTAAAGTTGTTTAATATATTATATATATTCTGTCTTACTTGATATGTATTATATATATATATATTAATATTGTGTAATATGTTATATATATATATATATATTCTGTTTGACTTTATATATATGCATGTTGGTTGACATTGAAACTAATTGTCAAGGACCCACGAGAAATGGGGACCATAAAAGTTATATCTTCATTATTGTAGATTGACCTTGATATGGACTGGATACTCGATAGTGGTTGCACACGTCACATGACCGGAAACAATAATCTCTTTTCATCATATAAGTCATGTGATGGTGGTCAGGTAATTTTTGGAGGAAACTCCAAAGGAAATATAATTGGTAGAGGTACAGTCTCTTGCAATAATGTTCAATTTCTTAATGTTAATCATGTTGATAATTTACATTTTAATTTGTTAAGTGTTCGCCAATTGTGTAAAAATAATACAACTGTTGTCTTCGAAGAAGATTCTTGTAAAATCATAAAAAATGGCAAAGTTCTTTTAAATGGTTTTGTAAAAGGAAATTTATACATTTGTAAAACTGTTGTATCTGAAAATGTATGCTTATCTTCTATTAATGATGTTTCTACTTTATGGCATAGGCGTTTAGGTCACGCTAATCTAAGATTAATGCAAAACTTAAAAAATAAGGAGCTTGTGAGTGACCTGCCAAAATTAAAGTTTGATAATCATTTTTGTGATGCTTGTCGTGTCGGCAAACAACATCACGTTTCTCATAAATCAAAAAATGTTATTTCTACTCAAAGAGTTTTAGAACTTTTACATATGGACCTTTTTGGCCCGATGGCTATTCAAAGTTTTGGAGGAAATTTTTATACTTTGGTTATTGTGGATGATTATTCCCGTTATACTTGGACTTTATTTTTGAGACATAAAAATGAGGCTTTTGAAAAGTTTAAAATTTTGGGAAAACGAATTCAAAACCAACAAGGTTGTACGATTGTTTCCATACGTACGGACCATGGACGAGAATTCGATAATGATGTACAATTTGGTGCCTTTTGTGATAAACATGGTATAACTCATAACTTTTCGGCTCCTCGAACTCCTCAGTCAAACGGGGTTGTTGAAAGGAAAAATCGAACGTTGCAAGAAATGAGTAGAACTATGCTAAACGAACATCAAGTTCCCCAAAAGTTTTGGTGTGATGCCGTTGCTACCGCGACCTATGTGCTTAACCGTGTCCTAATTAGAGGTATCCTAAATAAGACACCCTATGAACTTTACCGTGGTAGAAAACCTTCCCTAGCTCACCTGAAAGTTTTTGGTTGTAAATGTTTCATTTTAAACACCAAATCCTACTTAACCAAATTTGACCCTAAAGCCTATGAAGGAGTGTTCCTAGGTTACTCTTGGAATAGCAAAGCCTATAGAATCCTAAATAAGGAGACCATGGTAGTAGAAGAATCCTTAAATGTTAGCTTTGACGAGAGTCCTCCCAAACCTAGTGCACCCTTAGCAAATGACAATATCCGTGAAGGAGACGTCTTAGCACAACAACTTAGCAACTTGGATTTAAGTACCCAACCTTCCACAAATAATATTGAATCTAGTGATGCCCCTCCGTGCTTTATTCCACAAGGTATAGATGATCCTAACCTTAGAACCGCTCGAGGCCATCCCGTAGATCAAATTATAGGTGACCTAAACCAAAGGACAACTAGATCACAAATCCATACCCATTGTGCTTTCCATGCCTTTATCTCAACCATAGAACCTAAAACCATAGATGAAGCTTTAGGTGATGAGGATTGGATTATGGCCATGCAAGAAGAGTTAAACCAATTTTCTAGGAATGATGTGTGGGACTTAGTGCCTAGCCCTAGTAGTCAAACCATTATTGGCACAAGATGGGTCTTCCGAAATAAGGTAGACGAGAACGGTGGAGTCACACGAAACAAGGCACGTTTAGTTGCCAAGGGGTACAGTCAACAAGAAGGTATAGATTATGACGAAACCTTTGCACCGGTTGCAAGGTTGGAGTCTATTCGAATGCTTCTCGCTTTTGCAAATGCTAAAGATTTTAAGTTATTTCAAATGGATGTTAAAAGTGCTTTCTTAAATGGTATTATAAATGAGGAGGTATACGTTTCTCAACCTCCCGGTTTTGAAAGTTTTGAAAACCCGACACATGTTTATAAATTAAAAAAAGCGCTTTATGGTTTAAAGCAGGCTCCGCGTGCTTGGTATGATAGATTAAAAACCTTTTTAATTTCTAGTGGCTATATTATGGGTAAAATTGATAATACTTTATTTGTGAAATATGTTCAAAATGATATTGTGGTTGTGCAAGTATATGTTGATGATATTATTTTTGGTTCCACTAATGAAAAATTGTGTAATGAATTTTCTGCGAAAATGACTAGCGAATTTGAAATGAGCATGATGGGAGAGTTAAAATACTTCTTAGGATTGCAAATAAAACAATGTGAAACTGGTATTCTTATTAGTCAATCTAAATATTGTAAAGATATGTTGAAAAAGTTTAACTTTGAAAATGTCAAACCCGTTGAAACTCCGATGACCACAAATTTGCAATTATCTCGTGACGAGGAGGGAAACGATTTTAATGAAAAGATTTATCGTGGTATGATTGGTAGTTTATTATATTTAACTGCTAGTAGACCTGATATTATGTTTAGTGTATGTTTATGTGCTCGCTTTCAATCTTCACCTAAACAAACTCACTATGAAGCTGTCAAGCGTATTTTTCGATATTTACGAGGTACTACTAATCTTGGCTTATGGTACGCAAAGAAACCCGAGTTAGAAGTAACGTGTTTCGCCGATTCCGATCTTGGTGGATCTATTGTTGACCGAAAAAGTACTAGTGGGGTATGTGCCTTTATAGGTCTCTCACTTGTATCTTGGTTCTCTAAGAAACAACAATCCGTAGCTTTGTCTACCACCGAAGCGGAATATGTAGCCGCCGCAAGAGCATGTGCTCAAGTCCTTTGGATGAAACACACACTTACCGATTTTGAGGTACATCTAACCAAAATTCCAATTATGTGTGATAACTCAAGTGCCATAAACTTAAGTAAAAATCCCGTTTTGCATTCTCGTACCAAACATATTGAATTGAGACATCATTTTTTACGAGATAATGTTCAAAAAGGCAAAATCGTGCTGGAAAAGGTTGATTCGGAAGATAATTTGGCCGATATTTTCACTAAAGCTCTAAACAAGAAGGCGTTCTTTAAATTAAGACTTGGTTTAGGCATGCTTGAGTATAACCCTTGATAAATACTAACTCTCAAATATTTCATATTTTGAGGGGGAGCATCTTTCGAGGGGGAGCATAAGCGACTTTCTTAAACCCTTTTTGCTTCGACAAAAGGGGGAGAGAAACCGAGTATGCTCTCGTGTTTAGCGTTGTGTTTGTCATCATCAAAAAGGGGGAGATTGTTGGTGCAAGTGTACCCAGCTTTAAATATTGTGATATATTTTTGGTACACATAAAATCACATCTCCATATTTATTTTGATGATTACAAAACACACCGCATTATTTGTTATCTAATATTTTATCTGAGTGTGCAGATATTTAAATAATCTCGATAATTTTTTATCTGAAGAATCCAAGTCTGAAGAGTTTCGTCATTTTATTTTAAAATGATAAACACCCTAAAATATTTTATCACTTGGATATTTCGTATCTATATAAATATATTTGAATCAAATATATATATAATATTTTTTATATAAATCGCTGATATATATATACATATGTTATTTTATTAAAATCACTTCATGCTTTTTTTACTGTTGCACATTAAATGCAAAGAAGTGTGATCAGCCGAAAGAAGCCTTCCAGCGCACTGCCCTTTTGTACGATTGTCAGGCGGTATACCGCGATGGAAAGCCGGTATACCGCGGCAGCATGCTTTTCTCTGTTGATTGGACCACCGACTGTCAGGCGGTATACCGCCGTGTGCAACGCGGTATACCGCGGGTACAATATACCGTTTGTTTTTGCAGGGTTGACCTTCTCCTCTGCAGTACCTTTTTCTGACGCAGGTATACCGCGATGGGCTGCCGGTATACCGCGAAAGCTTCTGCCCTGTTGATCATCCAGTATAAATACATGCATCCACCAGCCTTCAATGACACACCAACTTCAGCAATAAATTCTCCCTCAGCATTTGATTATTATTCTGCTGCCTTCTTACTCACACTAATCACTTAAACTGATAAAATTAATTTTTTGAGTAAGAAATCTTGAGTTGATAGCAGATTAAAATCTCTCGATTAGTTGAATCAGCAACACAACTCAAGTGATCAAACTCTCTAAAAATATCCAAGTGATAAACCTTATTCAAGAGTGATTATTCATATTAAAATTATACCCTCTTGTAAGTGTTTGAATAAGAGTGAGTGATCCACATTAATCTCTCAAAGTAGAGTGATTCGCGTTTATTGTATTAAGGTTTGTGTTTCTACCGTAAAGAACACGTTTCGTATTGGATCTCCGAGAAGTGTTATTTTCTCGAGGTGGACTAACCAACTTTGTGTTTGGTGAACCACTTTAAAAATATCGTTGTCAAGTATTCTCTTTCCCTTATCTCTTTACATTTCCGCTGTGCATTTAAATTGTATCTGTTTATATAATTGTTGTATACTTATTTATTTATACTCTGCTCTATTTATTCTGTATTTATTTGTAAAAAGAATTTTTTGAAAGTAAAAGATTTAAAATACAACCTTACCCCCCCTTAGGTTGTCCAACAGATTTCTTTTTCCATGGTTTCTTTACCAGGCCTCTGCGTTTCATAGCGAGCCCAAACTCTAGGGATGATAGGTCCCTCTTTGAGAATGGTTGGATATCTAGTATCCACTCCTTCCATGAATAGCATCATGCGGCTTTTCCACAGAGAAAAGTTGTTAGCATTAAACCTAGGCGGTTTTGTTATGGAGCCATTCTCAGAAAAATTGTTTTGAAAAGAGTTTTCAATGGTTGAAGAAGAAGAGGCGGCCATCGCAGATCAAGTTTATGGATTTAAACTTTCTGCTCTGATACCACTTGTTAGTCCCAGATGGCTTAACAAGTATTGTAGAAGGGGGGGGGGGGTTGAATACAATACTCAAACATTTTCACAATTTTAATTCTTTTATTGAAAAATCTTTCAACCATAATTACACAAAGAAACTTAAAGACTGTTGCGGAAAAGAACAGATAAACTATTCTAACAATCTTTCACAAAGTATACTAAACAAAACAACCAAGAACACTGAGAACAAAGCTATTAAGTTATCAAGCAATATGGAGATTTCTTGCACTGAGAGAATTCCAGAAAGCGTGGTTTGCATGGGGATATCTTCTTCCTTTTATAGTGGCAAGGAGTGTACAAGCATTGAATGCTTGGGACACTTGTCATCATCATATTTGCTGAGGATGTTGACTTCTAAAAAGCTGAGATGTCCTTATCACCTTTTACTAGGTACTGGAAATAGAACCCATGCTGAAGAAAAGGACTTTAACTGATAACAGATAAAATGACAAACAGTCACTTTTATCTGTCAAAGGATATTGTCCCATAATGATCTTCTTGATGTGTATTCTAAGACAGTCACACCGATGAAGTTTCACCGATATAATTGACTTTGGAACTTGAAACAATCTGCAGAGAGAAAATCTTTTATTTGATAACACATAGATCCCACCGATTTTAGCACCCTTATCGGTGAGATGAGACAGACCGACAAATGATATATCGGTAGAAGGGTTGTTCACCGATTTGTTGAGAACAAGGTCGGTGAAGGGTTGTCCACCGATTTGTGATAACAAAATCGGTGATGTATTGACCACCGATTTGTAAGAACCAATTCGGTGGAGGGATTGTCCACCGATTTGTGAGAACCAATTCGGTGGAGGGTTGTCCACCGATTTGTAAGAACAAATTCGGTGGAAAATGACTTGGTTGAATGCAGAGAAGAGTCTTCTATTTTCCACAAGTAGAATGTCTTCAAGCTTGGTTTCGGTTGATCTTCGACTTCACCGAACAGTTGGTATCTTGTACAAGTCATCTTTAAAAGAACCATGCTATAATATTCTAAGTAAGATATAAGGGAGAACATCGGAGAGTCAATTTCAAATCTAGGTGGCCCAACAAAATCAATTACACAGGCTCGGAGCATATCCTCTAACGTCTGAATAGTCATTTCGCTCTGGCCATCCATTTGGGGATGATAAGTTGTACTCAACTTCACTCGCGAACCCAACTCTCGCTGGAGACTTCTCCAAAATGACGACGTAAACCGGCTATCTCGGTTAGACACGATAGATCGCGGCACTCCGTGTCTTGATACGATCTCATTAATGTACAACCGAGCTAACTTCTCTAATGGATTCGACTCCCTGATCGGTAGAAAATGCGCGGACTTGGTGAGACTATCCACAATCACCCAAATCGCATTGTTACCCTTCGGAGTCCTTGGTAACTTCGTAACGAAGTCCATAGTTATCCCACTTCCATACTGGTATCTCCGTAGACTGGAGTTCTCCATATGGTCGTTGATGCTCTGCTTTAACCTTCAGACATGTCACACATCATTCCACAAAGTGAGCGATGTCCTTCTTCGTTCCTGGCCACCAGTAAAACTGTCTTAAATCTCGATACATCTTGTTCGTCCCCGGGTGCATAGAATATCGAGACTTATGCGCCTCTTCCAGAATGCTTACTCTCAAGTTCCCCAACTTGGGAACCCACACCTGGTCCTTCATACACCTTAACCCTCCGTTGTTGACACTAAGAAAAGATGTAATCCCAACAATCCATTCACTCTTTACATTCCCTTCTAACAAAGCCCCTTCTTGAGACTTCTTGACTTCATCCAGAAGACTCGAAGTCGCCTCGACCCTGAAGGCCACCACTTTGGTCGATTCTCCTCGCTCTTTCTGACTCAAAGCGTCAGCTACCACGTTCGCTTTACCCAGGTGGTAAAGGATTTAGCAGTCGTAGTCGTTCAACAGTTCCATCCATCTCCTCTGTCTCATATTCAATTCCTTCCGATCGAAAAGGTGCTTAAGACTATTATGACCGGTGAAAATCTGGTACTTCACTCCATACAAGTAGTGTCGCCATATTTTCAAAGCGAACACCACCGCCGCTAGCTCCATGTCGTGCGTAGGGTAGTTCTTCTCATGATCTTTCAACTGCCGAGATGCGTACGCAATCACCTTCCCATTCTGCATTAGTACACACCCTAACCCCAGCTTAGAAGCATCGCTGTAAATCACAAAACCTTCTGATCCCTCAGGTAATGACAAAATTGGGGCGCTGCTCAAACTTCCTTTCAATTTCTCAAATGCGGCCTCTTGAGCTTCGGTCCAAACGAACTTGACGGTCTTCCTTGTCAATGCGGTCAGCGGTGCGGCTATACGAGAGAAGTCCTGAATGAACTTCCGGTAGTAGCCCTCCAACCCAAGAAAACTTCTCACTTCCGATGGCGACTTTGGCGACTCCCAATCTTTAATAGCTTCGATCTTAGCGGGGTCCACTTTGATAACGTCTGCCGACACCACATGACCTAGAAACTGTACTTTTCTTAACTAGAATTCGCACTTCGAGAACTTGACGTACAACTTCTCGCGCTACAACAATTCTAACGCTGCTCGAAGATGCTCCTCGTGGTCCTTATGGGTACGAGAGTAGATCAGGATATCGTCGATGAAGACGATCACACACTTGTCTAGCAACGAGCTACACACTCTGTTCATCAAATCCATGAACACTGTTGGGGCATTAGTCAAGCCAAAGGGCGTGACTAAGAACTCGTAGTGTCCGTATCGCATACGAAAGGCTGTCTTCGGCACGTCTTCCTCTCTCACTTTTAGCTAATGGTACCCTGACCTCAAATCTATCTTCGAGAAGTAGCTCGCACCTTGCAACTGATCGTAGAGGTCATCGATCCTCGGAAGTGGGTACTTGTTCTTCACTGTTACCTTGTTAAGCTCACGGTAATCTATGCACATCCGCATAGATCCGTCCTTCTTCTTCACAAAGAGTATCGGCGCTCCCCAGGGCGATGAGCTCGGACGAATGAAACCCTTGTCTAGTAGCTCTTGCAGCTGCGTCATCATCTCGTTCATTTCTGTTGGTGCCAGACGATAGGGCGCACGTGCGATCGGTGCCTCCCCATGCATCAAATATATTCTGAACTCTACTTGACGATCTGGAGGCAGACTCGTCTGGTCATCCGGAAACACTTCCGAGTACTCGCTGACTATCAGCACATCCCTTACTTCTTTCTTCTCTTTCTTAGCATCTAGCACATAAGCTAAATACCCTAGACGTCCCTTCCCCAGACACCACCTAGCTTTCAACATAGAAATCATACACGACTTCCTATCTCGACGATCCCCATAAATTACTACTTCCTTTTTATCAGATAAGGCAATATGAATCAACTTCTTATTACACACTATGCTAGCGTCGTTCTCCGCTAACCAATCCAATCCTAGAACCACGTCAAACTCTCCCATTCCCATAGGGTACAAACGCAAAGGAAACGAGTGACCATCTACGTCTATGCTACACCCCTCATAGACCTCTTTCAATTCACCCAGACTCGACTATCATCCACAACTTCTACCTCAAACCCAAAGTTCAACCTCTTGGGTTTCACTTGCAGTTTTCGAATAAAATTAGGCGACACAAACGAACGATTGGCGCCCGAATCAAACAATACTTTAGCAAAAGTCGAGTCAATAGGGAAAGTACTTGTCACCACATCAGGCGTATTCCCCGCCTCCTCCACTGACAAATGGAAAGCCCTCGCCTTCGTGTGAGTCGGCTCCTTTCTTTCTATCTCCGTATCTTCCTCCACTATTCATGTCGTAACCCCCAGCGTATCCCCTTCTTAACTGCGGACATTCCGTCTTGACATGATATGGCGAACCACACTGATAACATGACCTCAAACTGTTGCAGTCTCGAGCCATGTGCCCTGTTTTTCTCGCACTTATAACATCCGTCCTTATCTGCCAAGCACTCCCCCTTATGCATTCGGTTACACTTGCCACACGGTCTATCTCCTGATCTAAACCCCACCCGCAGCTCGGGTTTAGGCGCACTCGGCCTCTTAACATCGCGATTCGGCCCTTCCCATTTCCGCTTGTCTCCCACTCTCTCTGTCATATGTCTATTCTTTTCTTTTTCTGTTAGCTCTGCAGTATCTACCGCAGTCTGAAAAGTAGTTGGACCTTTCCCCTGCACCAATTCCCTCACGCTGCTCTTCAACCCCCAAATATATGTTTCTATGCATCTCTCTTCAGTAGGCACATACAGTTCAACAAACCGAGCCTTCTCAATAAACTTTGATGTATACTCTTGGACCGACATCGTCCCCTGTTCCAACCCCAGAAATTCTTCCTCAAGCTTCTTAACTGCCGTTACTGGGCAAAACTGTGCCTTAAATCTCTTAGTGAATAACTCCCATGAAGTTGTCTTTGCTATTTCTGAACCCTTACCGCCAGTTTCGACGTCCCACCAGAATATGGCGTCTGCTTTCAACATAGACATTGAAAACAATACTTTGTCTTCTTCGGCGCACTTGCTTGTGTCAAAAGCTAGCTCCATTTAGTGTATCCACCTGTTAGTCTCAGATGGCTAATAAGAACAAGAACAGGTATTGTAGAGGGGGGGTTGAATACAATACACAATTTTTTCACTTTAATTAATTCTTTTATTGAAAATATTCAAATCAAGAATTACACATAGAACACATTGAACAATTAGATTGTTGCGGAAAGAACAGATAAAATCTATTCTAACAATCTTCAGAAAGTAATACTGAAAACTAAACAACTTCTAAAACACAAAGATTGAAAGCTATAAAGTTCAAAGAGAGAAAGGAGCAGAGTGTCTTGAGCACAAAGTAATCTTCAAGAGTTGTAAGTATTTTCTGCATGGAGAAGTCTTCATCTTTATATAGTGCCATGAGTATGTGATGCATGGGACACTTGTCACTTTGTCATTTGAAGGATAGGTTTGGCTCTCAAAAGTTGATGTGTCTTTTCCTATAATGCTAGAAAGGTTTGATGGTGACAACATCTAAGAATGGGAAAAAGGACAAAAGAACCTTTTTCTTCCATACCCAGACATTCTATCTTTGAAGAGAAAACCTTTTAGTATGGACACAAGGGAGGATCCTCCTATTTGAGAATCCCACCGATTTTTCATGGGCAAAATAGGTGGGAGTCTTCTTAGGAAGGATGTTATGAGGGGATCCTCCAATTTTGAGGATCCCACCGATTTTCATGGGAACAATCGGTGGGATAGCCAAAGTTACTTCTCATGATGAAGATCTTCTTGGCAAGGAGATATAGGAGGATTCTCCTGTTTGATGATCTCACTGATTTTCATGGTGACAATCAGTGAGATAGCTTAGTTTGGGTTGAGAAGTCCATCTTCAATCCGCATTGGTAGATTTACTTCTTATTGATTTCGGCTGATCTTTGACTTCATCGAACTTTTACAGTATGACTAAGCCATTACAAAGAACCATCTAAAATTTCTCTAAGTATGAAAATGTTTTCAAAGTATGAAAGGAGATCATGAGGTCATCTTCAAATCTTTGATGGCCCAACAATCTCCCCTATTTGATGATGACATCCATACTTAGAAAAACATGAGTAAGACAATGAATAATGCATGTTGACCCTGCTTTACTCTTTTGGGTTCTTTTTCACACAGTCTATTTTTTTGTATATGATATTTACATATGAATGAAATGAATAAAAAGTAAAGAATAAACAATATGAATGAAATAGAGTGTACTTTCATCATAGAAGAAACATATATGCCTAGATCCAACTTGGTGATAATCTTTGAAGGTGGTTTGAGTTTGAGTGAGATAGCCTCAGGATGCCTTTGCCCATATCTTGCATCTTCTTTCTTTCGCATATCATCTTCAGCTTCCTTATCGGCAGTCATCACTCTTCTTCCTTTGTCTTGGTTTGCCTCCCCCTTAGATACATTAGTTAGACTGATCTGCTCCCCCTTGGTTGGTTCGCCGGTTCCCATTTGTTTGACCAAAATTTGAGTTGTATGTTGACTATGAGTACTGAGGGTTGGTGTTGATCGAGTTAGACGTTGATATTGCTCCCCCTCAGATGGTTTCTTCCCTTCAGATAGTCGCTCCCCCTCAGATGGTTTCTCCCCCTCAGCATCCGACGAAGAAGAAACACCACGAACAAATGGAAACATCGGGTGATACTAAGATTTGGATTTACTTGTATGGAGCTGCATGTGGTGTACTTAAATTAGTGGTATTAATAAAATTCTTGATGCTTTTAAAAAAAATGGAAACATCGGCAGTTTTTTTTGTGGACTTCCCACCGAAATTGGGCGCATTCCCAACGAAAAAGAAGATGAAAATGAAGGATTTTCGGTTTCGGTTTGATGGGAGGATGAGATGAAAAATAAAATGGGGGTTGGAGGAGTATTTATAGTGGGGTAAGGAAGGGTAAAAGGAATGGAAAAGTATGGTGGGTAATAGTAGAGAGGCAAGGTGAGAGTGATGGGAGAGAGGTTGAGTGTTTAGGAAATAGAGATATTTATGGGGAAGAGGGAAAAGTAGGAGAGAGATGATTTATTAAAAAAAGTAACCGAAAAAAATTGGGGTTAGGGTGTAGGTAAAAAAAATCGGTACAAAAAATTGGGGGGGGGGGGTAATTTTCAACAGCAAAATAAAAGGTGGGTAGGGGGTATTATCGGCAGCAAAATAAAAGAGGAAGGGGGGGGGGAGGAATCGACAGCAAAAAGAAAAGGGAGGGGGGAATTGACTATTAATATAATATTATTAATTTTAATTTTTTTATTAAGAAAACCCACCGATGGCCTATATATATATATATAATAATTTTTTTTGGAAACCCACCACCGATGCATATCAAACATAATTTTTTTTTTGTTCACCGAAATGTAAGAAAGAAAAAAGGAATATTTTTTTAATTTTTGTAACCCACCGATGCAACCACCGATTTTGACTTTTTTTTTGGTCACCGAAAAGTAAGAAAGAAAAAAATAGGATTTTGTTTTGGCAACTCACCAATGCATTTTTTTTTGCAAACCCATCGAAATGTTAATGGTTCCCACCAATTTTGAAAGGATTTTTGGAAGGAAATCGGTAGAAAATGGGTAGGATTTTTTTTAAATCTTTGACAAAATTTTCAAGGCATCTTCAAAGGTAACATCTTTAGGAAATCTTCAAGGTGAAGAAGAAGATTGGAATTGCATCTTCCAATCTTTTGATGACCCAAGAAAGATTGAGTTTGGAGGATTTTAAGAGGGGAGGTTTTGAGGAGAATGGTTTGGGATGACATCTTTGGAGGAGTTTGTAGTATGAGGGTTTTTGGGAAAAGGAAAGTTGGGTTGCTGACCAAGAGAGAGATTTAGTGATGTAGGAGGATCACCATTATAAAAGAGAATATCTTTAGAAGATGGCACATAGGAAGTTGGTTCTGGTGAGAGGAAGGGTTTTGGTGAGATAGAGTGTCTCACCGATGGAGGTTTATTGGAGAAGGGTGTAGGGGAGATTTTGGTGGGAGTCTTCACCGATTGGATCGGTGGGATTCTCATCGATGATCACATTTTTTTTAGATCAGTAGGTGGATAATCATGCTTATCAGAAATGTTTTGAGATGGAAGAACATAAGTGAAGGAAAGTGATGAAGTTGGTTGATAGATGTTGTAAGAGAGGGGAGAGAGAGTTGAGAGGGGAGAGAGAGTTGGGTGGTAAGATGAATGGTAAGATGAAAAAGAAGGTTGAGGTAATATATGTGGTAGGATGGATGAGAAAAATGTAAGGTGAGAGGTATGGTGGGAAATGGGGTGTAGGTGATATGGAGAGTAATGGGAGATGTAAGATGTCGGTAGAGAAGAGGTTGACACTAGAGAGTGTGCCCATGGGAAGGATTTTCAATACAATAGGAGATCTAAAAGTTCACCATTTGACACTTCAGATTGCATGATGATCTTGATGATTTCTTCAGTTTTGTCACTTTTATACTGGTCCACATAGATCCATCCATTTAGCTTAGAACCTGCAATCACAAAGAATTTATTTCCTAGGTACCCATTTGGTGGTGGGTCCTTTTGGGTTAGAAGAGTGGGAAGAATTTGTATCACTCAGGTCAATGCTTTCTTTTAGACAGTCTTTGGCAAAATGAGAAGTATCACCACAAATATAGCATTTTCTATGAGTAAAAGCCTTTTTAGACACTTGACATTTTTCCTTAGTTTTGCCCTTTTTGTTTGTCTTCAAAGACTTTGTTGAGGTGACCAAGAGTTGGGGCGCAGAACCTAAAATTCCTTTTTCATAATTTGGGAGGAAAGGGATCTTCTCTTTTGAATTGGACATTTTGAGGTTCACCGATCTGAGAATAAAATCGGTAGGGGAAGTCACATAGGTATTTTTAGAAAGATTTGAGGAATTTATTTTTAAGAAAGAATCAGCACCTGAAGGCTTGCCTTTTTCAAAGATAGAATTTTTTTTGTTTGAGTTGGAAGAGGAGGATGCATCATCTAAAGTCAAGAATTTTTGAAAGTCATGGATAGGTATGGGAGAATCATTGGAATCTTGAGCCTTTTCCTTTGGAAAGGAAATGGGATCTTTTGCCTTTAAAAACATTCCAAATTTTAAAGCTTCAGATGAGTCGGCAGAATTCATGGACACAGACCCAATAGAATTAGAATTGGAGGTTTCACAAAAAGTAGATGAAGCACATGAGGTGGGAGCATGAGATTTTGAAGATTGATCAGTTTCCATTTTTCCAAAGCCTAAACCAGTTTTGTCATCACAAGAAATCTGATCTTGAAAAATCTTTTCCAGGTTTTTGGAAGAGCTGGTCCATTTTCTCAGTGTGTCTTGCTCATTTTGAAAACGTTTAAATATTTTGTTTTTCTCCTTGGCAAGAATAAAGTTGATGGATTTTAGATCTTCAAGCTCAACCTTAACTTTGTCAAATTGTTCCAGTTGAGAGAGACATATTTGAAGTTGAGAGGAAAGAGATTTTATTTGAGCATTTGCCTTTTTCTTAGCAGTTTTAGCACCATAAAGATCAATGGTTAAGGAATCAAATGCTTCAATCTTTTCAGCATCAGAAAGAGATGGAAATGGATGTACCTGTGATGAGGAGGAGAAGCACTTAGCTGATACAATAGCAGTTGAGGGGGTGTGGCCTTCTGGATCATTGGTACGTGCGAAATATGTGTTTTAATCGTAGTGGGTTGCAAACTGTCCACAGTGGGAAGTGCAAGTGTACACTGTCCACTATGATCGTCACAGAAAGTAATAGTTGGTAAAATACCATAATCGAATCCACAGAGACTGGACAATCAAGACAATATGGTTCTCATGAGCTCCTTTTGCAAGTTTCAATTAGAAAGGAAGCAATAGTTTGGTTTGTTTGGTGAAATAGCTACTTTGACGATTTTACTAAGATTTTAAAAGGAGGAATGTAGGTTAGATTTTCCCTAGATTTTATACTAAATACTCGGTCCTAAAAGTGATCCTTGTATTCGAGGTAGGCATTTTCGCTAGAAAAGCTCGGTTACAAATACTCACACCGTTAGATAAAAATCCCATATTCTTAGTATTTATTGTTTTGTCAATGGTAATCTAAAAAATGGACCTTTTCAGGTCTCGATGGAATGTGTAGAGACAAATACTCTAAGTGTTTTTAATACACAAATTAGCTTGCCTACTACTCCAATGGGTTGAGATTAGCTCACTGTGCCGACCTCACTTTCGTAAGTGTCATAAGAATTCTTTCGAATCCCCTAGCATCATTCAAGCTCGTGTCACTACGTTCTACTTATTTCTAAGTTAAGAACTAGACTTTAGATCCTAGCAAGTGATCGGCTTGTTCGCATCCTTGGGTAAAAATCGAGAATGAATGACCAAAATAACAAATATTCTAAGTATAAAGATTACTCAAGCATTTTTAATAAAATCCAGGTACTTCTCCTTCCTACATCCCAAAGGACGTTTAGCCCATAATTAAAGTAAAGAAAACAAGAGAGTAGAAGTTGCACATAATTAAACTGAAAGTGACTTGAATTGAACTCACAGTGGGGAACAAGAAGTCGTCCCTGTCACTGTGTACTTTGAACTACAATTAAACTAAGAAATTAAGATACATAATTTTAAAGCTAGCTACTGCAGTAAATGAAAGACTAACACTAATGTAGTAGTTGAGAGAATTTAAGACTAAGCCAAGCATATCATAAATGGCACCCAAGTGCTCTTTTATATACTAGGAGAAAGAGTTGGGTATTACACAAAGAGGTGGGTTTTTCTAATGGGTAAAGACTGCAGTATTATGACAGAAATCAGTACTTTGGACAATCCTTTTACCCAATAGACCCTTCACCAAGTCAATCTCTAAGTACAAGAAGGTGTACTTGTTGTCATCTTTAATGAAACTACTTTGTACTTCTCCAGCCCATATTTCCCTGCCATTTGAACCTTCTAAACTCCAGAATACTTGCATCCCAACTACTAGTTTCTTTTGTCTTCTTGCTCTGCTCGAATAGTGGGAAACCGGAGTGGGCACAACAGTGGTCACTGCAGGATAAATCGTGAAAAACACCCAAATTCCACCAAATAATTTATTAAAGACTATGGTTCGCTCTTTTTGCTCATTTTCGAGAATTGTTCCAAGAATGGGGGTTTTTAGAAGCGGAATGGCTAAAATTGACAAAATAAAATATAGAAAATTCAAGGAAATAATAACTCTAAAAATAGAGTTATCAATCATCCATGTCACTTATCTTGGCCATGAAGCACACATTTGAAGTGTCATTCTCACTTTCAGATGTGGGTTCATCTGCCAAATCATGAGTTTTAGCAGGCAGACCCTTTACTTTTCTGACAAGTCTTTCATGTCTTTCCTTTTCTCTCTTGTATTTTTCTTTGTATCTCTCTGCCCGGTCAGAATTTGCAGAAGATGAGAGATTGGTGGAATCATATTTAGATCTTTCCAATTTTGAGGAAAATCGGCCTGAGGAAGAAGTTCTGGGTTTTTCAAGTTGTTTACTTCTGCACTCAGAGGCAAAATGACCCCCTTTACCATAGTTTAAACATTCCTCATTAGTTTTGTCCAAAGAGGGGTGTTTGGAGAGAGAGAAGAGGAGGATTTTCTACCAAACTTAGATTTTCTAGAAGAGAGGTGAGCTTTTGATTTAGAATACCCATCCAACATGGTCATTCCATCTGATAATTTGTCAATTGAAGTTTCCTCACATTCATCCTCAGCATCACTAAGATATGCCTCCGAATGGTCATTGGGATCTTCTTGACTATCATGGTCACAGTCAGATGGGTAGGTGATTCTTGGAATACACTTAGTTCTTTTGGAAGAGTCACTTAGGAGTGCTAGAGGAGAGCTATTTATATCTGTGATGACAGACTTCCTTTGCAGCTTGGTCTGCTCATAGTTGAAAAGAGTTCCATAAAGAGAAGTGAGAGGCATATGATCAAGATCCTTGGTTGTCTTTATACAAGTACATATGTTTTCCCAAAAATCAGGAAGACAGTCCATAAACTTGCACAAGATTTCCTCATTGTCATACACTCTACCTAACAGCTTTAAGTCATTAAGAAGACTGTTAAAGCGATTATAGTAGTTGGAGAGAGATTCTCCTTTCTCATAAGAAAAGAGTTCATATTTTCTAACAAGAGAAATCTTTCTGCTCTTTTTAACTTCATTTGTACCTTCGTACAAAACACACAGAGTGGACCACATTTCTTTGGCAGTAGAGAGGTTTACGAGAGAGTGGTACACTTCATCAGGAAGAGAGAGAGCAATGATAGTTCTGACTTTAGAATCAAGAGACACAAGACGTTTTTCTTCATCAGTATATTTCTTGGGATTCTTAAGAATGTAACGACCAGTAGCAGCAGATTTTTCTTCCTCAGAGGAATCATCAGAATCATCTTTGCCAACAACTTCCTTACCGGATTTGTTGGTTTCATAGCGAGACCAGACTCTAGGGACTATGGGTCCCTCACTGAGAATGGTTGGATATCTACTATCCATTCCTTCCATGAAAAGCATCATCCGGATTTTCCACAGAGAAAAGTTGTCGGGGTTAAACTTGGGAGGTTTGGCTATAGAGTCGTTTTCAGAAAAAAAAAGTTTTGAGAGAAAGCTTCATTTTTGGAAGAAGAAGCAGCCATTGCAGATCAAGTTTATTGAAATTAAACTTTCTGCTCTGATACCACTTGTTAGTCCCAGATGGCTAATAAGAACAAGAACATGTATTGTAGAAGGGGGGGGGGGGTTGAATACAATACACAATTTTTTCACTTTAATAAATTCTTCAGGAGTTGTAAGTATTTTCTGCATGGAGAAGTCTTCATCTTTATATAGTTCCATGAGTATGTGATGCATGGTGTAATACCCCGGGTAAGTTCGTTAGTTAAATTATAGTTCCGTTAAATTATTTAACTCTATAATGGAAGTTTAGAGTAAGCTTAGAGTAGATTATAAGATTAAGGGTGTTTGAGTCATTATTGAATAGGTTAGGGTCTAAATGGTAAATATAGTTTGATAATATCTCTTTTGGGATATCAGATATTTCATTCAGCAAAAATACTCAGATTAGTGTGTGTGTGTGTGGGTGCTTTGAGAAGAAAAGAAAAAGAAAGAAGGTTTTGGTGGCTAGGGATTC
The DNA here is from genome assembly GCA_033807775.1 of Saussurea involucrata. Lineage (NCBI taxonomy): Eukaryota > Viridiplantae > Streptophyta > Magnoliopsida > Asterales > Asteraceae > Saussurea > Saussurea involucrata. Next base: position 176,685,399 of record CM066321.1, read on the forward strand.
ATTTTGGTGTACTTGGAAGAATTGTTAAGGTAAGTTCCTTTACATTTTATGTTCATAATTGCTAATAGATAGTTTCTATCGGAGTAGAATAGTCAAATTCATGCCTGGTAGTAATTCTGTCGATTTCTGGGTAGAAAAAGAGTAAACCGACAGAGGTTTCCGGATAGAATGAATGTGTCCGGATACTTTTGTTGAATGTGTCCGGATACTTTTGTTGATAGTGTCCGGATGAAGTTCTAAAGGTGTCCGGACGAGTCGATTATCCGGGTAAGTCTCTCTTTTTAATAGTTTCCGGTTAAAATAAGATACCGGATGGTATCCGGATTGCTTCAGTGTCCGGGTGTTATCCGGGTTGTGCATATTGTCCGGAAAGTCATGCTGTCCGGATTGTCTGTGCTATCCGGATAGTTTGGGTTGTCCGGAAACTTTGAGCTGTTTGGTCATTTTTGAGATTTCAGATACTTTTTTGAATAAGGACTGAATAAGGTTTTCTAAATTTTTTCTGGGGGCGCTGCCCTCAGACCCTGCAAGGGCGTTGCCCCTTGACCCCATCCACTAACCGGGTAGCGGAACCCCCGTGTTAAGTCGTCGTAGGGGAACAATTGAGGATAAGAATTTGATAGGTTATTTAGGATTCTTAGCCTGCTAGAGAGTCTTATGTGTTCGATTGGTAAAGAGATATTTGTATTTAAATTATTTCAGATACTGTGAAATTGGAGTGAAAGACTGAATCTTTTTGGAAAGGCTTGGAAGCGTTTTGTTAAGCAAACAGGTGAGTTTTACTTTAAAACGTTTTTAAACTGGAATACATGTATGCGTGGATTGGGAATGTGATAGATGGTATGCTTATGTGTTTATGTTTGTAATATAATATATTGAGATATTGTATTTACATAAGCATTGTACTATACGAGAGTACGTTAGCCGGGTTTAGGACCGGCAGAGTATTGGCTGTAATTGTCGTACGGCGGTGTTGGCTGTAATTGTCGTACGGTGGAGTTAATTTATTAGTTGGCTTGCAACCAACTAATATGGCCAAGAGAATGAGATGGGAAAGCATATGATGCATGAGTTATAACTGGTAATTGTGTTTGTGTTATGTATATGGTGATGTGTAAAGGATTTTAAAAAAAGACAGGGATTTCTCACTAGAACTTTAGGTCTAACCCTCATTTTGTTTTAAAAATATGTATTCCATGTCGTGGATCGGATAAGAGCAAGTGAATAGAGTAAACGGTGGCTAGCTTTTGGGAAGACTTATATTTTGAAGACTATGACATGTTTTGTAGTTTTAACTTAGTTATCAGATATTATGTATTTAGTTAACAAAATGTTTGTAATGAATTATATATTATGGGTGTAAAGCCTAAGGGACCGAATGTGTATTTTAATATATCTTTTGAAATGAACGTCGTTATGCAATATATGTTATTTGATGTATGTTTGGAAGATCGGGTCGTTACAGATGGTATCAGAGCCCTAGTTTAAGGGATTTAGGTATTCGTAACTGTACCTAGACTTAAACTGCATGTGAAGTAGGATGTCCCTATTATTGTAGAACCTTGGGATGTTAAATATAAAAAGGTAGAAGGAACATCATGTAAGGTAACTTCAAATTACACCTGGCCAGTGTAATCATGAACTTACAGGTACATGTTTGAACTGGAATACCTTGTTATATGGGGTATGTGCTTATATGTATATTAACCTTGTTTGAATCAACAGAATGGCAAGTGGTACTAGACAAACGAATCGGGAGGGAGGAAGAAATTCGAATAGAGCAAATCCAACAGTAGGAACGGGGGGAAGAGGAGGAGAGCGTAGGGGAGGCAGAACTGGGGGTAGAACTGTAGGCCGAACCGGGGGCAGAGTTCAGCCGCAAGGTACAGAGTTTGTTACAAGGGATGACTTGACGGCCGAAATGGGAAGACTGCAAGCCAGTATACAAGCCATGTTTGACCGAAATCGTCATAATGAAGCTGATACACCAGATCCTGAACAGGAAGACGAAATGCCCATTACGCCTACTATCATACCGGTGCCAAAGAGGGGTGACTATAAGATGTTCCTAAGATGCAAACCCCCAACTTATGCAGGAGATAGAGACCCGGTGAAAGCTATGAGGTGGCTGAAGGAGATAGAAGCTATTTTCAAAACTAGTAAGTGTGCCGAAGAGGATAGAGTACTATATGGAACTGCAATGTTAAAAGCCGATGCTCTATACTGGTGGGAAGCTTTTATTTCTTCTGGAGGATCTGACATATATTCTACTTTCTCTTGGGAAGAATTCGTTATAGCTTACAAGAAACAGTTTTGTCCCCAAGCAGCAGTTAAACAATTGGAAGGGGAGTTTATGAACTTGCAGCAAGGGAATTTATCAGTTCGGAACTATACCACTCGTTTTCTAGAAAAGTCTCGTTTCGCGGAATACTACGTTGCCACGGAGGCAATGAAAATGGAAAGGTTTATATTCGGATTAAATTCGGAAATTCGGAAGCTAGTGATCGCAAAAGGTCCCGGTACTTTCTCAGCTGCAGTTGATGCCGCGGAAAATGTGAAACGGGATAATAGGAGAGACGTTAGTGATAAGAGTACTGGGAAGAGAAAATGGGAAGGACCACAGTATGATCCGAAGAAGTCTAGATTTCAGAGATTTGATAACCGTCCAGCTTTCCGACCAGCGGAAAGACCTTGTCCGAAATGCAACCGTATCCACCAAGGAAATTGTCAAGTTGATTCTCGAGTTTGTTATAGGTGTGGGAAGACCGGACATGTTGCTAAAGACTGTCGAGTAACGCGGTTTTGTTTCTTATGTAATTCTCCAGATCACATTCAGTCTGATTGTCCGAGGGGAAGAGTACAGCAAGGGGGTACGTCGGGGAGACCAGCGGGTGTTAGACCAGTAGTACAAAGGCCAGAACAACCAAGAGCCAAGGGTCGTGTATTTCAGATGACAGCACAAGAAGCGAAGGAAACTCCGGATGTGGTTACAGGTACATTTTTAATAAACTCTACACATGCTAAAGTGTTATTTGACTCCGGTGCAAACCGATCGTTTGTGTCTCCTTCATTTGCTGCTTATATGCATTTAAAGCCTAAAGTGTTAGATCATGCTTTAATGGTAGAAACTGCAAATGATAGTCAAGTATCCGTTAAAGATATTTTTGATAGTTGTGTGATAAATATAGAGGGGTGTGGAGTACCTATTCAATTATTTCCTATAGCCTTGGTAGAGTTTGATGTAGTAGTGGGGATGGATTGGTTAGCCGAGAATCAGGCTAACATAGTTTGTGATAAGAAATTAATCAATGTTGTCTTACCTGAGAGGGGACCGGTAGTGATTTATGGTGATCGTAAAAATAGTCAGTCTTGCCTTATTTCTAAGATGAAATCTCGGAAGAGTGTTAGCAAAGGCTGCCAGAGTTATTTAGCTTATGTGATAGATACTAAGCTAAAAAAGAATAAGTTGGAAGATATTCTTGTTGTGTCTGAATTTCCGGAAGTTTTCCCCGAAGACTTGACTAGTCTTCTGCCCGTTAGACAAGTAGAGTTTGGCATAGATTTGATTCCTGGAGCCGCTCCTATTGCTCGTGCACCGTATCGTTTAGCACCACCAGAGATGAAAGAAATGATGACGCAACTACAAGATCTTTCCGATAAGGGCTTCATCAGACCCAGTTCTTCGCCGTGGGGTGCACCAGTCTTGTTTGTGAAAAAGAAGGATGGTTCGATGAGAATGTGTATTGATTACCGAGAATTGAATAAGCGCACGATCAAGAACAAGTATCCGTTTCCCAGAATTGATGACCTCTTCGATCAATTAGTTGGAGCTTGTTATTTCTCTAAGATTAATCTAAGATCTGGTTATCATCAGCTGAAGGTTAAAGAAGAAGACGTTCTGAAAACTGCTTTTCGCACAAGGTACGGTCACTATGAATTCCTGGTAATGTCATTTGGACTGACGAACGTTCCGGCTGCTTTTATGGACCTAATGAACCGAGTATGTAAGCCATATCTCGATAAATTTGTTATTGTGTTTATCGATGATATCCTTATCTACTCCCGATCCAAAGAAGAGCACGCACAACATCTTCGTTTAATTCTGGAATTGTTAAAGAAGGAACAGTTATACACTAAGTTCTCTAAATGTGAATTCTGGCTTCGGGAAGTTCAGTTTCTAGGACATGTAGTTTCTGATAAAGGTATTCAAGTTGATCCAATGAAAGTAGCAGCAGTTGAAAAGTGGGAACCGCCGAGAACGCCAACCGAGGTACGAAGTTTTCTGGGTTTAGCTGGCTACTATCAAAAGTTTATACAAGATTTATCTCGCATTGCAACGCCTCTGACCAAGCTGACCCGAAAGAATATAAAGTTCGAATGGAAAGCAGAACAGGATGGAGCATTCCGAATATTGAAAGAAAAACTCTGTAGCGCGCCGATACTATCACTACCTGAGGGTTCCGATGACTTTATTGTTTATAGTGATGCTTCCAAATTGGGATTGGGTTGTGTACTAATGCAGCGTGGGAAGGTTATCGCTTATGCTTCTCGTCAACTAAAGGATAATGAACGGCAGTATCCTACACATGACATGGAACTTGCAGCAGTTGTGTTCGCGCTAAAGATTTGGAGACACTATCTCTATGGTTCTAAATGTCAAATTTTCACTGATCATAAGAGTCTTCAACATCTTTTTGATCAGCGGGAATTAAATATGAGGGAAAGAAGATGGCTAGAATTGGTAAATGATTACGAATGTGAAATTCTTTATCATTCGGGAAAGGCGAATGTGGTAGCTGATGCACTGAGTCGTTAAGAAAGGAGTGGAACAATAAAAGCCATTGCACTAAGAGTTGAACTCCTACCTAACATCTTCGACGAATTAAAGAAGTGCCAAGTGGAAGCTTTTCAAGAAGAACATTTGAAACCGGAACGGTTAGTGGGTATATCAGCATTACTCATAAAAGATGATCGTGGGTTATTGTGTCTGGGAAACAGAATCTGGGTGCCTCGTTTGGGTGGTTTCGTGATCGGGTACTACAAGAAGCTCGGCAATCTCGTTTCTCTATTCATCCAGGTACGAATAAGATGTATAAAGATTTAAAACAATTTTATTGGTGGCCGGGAATAAAAAGGAGTATAGCTCAGCATGTGGAAGGTTGTACTACTTGTAAGAAGGTAAAGATCGAACATCAAAAGCCGTTTGGTCAGTTGCAACGTTTAGAAATACCTATGTGGAAATGGGATCAGATTACTACGGATTTCATCACAAAGTTACCAAGAACTCCGAAAGGGTTTGATGCTATTTGGGTGATCGTTGACAGGTTGACAAAGTCTGCTCACTTTCTGCCGATAAAAGAAACAGATTCGTTAGAAAAATTGGCCAAGTTATATATAGACGAAATAGTAACTCGACATGGAGTTCCAATCTCGATCATTTCAGATCGTGATAGTCGTTTTACTTCAAGATTTTGGAGAAGTTTTCAAAGAGAAATGGGAACGCAGATAAAGTTAAGTACATCATATCATCCTCAAACTGATGGTCAGAGTGAACGGACGATTCAGACTTTAGAAGATATGCTACGGGCCTGCATTGTTGACTTTGGGGGATCATGGGATAAGCATTTGTCGTTGATTGAATTTGCCTACAATAACAGTTATCATTCTAGCATACAAGCGGCACCGTTTGAAGTTCTGTATGGTAGAAAATGCCGGACTCCTATGTGTTGGAACGAAGTGGGAGAGAAACAGTTAGCAGTACCAGATATAGTTCAGTTAACCGCGGATAAAATTACTCAGATTCGGGAACGATTGAAAGTGGCTCAAGATAGACAGAAAAGCTACGCTGATCGATGCCGAAAATCGTTAGAATTCCAAGTTGGAGATTTTGTAATGTTAAAAGTCTCGCCTTGGAAAGGAGTTATTCGATTTGGAAAGCAAGGTAAACTCAGCCCAAGGTACATCAGACCGTTTGCAATAACAGAAAGAATCAGTGAAGTAGCCTACAGGTTAGAACTTCCGCAAGAATTAAGCGGAGTCCATAATGCTTTTCACGTTTTAAATCTACAAAAGTGTTTGGTTACCCCAGATCAAGTAGTTTCTCTACCAGATATTCAGGTTAATGAAAGATTGAACTTTATGGAGGAACCAGAAGCCATTGTTGACAGTAAAGTTAAAGTGCTGAGGAACGGAAAGGAGATCAAGCAAGTAAAAGTGCAGTGGAGACACCATAAGGGTCAGGATGCTACTTGGGAATCGGAATCAGAAATGAGAACTAAGTACCCGTACCTTTTTGCCTAACCGAATTCCAGGACGAAATTCTTTTAAGGGGGAGATGATGTAATACCCCGGGTAAGTTCGTTAGTTAAATTATAGTTCCGTTAAATTATTTAACTCTATAATGGAAGTTTAGAGTAAGTTTAGAGTAAATTATAAGATTAAGGGTGTTTGAGTCATTATTGAATAGGTTAGGGTCTAAATGGTAAATATAGTTTGATAATATCTCTTTTGGGAAATCAGATATTTCATTCAGCAAAAATACTCAGATTAGTGTGTGTGTGTGTGTGTGCTTTGAGAAGAAAAGAAAAAGAAAGAAGGTTTTGGTGGCTAGGGATTCATTTTGGTGTACTTGGAAGAATTGTTAAGGTAAGTTCCTTTACATTTTATGTTCATAACTGCTAATAGATAGTTTCTATCGGAGTAGAATAGTCAAATTCATGCCTGGTAGTAATTCTGTCGATTTCTGGGTAGAAAAAGAGTAAACCGACAGAGGTTTCCGGATAGAATGAATGTGTCCGAATACTTTTGTTGAATGTGTCCGGATACTTTTGTTGATAGTGTCTGGATGAAGTTCAAAAGGTGTCTGGACGAGTCGATTATCCGGGTAAGTCTCTCTTTTTAATAGTTTCCGGTTAAAATAAGATACCGGATGGTATCCGGATTGCTTCAGTGTCCGGGTGTTATCCGGGTTGTGCATGCTGTCCGGAAAGTCATGCTGTCCGGATTGTCTGTGCTATCCGGATTGTCTGTGCTATCCGGATAGTTTGGGTTGTCCGGAAACTTTGAGCTGTTTGGTCATTTTTGAGATTTCAGATACTTTTTTGAGCGGAACCCCCGTGTTAAGTCGCCGTAGGGGAACAATTGAGGATAAGAATTTGATAGGTTATTTAGGATTCTTAGCCTGCTAGAGAGTCTTATGTGTTCGATTGGTAAAGAGATATTTGTATTTAAATTATTTCAGATACTGTGAATTTGGAGTGAAAGACTGAATCTTTTGGAAAGGCTTGGAAGCGTTTTGTTAAGCAAACAGGTGAGTTTTACTTTAAAACGTTTTTAAACTGGAATACATGTATGCGTGGATTGGGAATGTGATAGATGGTATGCTTACGTGTTTATGTTTGTAATATAATATATTGAGATATTGTATTTACATAAGCATTGTACTATACGAGAGTACGTTAGCCGGGTTTAGGACCGACGGAGTATTGGCTGTAATTGTCGTACGACGGTGTTGCCTGTAATTGTCGTACGACGGAGTTAATTTATTAGTTGGCTTGCAACCAACTAATATGGCCAAGAGAATGAGATGGGAAAGCATATGATGCATGAGTTATAACTGGTAATTGTGTTTGTGTTATGTATATGGTGATGTGTAAAGGATTTTAAAAAGAGACAGGGATTTCTCACTAGACCTTTAGGTCTAACCCTCATTTTGTTTTAAAAATATGTATTCCATGTCGTGGATCGGATAAGAGCAAGTGAATAGAGTAAACGGTGGCTAGCTTTTGGGAAGACTTATATTTTGAAGACTATGACATGTTTTGTAGTTTTAACTTAGTTATCAGATATCATGTATTTAGTTAACAAAAAGTTTGTAATGAATTATATATTATGGGTGTAAAGACTAAGGGACCGAATGTGTATTTTAATATATCTTTTGAAATGAACGACGTTATGCAATATATGTTATTTGATGTATGTTTGGAAGATCGGGTCGTTATACATGGGACACTTGTCACTTTGTCATTTGAAGGATAGGTTTGGCTCTCAAAAGTTGATGTGTCTTTTCCTATAATGCTAGAAAGGTTTGATGGTGACAATATCTAAGAATGGGAAAAAGGACAAAAGAACCTTTTTCTTCCATACCCATATATTCTATCTTTGAAGAGAAAACCTTTTAGTATGGACACAAGGGAGGATCCTCCTATTTGAGAATCCCACCGATTTTTCATGGACAAAATGGGTGGGAGTCTTCTTAGGAAGGATCTTATGAGGGGATCCTCCAATTTTGAGGATTTCATCGATTTTCATGGGAACAATCGGTGGGATAGCCAAAGTTACTTCTCATGATGAAGATCTTCTTGGCAAGGAGATAAGGGAGGATTCTCTTGTTTGATGATCTCACCGATTTTCATGGTGACAATCAGTGAGACAGCTTAGTTTAGGTTGAGAAGTCCATCTTCAATCCGCATTAGTAGATTTACTTCTTCCTGATTTCGGCTGATCTTTGACTTCACCGAACTTTGACAGTATGACTTAGCTGTAACACCCCAAATTTCCAAGTAAGTTGAACCATGCCTAAACCGTATGGGTACCTCCGCATTCGAATGACTCGTATTGGACTTTCGTTGTATTTTTCGCATGTGTGTTTCTGAGTCGGGAGTAAACGCCAAAAGAGGGTTGGGTTGGACTAGTTCTCGTTCGGAACAGCAGGTGGTCCTCCAACGGCGACTATGACTGGCGACTATGACCGGCGACAATGCCCTGGTCATAGTCGTAGTGGCATTGTCGTGCAGAAGGAGTTTTGGGCGAATTCAAACAGAAGGTGGTCAGTGGGCAGCGACTATGCCCCGCGACATTGCCCAGGGTATAGTCGCAAGGGCAAGGTCGCGAGAAAGGGACGAACTGCTGCTACTTATTTCGTTTTGAGAGTTTTGAGCATCATTTCTTCCTTCTTTGCTGCAACCAATTTTCTCTCCCTACTTAGGCGATTTTCTCTTCTTTCTCCTCCATTCTCTCTTCATTTCATGCTTTGAGCTCCATAGTTAAAGCGGAGGGTTGCTATCTTGGTTCTTGCTATAACCTTTGGGAGTCGTCTTCTTCATTTAAGACATCAAGAGTTAGTCACCCATTTTCTAGGGTTTCTCCAACCCTCTCATATCTCTTTCAAGAAAGGAAGTTTGAAGTTCATCTTGGTAACCTAGAAGCATTTTGTTGGTGGATTCAAGTTGTAGTTGAGGTAATCTTCTCTTCTCTTCGTTTTGGAAATTAGGGTTTCGATATATTGGTGGTTTTGGATGTATTATGTTGGGGAAATTGATTCCAAGTGTTTAGGGACAAATACTTATCATTGGAAACTTGTGAATCTAAGTTTTGGAAGCTTTGGCTTGAAGATCCAAGTTTCTTCAAAGGAGCTTACGTTTGGGGAAAATCTAGATTTAGCCTAAATCTAGCAAGGTGAGTTCGGTTGAGTCTCGAGGGAATTCGCCCGGTTTTAATAAGCTCGACGTGGGCTTGAGATTTGAATTGCATGAATTGCATTATATTTGATGTTTACATGATTTGAATGCATTGGTTATTCTTTTGGAGTCATATTTATATATTTAAGTTGAGTAAGCTTGTTTCGGATGGTGGGTTTCCAAGGTAAAGATCCAGCATGATTGAACTTGGTGTTTTGGACTAAAGACCTAGTATGGTTGATGTCTAAGAGGGGCTAAAGACCTAGTATGGTTGATGTCGAGGATGGACTAAAGACCTAGTGTGGTTGATGTCTAAGAGGGGCTAAAGACCTAGTATGGTTGATGCCGAAGATGGACTAAAGACCTAGTATGGTTGATGTCTAAGATGGGCTAAAGACCTAGTATGGTTGATGTCTAAGATGGGCTAAAGACCTAGTATGGTTGATGCCGAAGATTGACTAAAGACCTAGTATGGTTGATGTCATGTGTTTTCCACATCCAAGAAGCTTACTTGTATTTATTAATTGTGGTCTTATTTATGTGTCTGCCACATTCGATGAGATCGGGTCTCCCCCGTCACCGAAGGGTGTTTATTTCGGGTATTTTATTTATTCGCGTTGTTGAGGTTATATTGTATACATATGGATTGTTTTCCATGATTGACGGACGGATTTATGTTACGTTCTTATGGGATGTTTTAACTATTAAAGTTTTATTCGCATTGGCAATTATTTGAGAAATTATTATTTAATTAACTCTTGATGTGAGTTTTGGAATTGAGTCCTTTGCAGAGAAACGATTTTCATTGGAAGCTTTCCTTACAGAAATTGTGTATGTTTGGAAAATGGGTGGTCGATGTCTTTTATACAAACCCGTTTTGGAAAATCATTTATTAAGTTGAATCTCTTGGTTTATCAAATGATTTGCTCATGATGTAAACTCTTGAACTCACTAGGCGTTAGCCTAACCTTTTTATTTGTCGGCATGTGCAACAGGTTCAGGTGAGAAATAACTTTAGCTACACTGTGAAGCGATGAGTGCTAGTAGAGTGCACGGAAAGTGAGATGCGTAGCGAAGTCTTCCGCACTTTTGGGATTAGCAACTTTTTTTTGGGTTAAGTAACAACGCCTAGAGTTGTTAGTTGTTCAATTTGTGATGTTTAAACTTTGAGGTATTTTCAAGGATGATATGTAGAAGTGATTTTATCATCTTTTAGTTATTTTATTGAAATTAAAGTTAGTTGCTCGTCCCAATTTTGAGGGTGTTACAAGTTGGTATCAGAGCATGAGTTTGAGAGAATTAGGTGTTGATTGTTGGATACCTAGACTCAAACTAGCCTTGCTTTAAGTAATTGAGAGCGAGATTGAACCATTAGGCACTCTAAGATTAGGATATTCAGAAGTTGTTGGGGTCACTAGAAACGAGGAGTCACGTCAAGAGTAGCAAGGATGATCATGTACGGTACGTTCAGAATTGCACCTGGCCAGTGTGATAGTGAACCTACCGGTTACATGAGAGTACTTGGACGACTCTAATGTGATGACCGTTGGGGTGGTAAAGGAGTTATAAGCGAGTAGTCATTAGAAGAGGTTGACGACTTTAGTATCTACCATTGGGAATAGTTGTAAGCATGTTGATTGTATTAAGTGGACCGTTCTGGTCGAAATTGATGGTTGGATTGGAGCCGTAAGCTTATTGTATTGACCTTGATTTGAGGAGAAATGTGGGGTTAGTCGATGTGGTTTTCCACGTTGCGTTAAGACGTGTGAGTATTCGGATGACACTAGTGTGATCGGAGTAATTGGAGGAATGTGACCTGGACGTTGAATGCCAACAAAATGCATGCACGAAATTTATTTGCTTGTAAAATAAATTGCATTGATTATTTCTTATGTTTCAATTCGCCGGATGGACGGTACTACTAAATCTTGGAAAAGTTTGACATACGCAGGATTTTTAAATCACAATTTTGGAACTTGCATGAAATTATTTTACGACAGGCGGTTAAGAACCTGGTCGGGATTTATTTTATTCCTTGTAGTCGTCCACTACTACTTTCGGATATTGTGATATCCATGTTTTAATGTCGTTTATGGTTTTAGATAAGTAACCGCGACTTGTGACCTTAACATTGGATCTCCTCCACATGTGTTAAGGTTTGGACGGAGAGTTACATTTCCTTGCTTTTGTGTGGGTCCTTAATGGAAATTTCGATTTTGCAAACCCTGACGAAAGGGTGTTGTTTTATTTTGTGATGTAATAAAAAGGGAGGTTTTATGATTTGGATGATTTGATCATAGCGTTGTTTTATGCGAGTTGCTTATTTAAAACTAAAACTTTGACACCACTAAATTGGTTGGATGTTGTTGAGTTCCATCGGGTTTGATGGAAGTTTTGTGGAGTACGATGGAGTTCGTTTCGCGATGTTTTGCGTGCATAACTTGAATGCTTGTGTGCGTTATTACATGGGTTTGAGTGAGTATTGCACCTCATGCGAATTTTGTTGAAAACGTGTTTATGTCGTATTGCACCAAAAGAGAAGTCTTGGAATTTTAATGCCGCATGGCCTCTCTTTGGTTGTGGTAGCATATTTGTTGCAACTTGCTAGATGTGCAAATTATTTTATATGTGGCGTGAGTAACGCATATAAGAGCATCATGATAGTGCGTCTTTAACGTTCTGTTTTATGCACTCTCATTTGATGACATTGTGGATGTTCCTTCTCGCACATGCACCGTATTAATCCATTGACATGAACAGTTTTGTAGCCACTATTTTGGGGCGTTAGTGTGCACCGCTTGTGTGGTTTGAGGTTTGAGGATGCCTTGGGTTGTGCTATGTGTTAATCAAATTATGTGCACGTATTGTTTCGGAGGTTTTGAGAGAAAACACATTGAGGTGTGCGAGCCTGGTCAAAAGATTTTATTTACTTGTCGTTATACGACTGAATGATGAGTTTTAAAAATTGAGTTAATAAACTTCTACGTTGGAAATTAGTAGTGACTATCAGGTATGTGCTATACCATTTCAGAATGACTACTAAGAAGGCACTGCAGACTGGCATGCAAAGTTTTGAATTGAGATTTCGTTTGGATGTTTAATCCGATATTTCCAAAGGATGAAAATGTCTTGTTATTTGATTTAAAAACTGGGGAATGGCCCGGATCATGACGTGTTTTAACCAAAGTGTGTAGATGATTTGCTTCGTTTCTTTGTGAACAAAACTGAGACATGCAAAGTTGTTAATGAACTGCAGTTCATGTCATTTTATGGTTAAAAGAGAATTTTGGAAATTGATGTCGTGTAAATCTTTCTTTTGGAAGTTCGTATAAACAGGCCGTTGGCCACTATTTTAATGTCGGAGTTTACCTTGCGCGTATGGCATAAGTAAAGCCATGATGGGACCCTGGTGGTTCGTTTTAAAGGTTATCGAGTACGTTTTTACGTTTCGGTAGTAAACTGATTTGTGACGAAAAGGTTTTCAAAAGTGATTTTTCATACGTGGGACGAGTGTGTCCATGGTTGTGCATCCGCTAGCTGGGTAGTGGTAAGTTTTTTTACGTATGTGATGTTAGTATAAAAACTTTTATGTTGAAAAATCTAGTGAAAACTTTATTGGCATATTTATTGAGTCTGTCACTTGAAAACCTTGAACTCGTTAGGACCTTGGATAGGGTAAGTAACCCAGTTAAGGGTAAGTACGTGTAGCACTTCGGTTGTGGAAGGTTGGGTATTCCACGCGTGATAGTACTGTAGACTGAATAGTATCGGTTGAAGGGATGATGCACTTTGTAATTAAGAGGATTGATTTGCGGTAACATATTTTGAGGTTGGGATACCCGTTTTGTCAGTAACCCGGTTTTGGGGTCTTGGACAATTATCACATTAAGGACCTTTTAGACACCGTATCGTTAACCTTAGTTTGTGGAAATACTCGGCAAACGAAACTCGTGTGTGGAGTTCGGTTAGGATTCAAAGCTTGGTGGTATGACTAGGTGTCAACTTTTGGATGCAAGGTCGGAAACCGTTAGCATACTCGGAGAGTGTAGTCTGATTTTAAATGAAATAATGGTAACGGTTGTAGTAACCTTAAGATGCTCAATTGTGATGAGTGGTTTGGTGGAATAACCTCCGTGTGTGGGTAAAGAACTTGTCGGTTTGATGATTAAAGTTGGGATGGATTCTGGAGTCTATTAGAACTCGTTGGAATTAATTGACAGTTAATGACAGGGACAATTGGAATTAGAGATTCGGTTGACCTCGGTATTAAATTAGGCCTCGGAGTGACTTAGAGTCTGAGACCAGAAACGGGACGTATGGAACATCTAAGGTTGGGAGATAACCGAAGTCTTGTGGTTATAAGCTGCCTAGGTAAGGCAAGTGTTAACCGAATGTAAGTGTGACGAGTCTAAGGTGACATTAGATGCGAACATTAACGCAAAGACTTTCGTGGCGGTCGGTCAAGAAGGATAATCTAAGTCTCAGTTGGAAATTGAAGGAACATGTTTAGGTTTGAACTCGATAACCGTTGGAAGTACGAGAACTAGATTTCGAGGACGAAATCTCTTTTAAGGTTGGGAGGATTGTAACACCCCAAATTTCCAAGTAAGTTGAACCATGCCTCAACCGTATGGGTACCTCCGCATTCGAATGACTCGTATTGGACTTTCGTTGTATTTTTCGCATGTGTGTTTCTGAGTCGGGAGTAAATGCCGAAAGAGGGTTGGGTTGGATCAGTTCTCGCTCGGAACAGCAGGTGGGTGATAACGCCACTTTTTGGCGTTATTTTCGGTTCTCAAACCAATGAGATTGGCATGTATTCGAGCAAAAAGGCGGAATTTTACGCTTTATTTAGTGAAATGTGCAGGTTATTTAAAAGCAGTAATCATCAAGAAAAGAAGCTAAAAAGAGCCCAAAAAGAGCCAAAACGAAGCCCAACGGAAGCCCGATATCCAAGCCCAAGACCCGCGCCCGAACCAGGACCCGAAGCTGACCCAAACCACATCAGAAAAGCGCGCGACTTATGCCGCGACTTGCAAGTCGCGGGACAAGTCGCCTAAGTCCCTGTTTCAGCCTATTAGTTTGGCGTTTTTCCAGATTTTACGTCATTCTCGACACAGCCCTCACACGACGAACGGCAGCGACTTGGGGGCGATTTTCAGAGGTTTTCGGAGCTTTTGGAGCCACGATAGAGGATCGATTGGAGTCACGTTCAACACGTAAAGTAGATACGAGCACACGAGAAGGGAGTCACCATTACATTCATCGTTCCCATATTCATTATGTTTGCACACGTTCTTCCATTTTCTTTCTTTGTGTTTGAATCCACCACCAACATGAACTAATCCTTAGATGTTGGGGGTTGGAATGAATTTGGTTTAAGCATGTGAACATATGATTTGAACTTTTATCAGTTTTCTTATTTAATGAAGCATGTGATTTGGTTTTTAATGCTTTTGCGAGTTTAGCTAGCTTTCAATTGTTGTGTTGTTTTCAATTAAGTTCGAGAGAATTAATTATCAACTAGAACTAGAAAATTGCATGCCTAAGGTGAGAAAGGGGATAGAGATATACCGAGTAAGCCTTAGCCCCATTACAATCTTGAGCTTAATGTGTTTTGAATTACATAGGTTGAGATCGAGAGATGAAACTTGTGTTTTCAAGATAAAAACCGTGGTTGCTTGAGAAAGAACCATGCTTTTAAAATAAAACCCGTTGTTGCTTGAGAAAGAACAACGGTGATCTAAAGATTGGGTATTCATTAAAGAGAACGACTGGTAATTGTTTTGAGTCAGATGTTTATATGTGAGAACCATTGGATTTCCAACCCTCAACTGTTTTCTCTATCAAATTTTCTTAAGTTGTTTACTGTTCCGTGTTTGATTTGGTTTGTTTGCAATTAATTAGTTATAAACCACAACTCAAAATATCAATCGTTCAGTTAATAGCAATTGTAGTAATTGTGATACTTAGTTCCTAGTTCCATGTGTTCGATACTCGTACTTTCTAGTACTATTACTTGACTTCGACCCGTACACTTGCGGTAAGATTTAGGGGGGGTGATACCCACCTATCAAGATTTTGGCGCCGTTGCCGGGGAACTAGTTGCAACTGATAGCACTACCAGCTATAAGCGCTATTACATTGAACATTTTTTTTATTTCATCACTTTCAGTTTTTGGATTGCTAATTTTGTTTTCTTTCCGTTTCAGGTACTAATTGGTTTATGCCAAGGAAAACCCGAGGGGAAGGAATCGAACCACTCGATCCAGAAATCGAAAGAACCGCCCATCGATTACTCAAAGAATCAAAAGTTAAAAGGCAATTGAAGATGGGCGACGAAGCTCCTCCAAAAAAGACATCCTATGTGGTCGTTTGCCAATCCTAATGTGGCAGCCGCACGGATAGGCGTCCAACCTCCCACTACTGGGGCGAACTCTTTTGAGATCAAGCCGAGTACCATTGTGATGGTACAGCAGAATCAGTTCGGGGGAGCGCCAACTGAAGATCCCCATGCACATCTTCGCGGGTTTGAGCAGATTTGTAATACATTCAAGATTAATGGGATGGAGGAAAATGCGATCAAACTGAGGTTATTCAGTTTCTCCCTAAAGGGTAGAGCTGAAATATGGATAGAGGGTTTGCCAGCGGATCTGATCACTACATGGGCAGAACTGAAAGCCGCATTCCTCCAGAAATTCTTCCCACCGGGAAGAACCGCTCAATTAATGGCTGACATTACTCATTTCGCGCAATGGGATCAAGAGACCTTGTATGAAGCGTGGGAGAGATACAAAGACATGATCAAGAAGTGCCCTCATCATGGATTGCAAGGTTGGGTCATCATTCAAACGTTCTTCAGTAGACTTCACCCGCAGTTCAAAAATGACATCACAGCTGCAGCGGGTGGAGCCATAATGGAGAAAACATATGAGGAAGCATGCAAACTGATCGAGAACCTAGCCGAACATAGTTTTTCTACTCCACGATCAGCCGTCAGAAAAGTTGCAAGTGTTCAAGAATCGGATGAGCTGAAGGAAATAAAAGCTAAACTAGCTGCGATCACGAACCACCTGAAAGGAGGAAGTCCACAAGAACCGGAGCAAGTTCAGTTCTTACAGAACCGGAACAACCAACCGAGGAATGATCCTTTCTCGAATACCTATAATGAGGGGTGGAAAAAGCACCCGAACTTCTCTTGGAGTCAACCCGGTCAACAACAGCAAGGTAATTTTTCTAACTTTTCTAATTCTTTCAATACTAACAATATTTATCGTCCTCCAGGTTTTAACCAAAGGAATTTCAAAGAGGGACCATCTATGGAGAAGAAACCGGGGCTGGAGGATATGATGATGAAGTTCATGACCAAGATGGACAGCACGGTTGGAGAGTTAGCGAGCACGGTTAATACTGTAAAAGATGCGACCGATCAGAACACCGCATCCATCAGAATTCTAGAGAGGCAAGTGGGGCAGATTTCGGAAGCCCTACAAAACCGACCCCCTGGAACCTTGCCGA
Source organism: Saussurea involucrata (assembly GCA_033807775.1). Taxonomy (NCBI): domain Eukaryota; kingdom Viridiplantae; phylum Streptophyta; class Magnoliopsida; order Asterales; family Asteraceae; genus Saussurea; species Saussurea involucrata. Next base: position 176,702,375 of record CM066321.1, read on the forward strand.
GTCAAACCGAGAGGAAAAACCGGGAAGAATGTAATTCCATTTATCTGAGAAGTGGCAAGGAGCTGAAGGGAGACTCTACAAGAGAGCCGGCATAAAAAAACCGATCATAAAGAGAAAGAGGTTGAGACGGTAGACATGGATGAGTCGGAGGCCAATGAAGATATTGAGATGGAGGAAAACCCGGAGGATGAAGAGAAGAAGAAGGAGCAATCAAGGGTCCCAAAGCAACTACCGGTCAAACCAGTAGTCAAACCGTTCGTGCCACCACTACCATTTCCAAATCGAGTGAAGGAACGCAATGATGAGGAACAGTTCAAGAAATTCCTCGACATCTTCAAGAAGCTTCACATCAACATCCCATTCGCGGAGGCACTTGCTCAAATGCCGACGTACCTCAAATTTATGAAGGAGATCCTATCAAAGAAAAGGGGAATCGAGCATCAGTCTACCATTACACTCACTGAAGAGTGTAGTGCAATCATTCAGAACAAGCTTCCCCCGAAGCTCAAAGATCCAGGGAGTTTTTCAATCCCTATTCAAATTGGGAAGCTTAATTTTGATAAGGTATTGTGTGATTTAAAAGCTAGTATTAACTTAATGCCTTTATTTGTTTTCATGAAACTCGGATTGGGAGAGGTGAAGCCGACATATATGACGCTTAAACTCGTGGATGGATCGATCGTGTACCCATATGGAGTGGTAGAGGATGTGCTAATCAAGGTCGGCAAGTTCTACTTCCCGGTGGACTTCGTGGTGCTAGACGTCGATGAAGATATAGAAGTTTCGCTGATATTGGGAAGATCTTTTCTGGCCACGAGTAGAGCTTTGATCGACATGGAAGAAGGCGAGGTGACTCTAAAGGTTGGTGATGAGAAGGCGGTGTTCAAAATGTTCGAGAGCAAAAGAGGTGGAAGTGAAGAGGAACCGGGTAAGCACGAAAGGCCTAAGGAGTGATCGGAAGGAAGGTCGAGCCACGATCGAAACCACGGCGCTAGGTGGGAGGAAACCCACCGAGGTTTGCGTTTTCTTTTACTGTCTGCGTTTTTGAGTGTTTTTTATTTACAAAAAAAATATAAGTCTGAAATATAGACTTATGCGACTTGTGCCGCGGTTCACAAGCCGCGTGCCAAGTCGCGGGACCCTCTGTTGGGTTTTTCCCTTCTTGCTTTGTGTGTTTCGTTTCTTTCTTTCTTTCGCTTTTTGCTTTGTTGCCTTTTGCTTGTGCAGTCTCTCTCTCTCCCTTTTCCCCGATGTCTCTGATTGGCGCTCGAATCTTACAAAAATTTCCTCCATCTGGGCAAACAGGTACGCTCTAACTTTGTCTGTTTAACGAGTGATGTATGATGTTTGGCTTCTTAGTAGTAAACGAGATGCAACAAACCTAAGTTTCACTTAGGTTTGGGGTGCTTCATTTTTCATCATCAACACACTCAATTTTAATCCTGTGCAAACCTCGGTTTCACCGAAGTTTGGGGTTGGCGTTTGTTTTGACAAACCTAGGCCACGACCTAGGTTTGGGGTGCCCATTTTGAAAATGTTTAGGCTAGCGCTTTGATGCTTCTTGTTAATATTTTGTCTTGCGTGTCTGATAACTGCCATAACTGCACAACGATACTTGGTTGATTTGGTGTCTCCTAAACCGACAGTTGCACATTGGGGACAATGTGTGGGTAAGGTTTGGGGTTGCCCAATCGGGCCCACGTTATGCACGTAGATTTCCTGCACTTCTGAGTGTCTAGATCACTTTAGCTAAATTTTTTTGTTTTGAATGATTGAGACCGACCATTGTGGGAAGAATCTTGTGATAGTGACGTGACCATTAGGGAAGGACCGGGAAAGGACATGACTAGGGACATTAGTGGAGACCACCCAATAGCGAGTTTTGAGCCTAAAATACGTTATTCATTTCGAGGGATTCATACACTTGATTCATATACACTTTTTCGAATTCCTTGTCGTGAATATAGAGTGATCTCGCTATATTATTGCATTGAGTAGCAAAGACAACCATCGGGATATTGGGTAAGGGTATAGTAGACCATATCGTGTGGACCGTAAGACATGATTCCAGGCAATGTGTGTTTTGTTTTAACCCATTTTTAGCTATCGTACCTTCCGACCCATTATGTGTGTACCCATAACCCATTTTTGCAGCCAAACACTTACTGTATTCGTTTCTAAACCCACCATTTAACCAATAGCCAATAAACCTAGCCAACCCTTATCCAAAAGTGTGTCAATCCAAAGCAGTACAGGCCAGTTATGAAAATAGAATGAAAAGAGGGCCAATGCAGCCCCAATGCAAATAAAGAGGACCAATGAAGTCCCAAGTTAAAAAAATACAGTTAGTTAAATAGTATTTATAGCAGCTAAATAAGAGAGTCAAAGCGACTCCAACAGTGACAAAGAGGGCCAAATGATAGGAATTGAAGTTATAAAGTTCAGAATTGCTAAAGTTTGACACACCAAGGATCTTTAAACCGTTTTACCCATCACTTCTTAGCCATAACCTTAGCCCCGTTACAACCCGTGTAAAGACCTGGATGATCTTCTAGAAAACGTGATTACGGTATGCTACCACCTTTACTGATATTCCCTGTCTTGCTACTTGATTCCTTCCTGAGATCAACTTTTTGGACATTTGTGCGTCTTTCATTAGAGTTGTCATGCAATATTTGAGTATTCTTGTACATAACTTCCTATACATGACAACATGTGCGACAACCTAGGTTCGATCGAAATGAGAGTATCCTGTGAGGTAGGGTCGAGGCGAAATGTTTTCCCTAGTATGTTTGGACCTAGTACAACCTTGATGTAATTGGAACAGTCACGAGTTCAACTCACAATGAAAGGTCATAGATCAAACCGAATAAGGATGAGGCGAGAGTGAGATAGGCATTCACGGGTATAGGAAATCACCAGTGCATTACGTGGTACCGATTGAGAGTTGTGCAGTTATTATTTCACTGATATGTGCGTTTACTCTATTTTATCGCTAATTTGCTTGGGGACAAGCAACGCTCGGTTTGGGGTTGTTGATAACGCCACTTTTTGGCGTTATTTTCGGTTCTCAAACCAATGAGATTGGCTTGTATTCGAGCAAAAAGGCGGAATTTTACGCTTTATTTAGTGAAATGTGCAGGTTATTTAAAAAGCAGTAATCATCAAGAAAATAAGTTAAAAAGAGCCCAAAAGAGCCAAAACGAAGCCCAACGGAAGCCCGATATCCAAGTCCAAGACCCGCGCCCGAACCAGGATCCGAAGCTGACCCAAACCACATCAGAAAAGCGCGCGACTTGTGCCACGACTTGCAAGTCGCGGGACAAGTCGCTTAAGTCCCTGTTTCAGCCTATTAGTTTGGCGTTTTTCCAGATTTTAGGTCATTCTCGACACAGCCCTCACACGATGAACGGCAGCGACTTGGGGGCGATTTTCAGAGGTTTTTCGGAGCTTTTGGAGCCACGATAGAGGATCGATTGGAGTCACGTTCAACACGTAAAGTAGATACGAGCACACGAGAAGGGAGTCACCATTACATTCATCGTTCCCATATTCATTATGTTTGCACACGTTCTTCCATTTTCTTTCTTTGTATTTGAATCCACCACCAACATGAACTAATCCTTAGATGTTGGGGGTTGGAATGAATTTGGTTTAAGCATGTGAACATATGATTTGAACTTTTATCAGTTTTCTTATTTAATGAAGCATGTGATTTGGTTTTTAATGCTTTTGTGAATTTAGCTAGCTTTCAATTGTTGTGTTGTTTTCAATTAAGTTCGAGAGAATTAATTGTCAACTAGAACTAGAAAATTGCATGCCTAAGGTGAGAAAGGGGATAGAGATATACCGAGTAAGCCTTAGCCCCATTACAATCTAGAGCTTAATGTGTTTTGAATTACATAGGTTGAGATCGAGAGATGAAACTTGTGTTTTCAAGATAAAAACTGTGGTTGCTTGAGAAAGAACCATGCTTTTAAAATAAAACCCGCTGTTGCTTGACAAAGAACAACGGTGATCTAAAGATTGGGTATTCATTAAAGAGAACGACTGGTAATTGCTTTGAGTCAGATGTTTATATGTGAGAACCATTGGATTTCCAACCCTCAACTGTTTTCTCTATCAAAGTTTCTTAAGTTGTTTACTGTTCCGTGTTTGATTTGGTTTGTTTGCAATTAATTAGTTATAAACCACAACTCAAAATATCAATCGTTCAGTTAATAGCAATTGTAGTAATTTTGATACTTAGTTCCTAGTTCCCTGTGTTCGATACTCGTACTTTCTAGTACTATTACTTGACTTCGACCCGTACACTTGCGGTAAGATTTAGGGGGGGTGATACCCACCTATCAGTGGGCCTCCAACGGCGACAATGCCCTGGTCATAGTCGCAGTGGCATTGTCGCGCAGAAGGAGTTTTGGGCGAATTCAAACAGAAGGTGGTCAGTGGGCAGCGACTATGCCCCGCGACATTGCTAAAGGCATAGTCGCGAGGGCGAGGTCGCGAGAAAGGGACGAACTGCTGCTACTTATTTCGTTTTGAGAGTTTTGAGCATCATTTCTTCCTTCTTTGCTGTAGCCGGTTTTCTCTCCCTACTTAGGCGATTTTCTCATCTTTCTCCTCCATTCTCTCTTCATTTCATGCTTTGAGCTCCATAGTTAAAGCGGAGGGTTGCTATCTTGGTTCTTGCTATAACCTTTGGGAGTCGTCTTCTTCATTTAAGACATCAAGAGTTAGTCACCCATTTTCTAGGGTTTCTCCAACCCTCTCATATCTCCTTCAAGAAAGGAAGTTTGAAGTTCATCTTGGTAACCTAGAAGCATTTTGTTGGTGGATTCAAGTTGTAGTTGAGGTAATCTTCTCTTCTCTTCGTTTTGGAAATTAGGGTTTCGATATATTGGTGGTTTTGGATGTATTATTTGGGGGAATTGATTCCAAGTGTTTAGGGACAAATACTTATGATTGGAAACTTGTGAATCTAGGTTTTGGAAGCTTTGGCTTGAAGATCCAAGTTTCTTCAAAGGAGCTTACGTTTGGGGAAAATCTAGATTTAGCCTAAATCTAGCAAGGTGAGTTCAAGTTGCTTTGTGAAAACTTTGTACATGCCAAAATGTTTGTTTTAAAGTATTTGTGTGCTTTATATAAAATTATCACTTGTTGAGTAATTAGTGGGTTTTGATTTATTTAAAGAGTTGAGCTTTACAAATCTTGTAAAACACCCACATTTGGAGATTTTGATCAATCTTGACTGTATGAATATTTTGAGAGTTGTAAACCTTTTATTTTGGGCCGATGGCCAATTGAGAAATCAAAAGGGTAAAGATTTTAGTAACGATGTATTTTGGTTTACGTAACCATGTGAACAACACGTATTTAGCCAAACGTTTATTTTGGCCTTTAAAGGCTTGATTTATACTCAAATGAGTGTTTTGAGTGTTTGCCGATTTTAGTAGTTCAAGGTGGAGCCTTGGAGGTGTTATGTGCTTAATTGCGTTTTATTTGAGTATGTGCATGATGTGAGTTAGATGCATTTAATTTGCATGAATTGATGTTGATAGACGATCATTAGATCTTTTGAGCAGAGGGCTCGGTTTTGGACTCGGTTGAGTCTCGAGGGCATTCGCTCAGTTTTAATAAGCTCGACGTGGGCTTAAGATTTGAATTGCATTATATTTGATGTGTACATGATTTGAATGCATTGGTTATTCTTTTGGATTCATATTTATATATTTAAGTCGAGTAAGCTTGTTTCGGATGGTGGGTTTCCAAGGTAAAGATCCAGCAGGATTGAACTTGGTGTTTTGGACTAAAGACCTAGTATGGTTGATGTCTAAGAGGGGCTAAAGACCTAGTATGGTTGATGCCGAGGATGGACTAAAGACCTAGTATGGTTGATGTCTAAGAGGGGCTAAAGACCTAGTATAGTTGATGCCGAAGATGGACTAAAGACCTAGTATGGTTGATGTCTAAGATGGGCTAAAGACCTAGTATGGTTGATGTCGAAGATTGACTAAAGACCTAGTATGGTTGACGTCATGTGTTTTCCACATGCAAGAAGCTTACTTGTATTTATTAATTGTAGTCTAATTTATGTGTCTGCCACATTCGATGAGATCGGGTCTCCCCTGTCACCGAAGGGTGTTGATTTCGGGTATTTTATTTATTCGCGTTGTTGAGGTTATATTGTATACATATGGATTGTTTTCCATGATTGATGGACGGATTTATGTTACGTTCTTATGGGATGTTTTAACCATTAGAGTTTTATTCGCATTGGCAATTATTTGAGAAATTATTATTTAATTAACTCTTGATGTGAGTTTTGGATTTGAGTCCTTTGCAGAGAAACGATTTTCATTGGAAGCTTTCCTTACAGAAATTGTGTGTGCTTGGAAAATGGGTGGTCGGTGTCTTTTATACAAACCCATTTTGGAAAATCATTTATTAAGTTGAATCTCTTGGTTTATCAAATGATTTGCTCATGATGTAAACTCTTGAACTCACTAGGCGTTAGCCTAACCTTTTTATTTGTAGGCATGTGCAACAGGTTCAGGTGAGGAATAGCTTTAGCTACACTGTGAATCGATGAGTGCTAGTAAAGTGCACGGGAAGTGAGATGCTTAGCGAAGTCTTCCGAACTTTTGGGATTAGCAACTTTTTTTGGGTTAAGTAACACCGCCTAGAGTTGTTAGTTGTTCAATTTGTGATGTTTAAACTTTGAGGTATTTTCAAGGATGATATGTAGAAGTAATTTTACCATCTTTTAGTTATTTTATTGAAATTAAAGTTAGTTGTTCGTCCCAATTTTGAGGGTGTTACATAAGCCATTACAAAGAACCATCTAAAATTTCTCTAAGTATGAAAATGTTTTCAAAGTATGCAAGGAGATCATGAGGTCATCTTCAAATCTTTGATGACCCAACACCACCTCAAAGCTAAAATCGGTTTGCGTTCCCCGTTGAAAGACGGAGGTTTTCACGACGCAAAGGTCTTAAAGGTACATCCCCTCACTGTCTTCGATTCATTAGCCACAATTGGAGTTGACATAGAGTGATCTCCCACCACGGTCGGAGGTAAACTAGATGCCTCAGTCTTGGTCTCATTCCCGCTTTTAGTTCGCCCTTCTGATGTATTCTTGATCTGATTTTCCAACAATGCATGTAGAGTATCTTGTAGTTTACCCATCTCATCCGTAAACTTCTCCTCGGTAACAAAAGCTTGTTTCTGGTTTCTCCTCGGGTTGTCTAACTGACTTCCTCCTCCTACTGAAGCGGTACTTTTTTGGTGTAGGGGTTCACGCACTTCAGGTGCTCTCGCACTTTTAGTTCAATGGGTGGTTGGCTTCTTCTTCCCTCCGCAGGTTGCCACACCAGTCCCAACTGCCTGAGAGACAGCTCGCAACGGTGGCCTTCCTCATCCTCTTCCTCGGCCTCCGCCCCTTTCGCGGGTGGCCGCTCGTCTCGGAGGGTTCACCGGTCCCTCCTCAAAGATCTCCTACACTCGAATCTCTCCTACAACAGGAGTTGTACCCACCACGGGCATGGATCTACTCCTCAAGCTTCTTTCAGACATTCTGGATTACCGGAACAAACCAAGAAAAGTACTTAAGACTACTGCTCAGGAATAATAAAGAAATTTAGGCATATACATGTACCTGTAAATTCGCAATTACACTGGCCAGGTGTAATTCCGAATCTACCTTACATGACTGTCGTTTCTACCCTATATTAGTCTTATCCCTATTATAGTGTCCTCCTAGCGAATTCTTGATTCTCAGTTGTGATTTCTACTTCCACAGTTTAAGTCTAGGCCCGTCCGGTCACCTAAATCCCTTAAACTATGGCTTTGATACCAATTTGTAACAACCCAAACTAAAATAAAGCATAGCATTCATAATAATATAAACATCCCAAAATCTGTCTCAAAATTTCTTTTACATATGCCTTCAAAACTAGGTTGGCGGAAACAACCTATTCACAACTGAGATTAACATAAATTCTATAAGTAAGGTAAAACTATAACTCTAGAAGCACCCGTACTCTAAGCCCGCTCCTTTCCCTTACCAGAGCTTCCTACAACCTGTTTACCTGAAAATGTTTAGTTTGGAAAATGCGAGGGTTAGACCATGAGGTCTAGTGAGCTCCCTCAACAGTTTGATAACAAGCATATAAAAAAGTTTGTAACTTTCAAACATAACAACTTTAATACAAAACTTTCAGATAACTCAACTCATGTAAATGGCACACTGAAGTCAGTCGAAAGTGACAACGTGTCAGTCTCACATTGCCTTACTGGGTCACTCCTCCCATGGCATAAACGGGACACCCCCCCCCCCGGTATGAGCACTGGCGGGCCACACCCCCCGACTTAGCCGATTTACATCTAACAACAATGTATGCATACATCTCAAATAAGCTTTCGTACAATCAAAAATCATGCGATAAAACATAGCATTTATTCACATTTACTTACTTTAGAAAACACGTTTTAAAACACGTATTTTTAGTTAGAAAAACTCACCTGGCGTTCTTAACAACTCTTCTTCTTTTACTTCTGACTTTCAATCGGGTTACCTGAGTAATGGAATGAAAGAGATAAGCTGACTAGATACTACTTAACCGAACACTCTACTTTCCGGATGAAACTAACCGGTCACTCTACTTTCCGGTCGATACTGCTATCCGGACAACCAAACTTACCGGATACTACCCGGACGACTATGCTATCCGGATGTCACCATTTCGGACAACCCCTTTATCCGGACAGTCATCCCGTCCGGGTTCCTTACCGGACACTTTGTCCGGGTACCTGCAGGAACTTTTCGGACGACGAGGTCTGTGACTTTAATGGAATCGAAACATGCAAAAAAACTCTTAACCAAAACGATTTCACGATACCCACAACATACTTACTTCTTTCCTTACCATTTCTTTGCTACTTAACACAATTATGATTGTCTAATTCCTTTTAAAGCATCCTTTTCAACTCTTAAACAAAAACCCTCAAACAATCCAATCAAACCTACTCTAGCAGTGAAGATCAAATGCAAGAATAGAAATCAAAGATTACCTGGAATCTCTTGATGAGGGGTTCTTCTTCCAATTGTAGATTGATGATACTTCCTCTCCAATTTACATTTGAACAATTTTCTTTCCCTGCTCTCTCTCTCTCTCTCTCTCTCTCTCTAAGCCGCCACACACACACAAATGATTAGCTCATAGGGTTTTGAGCCCAATTTAGGAGTTTTTATACTTTCTTAACAAAATACAACTCAGCCCCTGAACTTACAACTTTACAAAAATTCCCCACAAAACTTAATCTTTTCAATTAAGACCCTGGTTATTACATTTTTTGCTTCGTCTTTTCTAGGTTAGATGGTGTTGCTGTTAAATTACATTTTCAAGACATCAACATATATATAATTTAGTTTTTTGTTAACAAAGATTTTAAATCTTTTATCTATTTTTTCTACGTTAGATGGTGCTGTTAAATTACTCTTTTCAAGACATCAACATATATATAATTTGATTTTTGTTAACAAACATTCTAAGGTGACGTTTGGTTTGTACATTCTGGAGAAATCTGATGTAATTAGAATGTTGAATTCCATTGACCAAATTTCATTCCTTTGTTTGGTTCGTTCTCGTGGAATGTGATGGAATTGGAATGTTGAAGGGGTGTTCACCGGATCTGGTAAGGATTCACGGAGGTCTGGATGATTCATATGTGTGTGTGTGTGTGTGTGTGTGTGTGTGTATACACACACATAGAGAGAGAGAGGATCTGGGGAAAATCTAAAAAAACGGAAAACTAAAGAACACACTGGTGGCACTTCATCTGGACGGTATGCATATGTACATAAAAAAATATGTTGTTTTTTTTGTTTTTATGCATAAATGCACTATGCATTTGTGCAAATGTACATGCGTATGTTACAAATTACATGTGTGCACAATTGCATACCGTCTAGATAAAAGGCTATCAGGATGTTATTCAGTTTTTCAGTTTTTTGAGCTTTTCCATGAACTTGACCCTGTATATATATATATATATATATATATATTTATTTATATAGAGGAAAAATTATGTGAGAAGTTAAACATTATGCGAGAAGTGTGATATCATATATGATTACACAACATGTGGGTGTGTTTAATCATATATGATTAAACGCCTATGTATTTCCAATGTAACATGTGTTTAATCATATATGATTAAGCTTGTGTATCATATATGATATCACAATTCTCGCATTATCGCATCAGGTTTAACTTCTTGTTTGAACCTGTCCCTATATGGCTATATATATATATATAGGACGGTAATCAAATGAGAACCATAAAAAGATTGAGGACCGTGAGGACTAATCTTAATCATTCAAGGGTTTTAATCGAGGGTCATTAAAAACGATGGCATTTCTTGTAATATTAAGGGTAAGATTGTAATTTAAGCTTCTCCCATCCTCATCTTCTTCTATACGCCTCCTCCATCTTCACAAAATTCTCTCTAAAAATGTAGAATCACTTCAAATAACAAATCTCAAAAATCCTGCAATCGACGTTCAATTCCTGGCTTCCTGCCGGCCGAGAAACAACCCCGACATCTCCGACCACCGCTTGTTCTTCCTCAAAAACCACCATCGCCGTCGTCTCATCGGCCTTTTCTGACCTAAACCTCCACCGCAATTATCTGAATTCTTCCCTGCAATTTCTTCTTGTAATCGCATTGGTAATCTGCATCTGAATCCTCTATTTTTCAATCTTAATTCTAAATTTTTTAGGGTTTTTTTCGTGAGACTGTTTTTTCATGGAAGAACCAGACCAGGTGGTTCTGTTGGTTTGAAGAAATCGATGAAAATAATTTCAAGCCTCTAAAATCTGATCGATCTGGATCAGATGGTGATAGGAACCTAAAACCGACCCCTGCTACAAGTTCGATTTCCGGTAAAAAAAATCGAGTGGTGACTTTAAAGCTGCATTTGGTTCGAATTTAGGTTCTGACTCAAAGTCAAAAGGAATTAAGGGTGGTTCGACCTCTGGTTCTGGGAAATTTGTCGAAGCTAAAAAAGAATCTGTTGAAAAGGGGAAATGCAAGTAGGGACAGGTGATGTTCTTAAGCAAATTGTTGATTATGTCCAATTTTCAAAGCCTAATTCTGCTCCTGGTAATTCTGTCAACGTTGAGGTAGAGAGGAACTTAGTTTAATCCGGGGAACTGTGAAGTTTGGTTGATTCCATTGTCTGTAAGGTTGGATTTTAATTTTGTTTCAGATTTGAGTCTTAGGTTTGATTTTGATTGGGTTTTCTTATTATCAGATATGAACTAGTATTATAGACACAAATTGTATTTTATTTCATTAGGTGAAATAAGGTTAGTACGTGTATCGTCTGTTGAATTTGTGTGTTTCACTTGGTGAATCTGTGTTTTGTATGATGAATTTATGTGTTTCATATGGTGAATCTATGTGCTTTATATGGTGTAATTGTGTGCTTCATATGGTGAATCTGTGTGATGAATGAATTTGTATGTTTCATATGGTGAATCCATGTAATTCATATGGTGAAATTGTGTGCTTCATATGGTGATTCTACATGATTCATATGGTGAAACTGTGTGCTTCATATGGTGAATCTATGTGATGAATGAATTTGTATGTTTCATCTAGTGAATCTTGTTACTAAAATGACGATTATGCCCTTTTCATGTGGTGAATCAGCTTTTAATTAAAACCAATTGATCAAAACCAAATTACGGCTTAGATTGGTTCTCAAGGTTCTCAATCTTTTTTTGGTTCTCACATGATTTAACCCCTATATATATAGGGTCAGGTTCAGTGGAAAACCTCAAATAACCGAAAAACTAAAGAACACCCTTACAGACATTGATTAAACACAATCCAAAAGATATTAATAATAAGTCATTAAATTAATTAAAATTAATGAAAAGGGTAGTAAAGTAATTTGGCCACTATACCCTACCGCCAAAACAAAACAAATCCACCCCAACTAATCACTACTCCCGGTCATAGATCCACCTCCATGAGTTTTCCGGCGAAAACTTGCAGATTCCGGCGAGTTCACGGTTTTCCGGCGAGTTCACGGTTTTTCCGGCGATGCTTGTTGTCGACTGCCAAACTTCAGAAAATCACAGATTACTTAGTGGTTTTCAATTCAAAAACTTGTAATCTAATCCAAACTGAAAAACAAAAACGTTTGTGAAAGAAAAACGATCAAAAACAAGTCGATATGCACAAATGCATGTATATGCACTTGTGCATAGCATTTGTGGATGGTTGTTTCCAAGGAGGAAGAAGAAGGTGGAGAAGACAGAATCAAAAAGTTTCCAACAAACATAAAATCAACTACACAATTTCAGATCTAAACAACCAGTTCACAAAATCGAATTGTAGATATGCACTTGTGCATATTATGCACATGTGCATATAATGCACCTGTGCATATAATGCACCTGTGCATATTATGCACCTGTGCATATAATGCACCTCTGCATATTATGCACAGATCTGACGTTTTTCTACTGAAACGCGATCGGTGATGGAGAAGAAGACGGAAAACCCAAGCACGGTCTGTTCGAGACGAAGGTGAAGACGAAAAAAACCCAAACCTTGAAACGGAAAGGTCACGTGGTTGCAGTCACTGGTGACGGAACCAACGACACACCAGCGCTCAAAGAAGCAGATATCGGACTCTCGATGGGGATTCAAGGCACTGAGGTGGCTAAACAAAGATCGGATATCATCATCTTAAACGACGATATCGCCTATGTTTCCACCGTATTGATGTAAGGTCGGTGTGTATATAATAACATCTAGAAGTTCATTCAATTTCAACTCACGGTAAACGTTGCAGCTCTTGTTATCAACTTCATTGCAGCGGTTTCAGCCGGTGATGTGTCGCTAACGGCGGTGCAGCTTTTGTGGGTGAATCTAATCATGGATACTTTGGATTTGGATCTAGGAAAGGAAATGAAACGAGAAGAGAAGAGATGGAGAACAAACAGAAATTAAGGTGGTGGCGACCGACGGTGGTGGCGGCCTGCGGTGGTGGCGGCTGTAGAGAAGAGAGAAGAGAGGGTAGGGTTTGAGGTTGTGAGGAGAGAGAAGAGAGGGTAGGGTTTTTTAAATGTGAGTCTTTCATTTTTTTTGCCAATTTTACCCCTATTGCATCTTAAGTAATATAGTAATATACCCTTTAACTTTGATTTATTTACAAAATTGCCATTGAAATATTAACCCTTGATTTATCTTATCCTATGTTTATGAAGATGTTCCTTGGTTTTTCAATTATTTGAGGTTTTTCCTTGAACCTCCCTCTCTCTCTCTCTATATATATATTTTCGTAAATTACAGAAAATGGGTAAAGTACAACAATTCTCTCATTTCTAATGAAGGTAGTAACTGAACGTTAGCATGATCGACCAAATCCAAGACAAGCATGTTAAGGTTAATTTGTAATAAAATAAAGGACTAGTTGTGTACAAAAATAAAACCTCAACCTCAACCACATCCATAATTTACTTCAAAAACAAATGGTCAACATTAGAAAAACAAGTCGACTATTCTACGCTCCGTTGACTAGTCAACAACGACTTTGAAGACTTCATATATACTTGCACAAAATTTCAGAAGATAAACTAGTTTTATATATGTACGAAAAATTAATTGTTTTAGCCGTTTATTGATTGGTGGTTTTATTTTTGAGTTATTTTTTTAATTTTAGAGAAAAGGTCGTTAGGTTCCTAAAAATAGGTTCGTAATTGCAATCTAACTCAAAAATACTAAAAAAAAAATCTAATTTAATTGATCATTTAAATTTTTTTACTCAGGTTCCCAATTATGGACCCAGATTCACAATTACAGACCTAGGTTTGCAATATGAAAAAAAAAAGATCAATCAAGTTTTTTTTGTTTTTTTTAAGGTAGGTTCACAATATGAAACTAGTGGCTATTTCAGTAAAATGGAAAGAAAATGGTTAGGAGATAAAACAATGATAAAAAATGGCTAAAACAATTAATTTTCTTATATATAATCTGTTATAAATATAATATAATATAATATAATGAATGAACATTTAAAATATATTGATTACTCTTATTTTCGAGATAATTTTTAGTTTTTTTGTTTAAACTGCCCAAAAAAGACGTTATAACAATATGTTGATAACCTTTTGTTACAATAGAAGCAGAAGTGATATGGATTATTCAAGAATCGAAGTTGATTTGCTTTATAAAAAGAAGAACTCAATGAACTTCTATGAAATGATTTCACGGGATTCAGTAACCAGGGTCGTTCCTGACATATTGTAGGCCTTGGGCGAGATGTAAAAATGGGCCCTCGATAAGTACGATTTTTTTTTCAATATGTTATATTTTTATCATCAGAAATAACACTGAGTTCAAGAAATATTAATAATTCATATAAAACTGTTTTTTCGAGAATTTCTAGACGCAAAATTAATCAATAATTATTTCTAAATTAATATTGTTTATCATATCATTTTTACCTTGCATCATAAATTCGTTTCACCGTCAAACACATCATATGATATACCTTAAATATATAGACCGACGTCATTTTATATCAGAAAACTAACTATTCAGAGTAACACTATATGCAGATTAATATAAATCGGTTAGGTTTCTATATCACCTCATACTAATGTTTTCACCATTTTAAACTTTTAGGGTTAATACATACTTTTACGAACCATCAATTTTAGAATCAAAATTCCATGTTGGTTATAAATTGAGATCTTATTCTTGTTGTAGATATAAGAGAATACTTAAATTATGCATTCAATATTAGGTAATCAGAAAGTCCATAATGTATGGAAAAACAAAGGTAATTTTGAAATCTTAAATATAGATAAACGGTGGATAGTCCCATATGGTTGGTAATTTTTTTCAAAATAAATAAACTTTTTTAGTAAATAACAAAAATCTACTATATTCTAATATAAATGTTTGAGCCCTTAATATACTGTTAAATTATTTTTGAGTCCTATTATGTACTAAAAAAATTGTGTATTATTTATTGTCTTTTTTTTTGAACTACTATTATATACTAAAAAAGTTTGGGCCCCTACTTTTTGTGCGTCCTTAATATAATGTTAATTTTTTTTTTGGTTCTATTAGACCATCCACATTGGTGATCTCATTTTTAAGATTGTGAATAAGACAAAAATACTTTTTTAAAAAAATAAATAAAAAAGAAAACATACAAACAATCTCAAACGAACCTAATCGCTCAACAAACTAAGATTGGTCAAGATTGTTGTTTTATTTTTTTAAAAAAATGACACATGTCATGATTTTATTGGTTTGTTTAGATTTTTATTAAATAAAACTTATTTTATTAGAAAATTGACTTTAATAAATAAATTAAAAAATAAAAAATATACCAAAATTCATGGTTTTCAATTCCCTACAAACAGAGACCAATGTTGACATATTTTCACCACACCAATTTTCTCAGGTTCACATGCCAATGTCTCCCAATTATTGTATAAAAAATAAAAAATATAATTTTTATAAAATAATATTGTAGATTAGATTGGATTGTAGGGGATTGTGGTTGGAGTATGAAAATTTTGAGATTGGATTGAAGTTGAATATTATGTAAGTGGATGAGAGAGAAAATAATATTTTAATTGAGATTGGATTGGTTGAGATTGTTGTTGTGGATGGTCTTAGATACTAAAAAATTGTCTCTTTTATTGACTATTTTTTAACTAGTACTATATACTATATAGTATATACTAAAAAAATTAGGCCCCTACTTTTTGTAAGCCGTTAATATAATGTTAAATTATTTTTAGATGTTATTAGATACTAAAAAAAATTGTGCTCTTTTATTGACTATTTTTTTTGAACTACTATATATACTATATAATATATACTAAAAAAAATTGGGTCCTGGGCCCAAAGCGTGCACCCAGCCCGCCCTCTTCTGACACGCCCTGTTGATAACATTTATTCTTTTAAAGTAAATGCGATATTTTTTGGATAAATTTCAACCTGAATTTGTATCTACAAAAATATGCTCATGATATCAAACATTTATTTATTTTGTTTTATTTTAAAAAAAAAATTAAAGCATCCCCAATAGATGGTCCATGATGCTGACTCATCAACACATAGACCGGTTCTACAAACTTTTTTACCATTGAGTGGCTTTTGGTTTTTGCCACCTCATTTGAGAGGTCCTCACAAAGGAACCACTCCACGAGGTTAAAGGCGAGGCCCCACATAATTTTATATTTTAGTAAATACATACATACCTATTAAAATAATGTATTATCTAATTTTATTTAGATATTTAATCAATTAAAATTTGTATTTAATAAGTATAGTCAAATTTAATTAGTTATTATTTTTATTTTATAAACATTACACTTTATATTTATCATTATCAATTTTAATTTTTTTTATTATTGTAACTTTTATATATAACATGTAAATTTTAGGGAATTTAATTAAAATACCCAAAGTTTGACTTTCCTTTACCAAAATACTCATTTTCTTACATTTTTACCAAAATACCCATTTTTTCCGCAAAGGGGTCTGCGATCGCGATCGCGGGCAGAGACCATTTTTGACTCTTTTTGAAACTTTTACCCCGCGATTGCGGGGAGTGTCCCGCGGTGATGATTTTGAATTGATATTTACACTTTCAACCCCTATACTTATTTACTTATTTTACTTTATATCTTTTACTTTCTTAATTTTAATTTTACATTTAACACATATAATCGTTTATCAACTAAAATACGTTAAAAAAAATACGTTTTAATTTTAACAAGTTAAACCATTATAATCGTCTCTTCGATACGTTCGAAATAAGCCAAATATTGAATTTTTTTGATTTATATATTTTAATATATATCATATACACTACATAAAAATATTTTTTATATTTAAAATTCATATTATTATAGTTAATTATTTAATTTATGGTACTCTTATAGTTAAAATACGTTTTATTTATTTTATTATCGATGGTCTAAGTGTAAGTATTAAAAATTGGTGGAGGCTTTGTGATGGACAGACATCGATCCTTTTGTGCATACTCTGTAACTGCAAATACTTCAGCTCCAAACACACATGAATCATCATTCGCCAAATACCCATTTTCACAATTGTTAAATGAGTCTAGTGATACCAACTTGTCAAAACCCCATTTCATATTCTTCTCGTGAAACCTTGTCCTATTGCCATTCACGATATCTATAAACACATACAAATAATAATAATGTAAAACGATTTAATGAATTAGTTAATATATGATTATTATGTTAATGCGATAGGAGTGTAAAACAAAATTGAAAATACGTTAAAAAAATGAATTTTAAATATAAAAAATATTTTTTATGTAGTGTATATGATATATATTAAAATATATAAATCAAAAAATATTCAAGATTTGACTCATTTCGAACGTATCGAAGAGACGATTATAATGATGTAACTTGTTAAAATTAAAACGTATTTTTTTAACGTATTTTAGTTAATAAACGATTATATGTGTTAAATGTAAAATTAAAATTATGAAAGTAAAGGTATAAAGTAAAGTAAGTAAATAAGTATAGGGGTTGAAAGTGTAACATTTCAATTCAAAATCATCAAATTTGAAGGAATTCGGTCCACCGCGGGACACTCCCCCGCGATCACGGGGTAAAAGTTTCCAAAAGTGTCAAAAATGTTCCCTGCCCGCGATCGCGGACCCCTTTTGCGGAAAAATGGGTATTTTGATAAAAATGAGAGAGAAATGGATATTTTGGTAAAAGAAAGTCAAACTTTGCGTATTTTAATTAAATTCCTTAAATTTTAACTATTTATAATTTTAATTGTTGTTATAGACATTATAATTAGTTTTAATTATTATAATTTTTTATTATAAAACTATGGATCGGTCCATGAATGAGAGTAAAAGATTTATAAAATATGTAGGAGAGAAAAAGTAACGTGCCAAAGAAAAAAGCTGACGTGACTAAACCATAAACTTCTAAAGAGGCCCATAATTATGGATGCTCTTACAAGCCATGAGTACCCGTACCCTTTGAACCCCTGCCACCTCAGCGCCACATCAGCTTTTTTCATTCCTACCCTCCATACCCAAAAGTGGAGTACCAGTACCCATTGAACCCAATACTACCCACCCCTCACACATCCCTCACACACCCCTCTCGGGTTCACCGGGTTCCCGAACCCGCAGCCCTCGAGCCCGCTCCAAACCCAGCCCCCCTTTACCCCTACCCGCGCCCTTACCCGCCTTCCGCTACTCATGGCCTTATAAGATATTTTTTTAAAATTATGTATAAAAACAAATGATTATAACAATCTAGATAATTTTTATATAGATTAATCATAATTTTTTGATTTTTGGCAAAAGGACAATATAAATAAATAAAAACACTTTTATTATTTTAAGATTTAATTTGTAATTACATATTTGGATAAAACAATTTAATAATATAATATCATTATTGTAGAAGTTACGTCGTTTTCATTTTATTCTAAAAAATACTTAACATAAATTATTAATAAGATGAAGATAGGTGAAAATACTTAACATAGAAGTTACGTCGTTTTCATTTCATTTTAGTCCATAAAAAATACAATTAATAAAATTTTAATTACTATAGGTGAAAATCATAAACATAATATCACTATTTTATATTTACACCCCAAATCAAACAAATTTGTCCAAATTAATAAACATCAAAGGAAGGGTACCCATACTTTCCACATTTTTACGTCACAATCCAAACTACCACTGTAAACTTTATAAGAGGTACCACTAGCATCAGCACCTGTACAACTATCCACTGCAGCAGCCAAACACTTGATTGGACCATTATGCCCCTCCAACACACCTACTCGAATATATTTTATTCCATCAATACCCTTCCTCCAAATCCTAACAGTTTTATCCGCCGACCCACTCACCACCAAATCCCCAACCACCTCAATACACAAAATCGCCATGCTATGTCCCCTCAGAGCACCGGCAACCACCATATGCCGCCCATCGCCACCACCACCACCTCCTGCCTTTTCCCACACAATTATCGACCTATCACAAGCACCGGAGTACAAAAGATTTCCATCTGGACTTAAAGCCAATGCATTCACCGCCGACTTGTGTTTTTCCAAAGTGTCCACCAGCTGGTGATTTTTCTCTCCATCCTGTTTCTGCCACACCTTGATTTTCCGGTCAGCAGATCCGGTGTAAACGTATCCGTCGCGGGACACCACGATGGCGTTAATTGCGTCATCGTGCGCGTTCCAAACGGATTCCAAACACATAAAATCCGACGTCCGCCACACCTTGAATGTCCGGTCCCACGAGGCGGAGTAAAGAAGAGAACCGTCGTGGGACACCGCCAATGCCGCCACGGCGTCCACGTGATGCACCCACGTGCTCCGCTTGTTCCGCCGTATCTTGACGTAGTTTTTCGCCAAAAACATCTTCGTGACACGATCATTGAGCGTCGGCAACGTTGCGACTTTTGTCGATCGGATCATTTTCCGATCGTTCTCCTGGTCGATTTTCCAGACACAGATTTTATGATCGTGGTGGCCGGTGAATAACTTGTCACCGGCCATCACCATCGACTTCACCGGGCTCTCTCCGTATGCTAATAAGTTTAGCATCGGTAGAACTGGTGAAGGGTCTCGCGGCCAGACCCGGATTTGGGTGTCAGATGAGCCTGAGAGAAGGTGTTTTCCGGCGACGGTGAGGGTGGATATGGAAGCCGTGTGTGCTTTGAAGGTGGTGAGGTGGTGGTAGTTAGCGGTGGTTGATGGTTGTTTGGATGTTAACGAAGAAACCGATGCTAAACTTGCTTGTGAAGAAAGATGATTGGAATCCGGTGGAGATTCCGGTGCAATTTCTTGATCTTTTGACCACCGGCGGTTAGATTGAAGAAAACCCATTTGTTGTAATGGAATTCGATTGTATGATCAGTATGACTGTGAGCAACACGCACTTCGTCTATATATATATATATATGTATACAAAGGAATATAGAAGAAGGTGGGGCCCACAGAAGAGTTGTAAACCGGTTGACCCCGTGGAAATGGAGTAAAGATCGGGTGGATGACGGTTGTCAAGCAAGGTGTATCACCGCGTGGTCCGGGTTTGGGTCCGGTTGCGGTGCCTTTGCAATTTCATGTCTCCTTCGCCGTCTAATAAACATTTGACTAATTAATTAAATAATTATTGTATTGAATATAAATAAAAAATTTAAGTCCTAGTTGTTGTTTTTTTAATTTAGAGGCCATGGTGTTTGATTTTTGGATGTGGTGTAGAGGTTATTAGTATTTGAGTTTGTAATTAATAATCAGTTTTATATGTTAATTTTTATAAATCTAATAATCTATTAGTTAATTAAAAACCTCACAAATATTATCTACCTATTATATATTTATGTTTTAAAACTTTGAATTAAGTAATTGCAACTTGGGAATTGGACCTCTTCTTTCCTTTCTTGGATTGTAATGTGCCTGTGGGTTTTGGGACCACTTTTTTTCCTACCTCCATTATGCCACTTGTATGCTTTTATACGACATGTACATACATACAAAAACACACTCATTGCGTCCACGTACACGTATTAGAGATGGCCAAACAGGCCCGGATCCGGCCCGGCCCGCTAGAAGCCAGAAGCCCAGTCCACATAAAGCTTGGCCTGGCCCGACCTGACCCGCCCAAACCCCGGGCCTCGGCCTGCCTGGCCCAATCAGGCCTAGTATTTGGAAGTTTCACCGGCCCGGCCTGGTCCGACCCGAAGCCCGATTGCGGCCAGGACCCAAGCCGGACCGGCCCGACCCGTTTCGAATTTGAAAATCTGACCGTTATATAACGACTATATGACCGTTTTACATGATTTGTGACCCTTTTTTTGGTTTTTAATGGTTCCTCAACACTATAAATAGGAAAGTTGGTGTATGGGGTTACATACCAAATTACAAAACGCAAAAAACACAATTCTCGCTCACAATTCTCGATTTCTCGCTACCTCGTGTTCGTTTTTTGCAACTTCTCACTCTCCCAATTCTTCCATCTTTCGCTCAAAATGGCCGGCAGTGATGAATCAAACGAACAAATTATAATAAAACGTATTTTTAAGTATATTTGAGCGACCCAATTACACATTTTTAAGTGTATTAGATAATTAGAACAACATTTAGAAATTTTTTTAAAAATATTTTTTTTTGTGAAAGCCTGGTTTAAGGCCCGGTTTAGGGCCCGGCTTATAAAAAGCCTAAGTGGGCCCGAATATTTATGCTCAAGCCCGGCCCGGGCCCGACCAAAGCCCGGGCCTTGGAATAGTGTTTCGGCCCGGTCCTTCCCGAGGCCCGGTCTGGCCCGGTCTGGCCCGATTTTTTGGCCACCTCTACACGTATATATGGAATGGTTTAAATGATAAACTTTTGAGTAAACTTGGTCAACGTGGTTTGTTGTTTATAATATATTTGGTCCGCCATCATTTAAAAATTACAGTTTAAACAATAGGGTATGCAAATTCGTCCGGATTTGATCCTTACCTTTAATAGCCGTTAAAAATCTCGTTAGACAAGGATATTTTAGTCTTTTCTTACTTTTATCTTCTTTTTGTTAATAAATAACTATATGAATTACAAAGACCAAAAATGTAACTTACTCTAATTTATATAGTAAAAAACCACATGGACCTTCTTCTTCGTCTTTCTTCTTCGTCGACGACTCCCAACCCATCCCCCTTCCATTGTTAGGCACCTCTTCTTTTGGATCACTAGACACCATTGCACCACCCCACCTACACCACTAGCACCATTGCACCACCACCCACCTGCACCACCATCATCGCAACACCACCATCCATGTGCATCTTCACCACCTTCACCCGCCTGCACTACTAGCAACACTATACTGGACTACCGGAGTAACACACACACTCTCTCAACCAACCCACCACCGTGACCCTCCTACTCACACACAAACATATATGTATATATATAAGGTGCGTTTCTTTTGCAAACCATTGCATTATTAGAAACTTTACAAACTGGATCTCTACCGTTAATTCATATGATCAATGGTCATGATAAAAGTAATGGCAACAATGTAAATTGTTAGAGATATTGATTCTATTTTATAAGGGTGAGATACACGCATGGGTAAATTGAGTATACTGTAGATATTTCTAAACCTAAGGACCCCTAACCGTATCATCCGTATCATCACTTCCTCCTCCTCTCTCTCTCTCTCTCTCTCCCCTTCTCTCCTACCGATTTTCTGGTCACCATCTCTGGTCCCATACCGCCGATCACTTATAGCCGGTCACCATCTCTGCCTCCTCCACCTATCTTATATGTTATTGTGGCTTGTCTTGTGTTTTGTACACACAGTCACACAGAGACAGATATGTATCAACAGAGACGAAACAGATCTCTTTCAATAGAAACGAAACATATCTGTATCAACAGACCCTTCTTGAATATGGGTTTCGACGGAGATCGTTTTCGGCGGAGATGGGTTATGAAGATTGGCTTCTTCTTGAGTTCGATTGTTTTCTGCAGATTTCTTGTTTCTACATCTTCTATTTCGATTTGGTTCTGCAGACCGACTTCTTCTTGAACACCATGGATTCACGACATCACGACATCACCGTGGGTTTTGGTTTGCTTCACCATCCATCTTCATCTCTTTTTTTCTTTTTGAGTTCTACCTTCATGCATTTGGGTATCTAACAGATCTGTTTCATCTCAATGATTTTGTTTTTGTGTATTTGAGTTCATGTTTTTGGGTTTCATGGAGCAAGGTTCACGATTTTGGGTTTTCTGATTTTGGTTTCATGTATTTGGGTTCATCATATCTGGATTTTGGATTCATGATTTTGGGTTCATGATATTTGTGTTCATGAGTTTAGATTCATGATATTTGTGTTCATGATTTTAGGGTTTATATATCTTGGTTTATGATACTGGATTCAAGATGTAATGATGCTCAAAATTCATGAATCTCTACCGATTGACTTTGTCTTCCAGAATCCGATCAAGATGACGATTTCCGGTGAATAACAAGTTTCCATGAATAGGAGAAAAAAATATATCAAAAAAATAATTATGTTAAAATCCCTAAATACCCTCTATGGATTAAATGTATATAGAAAAAAAAGAAAAATTACGTGATTGGTGGGATTTTAGTTTGTAAAGTTTCTAAGAATGCACTGGTTTGCAAAAGAAACGGGCCCTATATATATATATATATATACACACATTTATAGGGACAAAAACCCTCCAGTTCTATCATGGTGCGTGTCTCATCGCCAGAGGGATACATTTTGGTGTCTATGTACGGACCAAATATACATTTAGAAGCCGAATGAGAAAAGGCTTATTGCCGCTGGAGAAGGGATGGGGGAGCCGGAGATGATGGCTGGCGGTGGGGGGAGGGGATGGCTCGTCGAAGATGGTGATGGTGATGGCGGTGGGGTTCACTGGCGGCTCCAGTTTTATCCTCCTAGAGATGTTAATCATGTGTATACATACACACACACACATATATATATATATATATATATATATATATATATGAATAAGTTATATTTTAAGTATATAAATTAGAGTAAGTTACGTTTTTGGTCCCTGTAATTTACAGATTTATTATTTATTAAAGAAAAATAAAGTAAAAGTGAAAAGGACTAAAATACCGCTCATCTAACGAGTTTTTTTTAATGGTTGTTAGAGGCAGGGACCAAATCTGGACGAATTTGCATACCCCAGTGTTTAAACTATAATTTTTAAATTGTAGGGACCAAATGTGTTATAAACTACAAACCACAGGGACCAAATTTGTAGTTTACTCTAAACGTTTTGTTTTACGAAAATGTGAGAATATGTATTATCATATGTGATAAGGGTATTTTCGCGTTTTTTCAAAATATGAATATGTTTCTGTTTAAACCTCCATATATATATATATATATATATATATATATATATATAGGTTAAATCATGTGAGAACCACAAATATGTTATAAACCGTGAGAACCGATATAAAAAATATTTTTTTACATGAAATTTTTTCATCAAATGCTAGGATTTATTATATTCTACTTCAAATATATGTGTTTCATAATATGATAGTTTCACATGGATTTGTTTCACCATATGAATATTTTTTACGAATATTGTTCATTTCACTAGGTGAAACAAAATTCGTTTTTCACATGTAAACTTATCATATGGTGAACACGAACATATGTGTAACAATATCTTAAATCATAGGTTTTGATGAAAAAAAATCATGTAAACAAAATTTTTTACATTGGTTCTCACGGGTTTATAACCTATTTGTGGTTTTCATTTGATTATCGTCCTATATATATATATATATATATAGGGAAAGGTTCAATAGAGAAGTGCAAATATTTAGAGAAGTAGAGAAGTAAAAAAAACACGGGTCCGTTCATATATGAACGTTCATATATAAACAGTCATATATGAACGTTCATATAACAGTCATATATGAACGTTCATATATAAACAGTCATATATGAACGTTCATAAATGAACGTTCATAAATGAACGTTCATATAACAGTCATATCTGAACGTTCATATATGAACGTTCATATATGACTGTTTATATATGAACGTTCATATATGAACGGACCCGTGTTTTTTTACTTCTCTACTTCTCTAAATATTTGCACTTCTCTATTGAACCTAAGGCTATATATATATATATAGGGAAATATTCAATAGAGAAGTGCAAATATTTAGAGAAGTAGAGAAGTAAAAAAACACGGGTCCGTTCATATATGAACGTTCATATAACAGTCATATATGAACATTCATATATGAACATTCATATATGAACGTTCATATATAAACAATCATATATGAACGTTCATATATGAACGGACCCGTGTTTTTTTACTTCTCTACTTCTCTAAATATTTGCACTTCTCTATTGAACCTAAGGCTATATATATATATATATATATATATATATATATATATATATAGAGAGAGAGAGAGAGAGAGAGAGAGGCGGGTTCAAACGAGGAGCGCATCAATTTAAGAGAACGTGAGGAGCACTCCCATGCTTCTGATCACATGTGATCAACAACTGCTAAAAAATCAGAACAAATCGAAAATTCGCGCAAGATGTGGCGCGAGGCGTGGCGCGAGGTGGCAAGTCGCGGATCATTAATGATTCACAACTGTTAATCATATGTAATTCATAACTGTCAATTGCTCCTCCAGATCAGTTGTGAATCACATGTGATCCACAACTGCCAATCACATGTGATTCATAACTGCCAATTGCTCCTCACGTTTTCACGTTTTGGTGCGCTCCTCGTTTGAACCTTCCTCTCTCTCTCTCTATATATATATATATGTGTGTGTGTGTGTGTGTGTGTGTGTGTGTGTGTGTACAGTGGCAGACCCAGGATTTTGGCTGAGCGGGTGCACCTTTAAATTGTATCAAATGCCGACAAAGCTGCTCAATGTGTTTTTAGCCGAATTCCGTTATCTGCGGATTTTGTTTTTAAGTTTTTTTGGTTAAATTAAGAGTGATTTTCGTTTTTTTGTTGATTTTGAGAGTTTTTTGGTGTTTAGGTTGATTTCAAAAGAATTTTCGCTTTTTCCTAGTGAAAACTAATCTAAAAACTCAACAAGGACGAAGGCTTGAGCTTCTGTTTGTTTTAATTTTAAAAAAAGGAACTCATGTTTTAGATTCTAGAACTAAAGTTGGAGGGTTAACAAACAATGTTTTAATTAAAAGAAAAAAAAGGAACACATGCTTTAGATTCTAGAATTAAAGTTGGAGGGTTAACAAATAAAGAATGAAGAAAAGTATAGGATTGGATTAGAACCCCAAAACCTCAACTAAATGGGTTTTAACTCAGCCTCACAAACCATTCGACCAACCGCAAATTTCTATTATAAATATAGTTTAAAAATATTTGAAGGCACCCTTAAAATCAAGCGGGTGCACTCAAACAACATTTACATTTTTTCTCTTTACGATAATCAAGTGAATGGGTGCATGTGATCCCTCTCATTCCAAGTCTGCCCGGTATATATATATGTTTAGAAGTAAAAAATCAATAAATATACCAAATAGACCATACAAACGAGTCCAATTGTAGATCATAAATGTTGGTTCCTAATGGAGCAACAAAGTCGTGTTGCTAACTACCTATGCCCAAAAGAGACATTAAAGTGGCTCCTAATTAAGCATACTGAATGTGAAACGAAATTAAAATCAACTATAAGGAGACACGTCTTATAACGAAATTTAATAATTGACTAATATTTTAAGTTAATGAACGACTCATAACCCCCTTCGTATTCAAGATGTTTTTTTAATGATATAATGTAAGCCATGAAATCTATATACTCATTAATGTCTTTGTATATCTAACTCACAAATTGCTCGGGTCAAGGAACATCCTTGGACATAGAAAAACATAATATTTTTTGTTCTTTAAAAGTCGCACTCTTATATACATTACTGGCGACCATGCAAGACTTATGTATCAATAAGGCTTGAACTTTTTGGGATTTTAAGTCATCGATTTGAGTCCTACAAGGCAGAGGATTTTCCTAGTGATCTCCAGGACCCTTAGGAATAATAGAGGTACACGTAAACCGACCTCAACACCAATAATGATTAACAAATAATTGGGTTCATTGGGTACTGGTACTCCACTTTTGGGTAAGAGAGAAAAGCTGATGTGGCGCTGGGGTGACAAGGGTTCAAAGGGTACGGGTACTCATGGCCTTATAAGCTACCTTTTTTTGCCAAACAATGCATTAGTGATATTGGAAGGCACCCTTCGATGAGGGACTTCAATTAGTTTGAAATCACTTCTTCTTCATTTAGTATTAGGTCGATTTCTCTTTTTTAAATGGTTGGGATCTAGATCAGTGAGGAATCATGAATATTACTTAAATTCTTACTTTGCTTGCTTTTTTACATTTTTGTGAGAGGCGCTTGACATCCTATTTGACGTAAATCGACAATCATTTGTCTTGTATAAAACATTAATCATGGGTCTTAGACTCTTTTCTATAAGTCGCTAGTTCGAGTCTTGTTAGTAGTTTTATGAATTTTTTTTACTCTTATCTTTCTCAATGTGTACATAAATTGACATGTGTGTTGAGTTCCGGTAAGAAGTTGGCGTTAACGTGAGAAGTGGTTATTAACCGTTGGATGCACATTAAGATGAGATGCAAACATATAAAATACACCGAGATGCACCCGATTAATTTCCTTCTAAAACACAATTCATGGAGGGCACAAGATTAAAAGTGATCAACAATTCAGATTCACTTCATATACCTCTCACGTTAACTTCAATTTCTCACACGATCCTTCACCGATTTACATTCACACCCATAATTAACAAAAAAAAGTTAAAATAGAAAATAGTTAATAACCATAATAATAAAAGAGATTAATTCCGATAATAACACCTAATAAAATCTTGATGACTGCAGGTGCCACATAATAGCGGGCACGACTCGTCTCCTTCTCGTCGAAAGATGGTCCCGTTGCATCGTTGCTATAAGGATTTGTACCGTACAACACTTGAATGCCTTCAACGTCATCTTTGGCCAGCTCTATCTTACGGTGATCCCCTCGATATCGTCGGAAACATGATCGCTTCCTCCGCCGATGAGTGCCCTAACCCTAACACATGTCCGATCTCATGCACCGCCACCGATTCTACGTCCACCGACGATGAAGCTCCATTATTCAACGTGTCGTCGATCCTCCAAATCTCATCATTGTCAAGATGTAATAATCCTCTCGGCGGAGAGAATGTGTGAGCCAAGCCCGTTTCTGACATTTTATAGGCCTGAGCGAGATGTAAAAATTGGCTCTCGATAACTACGATTTTTTAATAAATTGTTTATATCATCAAAAATAAAATTGAATTCAAGAAATACTAATTTATATAAAATCGTTTTCCCCATATGATCAATCAATAATTATTTCTAAATTATTATATCTATCATATCATTTTTACATAACATCGTCAATCCATTCGACCATTAAAAGCATCTTATGATATACTTGTAATATATATATATATATATATATATATATATATATATATATTGAAATCGTTTGAAGTCATTATGTTGACCATTTGGAGTAACACTTTAAGTAAATCAACATAAATCGGTTGGGTTTCCACATGTTACCTGATGTTAATGGTTTTGATCACCATTTTAAACTTTTAGAGTTAAACAAATTTTGAAGAACCATCCATTTTTTGTTATAGTTTGAGATCTTATTCTTATTTTAAAGACAAAAGAGCACTTAAAATTCATGCACTCAATATTAGGTAATAAGAAGTCAATAATTTTAATAACAAGAAATCTACTATATTCTAACACAAAAATAAAATTCATGCGGATGGAATAATAGAAAAAAATTATGTGGAAGATGAGCAATGGAGTATATATCATGGTTTCTAGGCAAAAATAGTTTTAGAGATTAGTATTGGACTAAAATAACTTAGAGAAATAATAAACAATACTATAAAATGAAGAACCAATTAACTTTTTACAAATTTTTATGTCCAATATAATTAACTAATACATGTTTGAGCTCCTAATATAATGCTAAATTCTTTTTGGGGTCCTATTATATACTAATTTTTTTTGTCTTTTTATTTACAATTTTTTAAACTGCTACGATATAGTATATATACTTAAAAAATTTGGACCCCTATTTCCTTTGGCCCTGAGCTTGTGCCCAGCCCGCCCTCCCATAGGGACGGCCCTGGCGTGAGCTAACGTCCCAAAAAATCCGTTGAATGGCTCTCCGTCGCCGCGACTTCTAGAGTAGAATCCGATCTTAATGTCAGTGGTTCTGTAATTGTTTTTTACGGTAAATGTTAATGGCGTCCACTCTGACCACTGATCGAATGCATTGGTGAACACACGCTTGACGTCATCAGATAACTTACTTTTTTGGCTCAAAAGCGCAAGTCAAATTGCGATGACGTGACGACCACCGTGGCCTACCTGGGAGAAACGAATAATGCGCGACAGTTCCGTTCACCGACACGGCTATACCATAGTTCATCGTGCTAGATCCGTTGAGAACATCTGCAAAAACGAATAAAAATGAGGAAGTGCATAGATTGACGAAGAGGAAACGAAGAAACAAGAGTAAAAAAATATGTGAATTGGTGGGAATGCTTCATGGTTTTGATCAATTTGTTTGTGAATTTGGAATTCGGTTTTTGTTGTCGAAGATTGACAAATCCAACAAGTTGGAAGAAAGAAAGAGTAGAGAATGTTGACGTGAGGTAATCAAAGAGAAGATCAAGCTCAGAGTATTTATGGAAAATATTTGTTAGAATTGTAATTTGTCCTAATTGTATCCTTGATTGTTGTAATTGTTTTTTTTTCCTTAGTTAGCCTCTTGTACATGTCTTTATATAGGAGCCTTGCTATACGGTAAATGAAATACAAAAAAAGGGAGAGATCAATTCTTTCACTCTTCTTCTTCTTCATACTTTCAGTTCATAATTCTCCTTCTGAAACCACATGGTATCAGAGCGGGTCTAGATCCAAATAAGAAATGGGAGAGGAAGGAGAGCTGGCGATTCTTACAGACCTTATGACGAAGATGACACAGGTATTAAACCAAAGTCAGACCCAGAACCAGATCTCAAGCATTGAACCTACTATCCAAATTGGAATAAAGTTGGATGGTACCAACTACGGAATATGGTCCCAGATTGTCGAGATGTATATCTCAGGCAAATACAAACTGGGATACATTAATAGAGAACTTCCACAACCCCCTTTAAATGATCCAACATTCAAAAAATGGAGAACCGAAGCTATTGTAAAGGGATGACTGATTAATTCCATAGACCCAAAATTAATCAACAACTTCATAAGATTTCCCACTGCTAAAGCTGTTTGGGATAATATATCTACGACATACTTTGACGGATCTGATACGTCACAAGTATATGACCTCAAAAGAAGGGTGGCAAGACTGAAACAAGGAGGAGGACCGATTGAAGCATACTACAACAACCTGCAAGGCCTGTGGAGGGAAATCGATTTCCGTCGACCCAATCCAATGAAGTATGATGCAGACATAGAAAGTTATAATTCTATTTTACAGGAAGATATAGTTTATACTTTCTTGGACGGACTTGATGACAAATTAGACAAAATCCGGGCAAATGTGCTCCAGATGCAACCATTCCCAACCGTTGAGCAAGCTTATGCACGAGTTCGAAGAGAGGATGTGAGGCGATCTGTGATGATGACAAGTGAAAGTACCACATTAAGTGGTGCGATGCTTATAAAAGGAGGACAAATACCTCAACTCACCTACCAAGCATCATCCATTGGAAAGCCCTGCACAACCACAACGGCAAGAACCAAGACATACGGGGAAGAAGGCGGCTGTACACGCTGTGGAAATGCAAAAGAAACCAGAGAAACATGCTTTAAACTACATGGATATCCAGAATGGTGGCAAGAACTAAAGACAAAAAAGAAATACGTATCAGGTGGAGAAGATAATCCTGGTCGGGAAACCCTCGTGAATGCAGAACCTTCACCTTCACTGTCACTTGTACCACAACAAGAAGGTTTTGAGGAAGATAATGATTAAGGTAACCAAGGTTATGCTTTCTCTTACTCGACTACAAGAAAACATGATGGTTGGATCATTGATTCCAGGGCAAGTGAACACGAGACGTTTGACTCTCGTGATTTCTTTGAAACAACTACACCTCGACGACAATGCATTGTTAATGCGAACGGAGTAACTTATCCAGTAACAGGGGCTAGAACAGTTGCCTTATCTCCGTCTCTTTCATTACCAAATACCTTACTGGTTCCTTCACTTTCTAATAAATTGTTGTCCATTGGACAAGTAACGGAGGACTTGAATTGTTGTGCTCTAATATATCCTAACTTCTGTATGTTCCAGGACATTCTCACCAAGGAGATTATTGGTTGTGGAACTAAAAGGGATGGGATGTATTACATGGAAGACTTCAGTTGTGGTAAAGCAAACAACGTACACTCCTCAGATGTTGACAGAAGGAAAATTTGTTGTGGCATGATCGGCTGGGGCATCCTTTGTTTCGGTATTTAAGACATTTGTTTCCTAGCTTACTTACAAAATTTAGTGATTCGAATTTCAAATGTGAAGTCTGTATTCAAGCTAAGAGTCATCGTATACACTATCCGATTAGTTTGAATAAATGTGACACTCCTTTTTTGATGATTCATTCTGACATTTGGGGACCTGCTCCAATTACTAATGCGTCGGGAGTTCGATGGTTTGTGACCTTTGTTGACGATTGCACACGAATGACTTGGACTTACTTGCTAAAAACTAAACATGAAGTGTATGAAGTTTTTCGTTCATTTCATAACATGATTCAAACACAGTTTTCTGCGAAGCTGAAAATTCTTCGTTCTGATAATGAGGGGGAACATGACAATACACAATTCCGCACGTATTTTCAGGAACATGGCTTGCGTCATGAAACTTCTTGTACTCAAACACCTCAATAAAATGGTGTTGCAGAGCGTAGGAATCTACATATATTGGAGATCAATAGAGCTCTCTTAATCGCTACCAATGCCCCAAAAAGATTCTGGATAGATGCGGTGACAACTGCTGTATATCTAATGAATAAAATGCCATCACGGGTCTTGAACTATAGGACTCCTCTCCAAAGCTTTGCTACACATGTGACGCTACCTTCAATTTTAATGCTTCCTCCCAGGAAATTTGGTTGTGTCACCTATGTTGATATCCACAAGAATCAGAGAACAAAGTTGGATCCTTGTGCTGTCCGCTGCATATTTCTTGGCTATGGAATCCAAAAAAAGGGATATCGATGTTATGATCCAATAACACGACTATATACAACCATGGACGCCACCTTTGTGGAATCAGAAAATTTCTACTCTGCCCACCTTTGAACGATCCTCACCCCATGCACATGTGGAAGCAGCAACATCAACACAGTCCGTACCCGATATTTTAGTACCACAGACGGACCAATCTTTTGAGAATATCCCTGAGGTACAAGTTCGAAACCCCCCTCGAATTACCCCTGTTGGATATAAATTGCCTTTTAAGTACAATCGACGGCAACCACCAAATCGGTATTCACCTGATCATGAGTCCAACAAGTCAAAATATTCGATTGCCAATCATGTCTCAACTCAACAATTACCCAAACGTTTCAAGGCTCTCATCCACAATTTATCTCCGAATGATATTCCTAATAAAATAAGTGAGGCCATGACTGATTCTAAATGGGTCAAAGCAATTGAAGAATAGATGAAAGCATTGGATGAAAACAATACTTGGTTACTCGTGTCGTTGCCTGAAGGAAAAAGAACCGTGGGATGTAAATGGGTGTTCACTATCAAGCACAACCCAGATGGATCAGTTGCAAGACACAAAGCGAAACTTGTGGCAACAGTATACACTCAAATACACGGGATAGATTACCAGGAAACCTTCTCGCCAATAGCGAAGTTAAATACAGTAAGAGTGCTTATTTCGCTTGCTGCAAACTTGGACTGGCCTCTACACCAGTTTGACGTAAAAAAAATGCTTTCCTACATGGAAACCTTGAAGAAGAGGTATACATGGACATACCACCTGGTTTTGTCTCGTCGAAGCAAGGATTTTTTGCAAATTACAAAAGGCGTTGTATGGACTAAAACAGTCCCCAAGAGCATGGTTCGGGAGATTTAGCTCTGCTATGAGATACCTTGGATTTAGGCAAAGTAATGCAGACCACACTCTCTTCTTGAAACATCGTCAAAGAAAGGTAACCACTTTGGTAATCTATGTTGATGATATGATAATTACAGAAGATGATACAGAAGAGATCTCCAAGCTACAAAAACACTTGGCGACCGAATTCGAGATAAAAATCTCGGAGGGTTGAAATATTTCTTAGGAATCGAGGTGGCTCGATCTAGACAAGGCATATTCCTATCACAAAGAAAGTATGTAGTTGATTTGTTAGCTGAAACTGGCATGCTTGATTGTAGACCCGCAGATACACCGATAGTTCCAAACTATGGCGCCGGAGGAACTCAAGATCATCCTCCTACTAATAAAGAAATGTATCAACGCCTTGTGGGTAAATTGATTTACTTGTCTCACACACGGCCTGATATCGCATATGTTGTGAGTTTGGTAAGTCAATTTATGCACTGCCCAAATGAAGATCATATGAGTGTCGTCATGCATATCCTGCGGTACTTGAAATCTTCTCCAGGAAGAGGACTAATGTTCAAGAAAAATCAGAATTTACACATACACGACTACACTAATGCTAATTGGGCGAAGAAAATTACAGATAGAAGGTCTACATCAGGATACTTCACATTTGTTGGAGGTAATTTGGTCAGTTGGAGAAGTAAAAAACAGAAGATGGTGGCTTTATCCAGTACTTAGGCTGAATTCAGAGGCATGGCCAAAGGTTTATGTGAGTTACTTTGGCTAAAAAGGCTATTGAAAGAAATTGGCTACTCATCTAAAGAAGCCATGAACCCGTTTTGTGATAACAGAGCGGCAATAGAAACCGCACACAACCCGGTTCAACATGACAGGACCAAGCATGTTGAAATTGATAGGCATTTCATCAAACAAAAGCTTGAAGACAAAGTGATCCGGTTTCCATTTGTCAAGTCAGAAGATCAGCTAGCAGATGTTCTTACAAAGGTTGTATCAATTAAACAATTATATAAATCATTTGACAAGTTGGGCAATGAAGATATCTATGCACCAACTTGAGGGAGAGTGTTGACGTGAGCTAATCAAGGAGAAGATCAAGCTCAGAGTATTTATGGAAAATATTTGTTAGAATTGTAATTTGTCCTAATTGTAGCCTTGATTATTGTAATTGTTTTTTTTCCTTAGTTAGCCTCTTGTACAGGTCTTTATATAGGAGCCTTGTTATACGATAAATGATATACAAAAAAGGGAGAGATCAATTCTTTCACTCTTCTTCTTCTTCTTCATACTTCAGTTCATAATTCTCCTTCTGAAACCACAGAGAAGAGGGACGACCATGGCTGTGGTGGATGGGTGATAACTCTCATTTTTGAGAGTTTATTATTACTCTTTTTCTAGGATTTTATATCATTTTTAAACCCACTTTGCTTCTTTCCCTTTTATTTTGTCTAAAATGTGATTAAGGATGATGAAGTTTCAAAAGTTTATTTTCTTGGAAAAACACGGCACTTTCGACTGTGGGCATAGGACTGCTCACTGCGAGCACGGATGGATCTTCCTATTAACCAGCGGATAATACAATTATCTGGATAAAAGAAAGGATCAATTAGCTGGCATTCTAGAAGATTGCAAGATCTGGAAATCTCAGAAATCATGAGTATGTGTGGCATGTTGGTTAATACCCTTTGGATAATAGGAAGCTTTGTCCCTTGGGTATTACACCTTTTGAGGACTATATAAGAGAGGGCTTGGATCACTTCAAAGGCATCTAATTTTCAGCTGTATTTTACTTGCACTCCAGTAGTTAATTCTTCTTCTTGTTTCTTAAAAACCTGAAGAGTTGTAGCATTTTAATTCCTTGTTTGTAATTTCCATTCTGCCAGCAGTGATCCCACTGTGGGCACGTCTTTAATTTTATGCAAGTAACTTTTATGCATTTCTTCTACATTATTATGTCTTCTAATTTCATTATGAGCTAAGCACCCCTTTGGGCGTGGATGTGAACAAACTTGAGACTAGTAGGCAACACTTGGGTGTGGCCATTTGTTACTAACTCTCGAGATTGGTCACTTGAGTCGAGACTTAAACTCAACGCGGATAAGCCGATCACTTTGATGTGTTAATATTAGATCTTAGACCTCGAGAGGGGCGGATTTTGTAACAACCCGGATTCCCAACAAACAAATAACATATATTTCACCACAAAATAATACATCATATTTCATTTACGGTCCCTTATCTTAACCAAGTAGGTCTTTCAGTACAAACTTTTTCGTTCATAATAAAGTACAAAATATCATAACAGATACAAAACACATCTTGAATCTTCATAATCATATATATTCCAAAAAGCTAGACATGATTAACCTATCATTTGTCTTTACTTGCTCCACGACCTGGAATACATATTTTAAAACAAAAATGAGGGTTAGACCTTGAGGTCTAGTGAGAAAATCCTCGTTAGTTAAAAATCATCTTTTACCAACATTCAATACACATAATGCACATAATAAAAATACCAAATATGACTCATGAATCATGTACTTTTTCATCTCTTTCTCTTTCTCTTTCTCTTGGCCATATTAATTGGTAGCAAGCCAATTAATTAATTTACACCGTTGTACTAAATACAGCCAACACCGTTGTCCCTTTATATAGCCAACTTTCACCGGTCCTAAGCCCGACCAACTAGCACCCATACAATGTAATACTCATATAAACACTATATGCACAATATTACACTCATTCACATATATGTATTCCATTTGAAAACATTTTAAATAAAAACTCACTTGATTCGTTTAATTTCCAAGATCCTCCCACGCTATTACCAAGCACTCCAAATTCTTCAGTCCCGTTTCACGGAATCTGTACCACATAAATACAAATATTTCTTTTAAAGACTAATATCTCTAAGAATCCTGAAATCCTCGACTCACGTCGCAGTCCACTATTGAAATACCCCATGTCGCAATACACTACACTAAGTCGCAACCAACTACTGCGACACAGTACCAAGTCGCAATCAACTACTGCGACTTCTCCCTCATGTCGCAACCAACTGTTGCGACAATCCCCTCAAGTCGCAACCAATTGTTGCGACATATCACCAAGTCGCAATACACTGTTGCGACTTCATGAGCAAGTCGCAACTCAAGGTTGCGACATTCATGAAGATCATAAAACTCAACCAGGTCGCAACCCACTGTTGCGACTTCTATGAATGTCTCAGTCAACCAGTTCATACTTAACCCAGAAATCTAAACTTTTAAGCTATGCATGTTACTGTAATTATGCAGATATGTTTAAGACTATTAACACAACCTAACCATATGCTCAGATTTTCCAAAACATCCCTAAATCATCAAAACCCACTTCAAAACTCATGTAAAATCTAATACACATAAAAGTAAGGATTTGTATGGATTAATACCTTTGTTTTCTTGCTGTGAATCCTAATACCCAGCTGAAGTAGTATGAAAATTACTTCTTCTTCTTCACAATTCACTCTCTTTTCTCCTCTCTCTCTTTTTGCCGAAAGAACACACCCACACACACTTTTGGGATATTAGCTAAGTTAATCACATGGAGGACACCTCCTCCTAGTGAGGTGGTAATGGCGGTGGTAGTGTGGTTTAGCAAAATGACCAAGTAGACCCTAGGCTTCACTCATTTGGCAAGACTTACTCCCGAACTTCCAATTAAAAATTAAAACTTACCCCTTAACTTCTAACTCCATAAATACTCAACTAACATTTATAAAACTAACTCCAAACCTTTCTTAACTTAAAATACATTAAATAAATTAATGACGTACCTGGTTATTACAACATCTCCCCCTTAAAAGAATTCCGTCCCGGAATTTCGTTAAGAGAACAGATGAGGGTATTTGGTTCTCATTTCTAACTCTGATTCCCACGTAGCATCCTGACCCTTATGATGTCGCCACTGAACTTTCACTTGTCTTATCTCCTTATTTCGCAGAACTTTGACTTTTCGGTCAACAATAGCTTCAGGTTCCTCCACATAATTCAGTTTTTCATCAACTTGTATATCTGGTAGAGACACAACCTGATCTGGTGTAACCAAACACTTTCGAAAATTCGACACATGAAAAGCGTTGTGAATCCTGCTTAACTCTGGAGGTAAATCTAGTCGGTAAGCTACTTCCTCAATTCTTTCAGTAATTGCAAACGGTCCAATATATCTCGGACTAAGTTTACCTTGCTTTCCAAATCGAATGACTCCTTTCCAAGGTGAGACTTTTAACATTACAAAATCTCCAACTTGGAACTCTAACGGTTTCCGGCGTCGGTCGACATAACTTTTCTGTCTATCTTGAGCCACTTTCAATCTTTCCCGAATCTGAGTAACCTTATCCGCTGTTAACAGTACTATATATGGTCCTGCTAACTGTTTCTCTCCCACTTCATTCCAACACAGAGGCGTTCGACATTTTCTACCATACAATACTTCAAACGGTGCCGCTTGAATGCTGGAATGATAACTGTTGTTGTAGGCAAATTCGATCAACGGTAAATGCTTATCCCACGATCCCCCAAAGTCAACAATGCAAGCCCGAAGCATATCTTCTAATGTCTGAATCGTTCGTTCACTCTGACCGTCAGTTTGAGGATGGTAAGCTGTACTTAACTTTATCTGCGTCCCCATCTCCTTTTGAAAACTTCTCCAGAATCTTGAAGTAAAACTACTATCCCGATCTGAAATAATCGAGATTGGAACTCCATGTCGAGTTACTATTTCGTCAATGTATAATTTGGCTAAACGTTCCATCGAATCAGTTTCCTTTATCGGTAAGAAGTGAGCAGACTTCGTTAATATATCTACAATCACCCAAATAGAATCAAATCCCTTCGTAGTCCTTGGTAGCTTTGTAATGAAATCTGTAGTAATCTGATCCCATTTCCACATCGGTATTTCCAATCGTTGTAACTGACCAAACGACTTTTGATGTTCAATCTTTACCTTCTTGCAAGTAGTACAATCTTCCACATACTGCGCAAAGCTTCTTTTGATTCCCGACCACCAATAAAATTGTTTCAGATCTTTATACATCTTATTCGTACCTGGATGAATAGAAAATCGAGATTGATGAGCTTCTTGTAGTACGCGATTACGTAATCCACCCAAACGAGGTACCCAAATTCTGTTTTCCATACACAATAACCCACGATCATCTTTCACAAGCAATGCTGATATTCCCACTAACCGTTCTGATTTCAAACATTCTTCTTGATAGGCTTCTATTTGACACTTCAAAAATTCGTCAAAGATGATAGGTAAGAGTTCAGCTCGTAGTGATATAGCTTTTATTGTTCCACTTCTTTCTTGACGACTCAGTGCATCGGCCACCACATTCGCCTTTCCCGGGTGATAAAGAATCTCACAGTCGTAATCATTCACCAGTTCTAGCCATCTTCTTTGCCTCATATTTAATTCCTTTTGATCGAAAAGATGTTGGAGACTCTTATGATCAGTATAAATTTGACATTTGGAACCATAAAGATAATGTCTCCAAATCTTCAACGCGAAAACAACAGCTGCAAGTTCCATGTCGTGTGTTGGATACTTCGTTCATGATCTTTTAGTTGACGAGAAGCATAAGCAATAACTTTCCCACACTGCATAAGTACACATCCCAATCCCAGTTTAGAAGCATCACTGTAAACAACAAAGTCTTCAGAACCTTCAGGTAACGACAAAATCGGTGCGCTGCACAGTTTCTCTTTCAATATTCGGAATGCTTCATCCTGTTCTGCCTTCCATTCAAACTTTAGATTCTTCCGAGTCAGCTTAGTCAAAGGCGTCGCGATACGAGAGAAGTCTTTTATAAACTTTCGATAGTAACCGGCTAAACCCAGAAAAATACGTACCTCGGTTGGCGTTCTCGGCGGTTCCCACTTTTCAATCGCTTCTACTTTCATTGGATCAACTTGAATACCTTTCACTGAAACTACATGCCCCAGAAACTGAACTTCCCGTAACCAGAATTCACATTTCGAAAATTTAACATACAACTTTTCTTGCTTCAATAGTTCTAGAACCAAACGAAGATGTTGAGCGTGCTCTTCCTTGGATCGGGAATAGATAAGTATATCATCGATAAATACAATCACAAATTTATCAAGATACGGCTTACATACCCGATTCATTAAATCCATAAAGGCAGCTGGAGCATTCGTCAAACCAAACGGCATCACTAAGAATTCATAATGACCATACCTTGTGCGAAAAACAGTTTTCAGAACGTCTTCTTCTTTAACCTTCAACTGATGATAACCGGATCTTAGATCAATCTTGGAGAAATAACAAGCTCCAACTAGCTGATCGAAGAGATCATCAATTCTGGGTAACGGATACTTGTTCTTGATCGTACACTTATTCAATTCCCGGTAGTCGATACACATTCTCATCGAACCATCCTTCTTTTTCACAAATAACACTGGTGCTCCCCACGACGAAGAACTCGGTCTAATGAAGCCTTTATCTGAAAGATCCTGCAGTTGAGTCATCATCTCTTTCATCTCTGGAGGTGCCAAACGATATGGTGCACGGGCAACAGGAGAGGCTCCAGGAATCAGATCTATACCAAACTCTACTTGTCTAATGGGCGGAAGACTATTCAAGTCTTCGGGGAAAACTTCTGGAAATTCACTAACAATCGGAATATCTTCCAACTTGTTCTTTTCTGGCTTAATATCTATCACATAAGCTAAATAACTCTGACAACCCTTATCCACACACTTACGGGCTTTTATCATAGATATAAGGCAAGACTGATGATTTCTACGATCACCATAAATCACTACTGGCCCCTTCTCAGGTAACACAACATTTATTAACTTTTTATCACAAATTATGTTAGCTTGATTCTCGGCTAACCAATCCATTCCCACTACCACATCAAACTCGACCAGGGCTATTGGAAATAACTGAATCGGTACTCCGCACCCTTCTATATCTATCTCACAGCTATCAAATACTTCTTTAACCGACACTTGATTATCATTTGCAGTATCTACCATTAAAGCATGATCTAACACTTTAGGCTTTAAATGCATATAAGCAGCAAATGAAGGAGACACAAACAATCGGTTTGCACCGGAATCAAATAACACTTTACGTCGTGTAGAATTTATTAGGAATGTACCTGTAACCACGTCTGGAGTTTCCTCCGCTTCCTTTGCTGTCATCTGAAATGAACGACCCCTTGTTCTTGCTGGTTCTGGCCTTTGTACTACTGGTCTGACACCTGTCGGTCTTACTGACGTACCCCCTGATTGTATTCTACCCAGTGGACAATCGGACTGAAGATGATCACGAGAATTGCACGAGTAACAAAATCTAACGACTCGACAGTCTTTAGCAATGTGACCGACCTTTCCGCACTTATAACAGTTTCTAGGATCCACTTGACAGCTTCCTTGATGAAAACGGTGGCACCTTGGGCAAGGTCTTTCAACTGGTTCAAAAGGTGAACGGCTATCAAATCGCTGAAACCTTGACTTCTTCGGATCATGTGGTGGTCCTTCCCATTTTCTCTTTCCCATACTCTTATCACCAATATCCCTCCTATTATCTCGCTCCACATCTTCCGTGGCATCTACTGCAGACGATAAAGTATCGGGTCCCTTTGCAGTTACTAGCCTCCTGACATCTGGATTCAACCCGAAGATAAACCTCTCCACTTTCATTGCCTCTGTGGCAACGTAATACTCCGCAAAACGAGATTTTTCTAGAAAACGAGCAGTGTAGTCCCGAACAGATAAGTTTCCTTGCTGCAAATTCATAAACTCCCCCTCTAGTTGTTTAACAGTTGCATGAGGACAGAACTGCTTCCGGAAAGCTACAACAAATTCTTCCCACGAGAAGGTAGAATATATGTCCGAACCTCCCGAAGATATATGAGCTTCCCACCAGTACAAAGCGTCACCCTTCAACATTGCGGTTCCATAAAGTACCCTATCCTCATCCGCGCACTTGCTAGTCTTGAAGATGGATTCTATTTCCTTCAACCATCGCATAGCTTTCACTGGATCCCGATCTCCTGAATAGGTCGGAGGCTTACAACTAAGAAACATTTTGTAATCACACTTTTTCATTATGGGTCCAACGGTAGGAGTAATAGGCATCTCTTCTTCATGTGTGGGATCTGGTCTTTCCGTTTCGGCATTATGCGTCTGGTTAAACATAGCCTGGATATTTTCCTGTAATCTTCCCATTTCGGCCGCTAAATCGTCTCTCGTAACAAACTCCGTACCACGTCCCTGCACTCTGCCCCACTTCTGCCTCTGCCTCTTTCTCCCCCTCTTCCCCTTCCTCCGGCTGTTGGATTGGTTCTATTCGGATTTCCTTCCCCTTCCCGATTTGTTCGTCTCGTACCACTTGCCATTCTGTTGATTCAAACAAGGTTAATTATACACATAAACACATACCCCATATAACAAGGTACTCCAGTCCAAACATGTACCTGTAAGATCACAATTACACTGGCCAGGTGTAATCTGAAATTACCTTACATGATGTTCCTTCTACCTTTTTATATTTAACATCCCAAGGTTCTACAATAACGGGGACTGTTGGTCCCGAAGGCCTATACAAGTTTGTAGAAGGGGGGGGGGGGGGGGGTTGAATACAAACACACAGATTTTACTTTTCTAAATTGTTTATTGATAAATCATTAACAATTTACAGCTTGTTGCGGAGACAAGATTAAGGATAAACCTAAATCTAAACAAGTTGGAACACTAAGGTTTCTTGCACTAAGAAAGATAAGGAGATTACTAATAAAATCCTATCTTGAGAGAGATTTGAACTTGTCCAGAGTTAGCAAGTTACTTCAAATGAAGTGAGTTCATCTCTTTATATACTGCATGCATTAAATGCAAATCAGTATATACTTTACACGTGTCATCAGCTGGTTGGTTGCATGTCATTGACCTTGGTTGACAACCTTATTAGCCGTAAGGATGAACAGTGTAGTATCAGAGTGGTTGTACGATTTCAGATATTCGGAGGTTCTTTTCTGATAATTCGTACGGAGGCGTGCAAGGGTGGTTAAGACAAAAGTACTTTGTACGGAGGACTTCATGATCAGCTTTCGTTGATTCAGCGATTATCATTTACTATTCAGCAGATGATAAAGTTCAGCGATAGCTGAAGTCTTGTACTTGATACTTCACGTTGAGTGGACAAATCTGAGTCTTCGCTGATCCGCATCAGTTCATTAGGAGACTTGTCGCTGGTTCTTGAGCTTGATCTTCGACTTCAGCGTAGAACCTTTGATGACGTGAAACTTGTCTTCAGGGATCATAAGTAAACAACTATCTTATCAGCGATCATCACAATGACTGAACAGACTCAGAACATTAATGATGAACAGTATTCGCTGAATGTTTAATTTAAAGAGCGAGAGTTCCTATCAGCGGTACTGGAAGATCTTAGTACTTATCAGCGATAGTGAAACTCTGATACATATTGTTTACTTACAATTTTCACTAAGTATATAAGAGAGGGTCATTATCAAATCACTGAGGGTTTGGATCAACAATCTCCCCCTATTTGATTATGACATAGCAACAAAGAAAATTGCTATTTAATGAAAACATAAGGATAAAAAGAACTCATAAAATATTTGTCCCTTTTACTGTTTTCTGGGATCTTTTCAGTACTGATGGAGTAAAGTACGTTCGCTGAAATCTTTCTTTAAAATATTGAATCAGGTTACAATGAAGAACAGAAAGATTACAAGTACAAGCGAAATAATTTACAAGTACAGAAGGATAACTGATACAATAGAGAAAAAGGAGATTATATCAGCTTTCAAAGGGTTCTTCCTTAATGAGAAGTTCATCAAGGGTCGTCTTTTCAGTGGGGATCATCCAGTCAGGAACCGTTACACCTAGTTTTCTTTTGTTCAGCGCTTCTTTAAAGATCAAGGGTTTTAGGTGTCGTGCCTGAATGTCTTTTCTGAAGTCGCACCAGTAGATAAGATCTCTGAGCTGTTCGATTGGAGTGATAGGAAGC
This sequence comes from Saussurea involucrata, assembly GCA_033807775.1. Lineage (NCBI taxonomy): Eukaryota > Viridiplantae > Streptophyta > Magnoliopsida > Asterales > Asteraceae > Saussurea > Saussurea involucrata. The sequence continues at coordinate 176,745,206 of CM066321.1, forward strand.
TCAGCGATCCGTTGAAAGCATTTACGTCCGTCGTAGTCAAGAAAGAATATTCCATAAGGATTACTGATGACTTTACCAGGGACGAAAAGTTCACATGGTGGCAAAGAAATGTCAAGGGCAGATAGATCAGGGTCAGGACCAAGCACTTCAGCGCGAGAGAAACCAATTCCAGTTTCATTTCGTATGACAGGACCTGAGTTTGAATCTTGACGTTTCTTCTTTGGAGAGGCCCTTTTTCTTTTCAGCTTAAGATCAGGAAGAGGAGGAATATCCACACAAGAAGATATCAAGTCGATCTGTCTGTTTATCAACTTTTCGAAATGATCCTTGTACTTAGATTGTGACGATTGGATAACTAACCTCATCTCCAGCCATTCAGAGAGACCATACCTTTTTACAGTGTCAGCGCGAAAGGTTTCAGATTTTCCATCTTCTCTGAACAGTTTGATGTCAACAATAGGTACTTCGATAGAGGTTCTTCCAGAGATGAATACCTTGTTGATCTTCGCTGGACGATATCTGAAGTGAATTTTATCTTTACACCAGATCAGGGTGGTGTGAGAAACTTCAGTTTTCTTTTCCACGATCTTCTGGGCTTCTTCCCAAAGCTTTCGTTGGACTTGAATGGGAACACGTTTCAGCTTGGGGTCTTTGACAGATTCTTGAGTAAGCTTGATGGCGTATTCTCTGTCTTTCTCTTCAGCTTCCTTCCTTTCAGCGATGAGGCGTTCAGCTCTGAGGTGTTCCTTGTATTCAGCTTTTGAAATTCTGAACTTAGGAGGAACTGAAGGCAGTTGATCACGCCTTAGAATGATTCGCTGATCCTCGAATCGCTTTATCATTTCTTCTCTTCTCTTTTGATCCTCTTCACTCAGCTTTTGAGGAGCTGAGGAAGGTCTGTTTCTGTGCGAGAGAGGTTGTTCTTCTGGTTCATCAGTCTCAGAGATCAAATCCAAGACTGGGATTATGTCTTCAGCAGCGGCTGGCTTTATTTGTGAAGTCGCAATAGTAGAACCTTCAGCGACATCCTCAAACAGGGGAGAGGACTAGCTGAAACGCATCGATCTTACAAATAAGAACTGGGTAGAAGAACTTGGGTAGAAAAGATAGAAAAAGAATGTGGATGTGTAGAGAGGTTGTGGAGTAGAGAACTGATTGTGTATAGAGATGTTCAGGGAAGGAATATAAGTAAAGTTTAGTGTACCTGACAAACCGGCTTTTCAAGCAAGATCGTCAGATTTTCATCTTCAGCGAGGCCTTTGCCTTTACTTTTCTCAGCGCCAGAGGCTGAGGGCTTTGTCTTTGTCTTCTCCCCTGAAGGTTCTTTTATTGAGATTCCGTTAAGAGCTTTGATCCTTGGGGCAGGTTTGACGATAAAGAAATCATCGTCATCTTCATCATCATCATCATCATCTTTCCTTGGAGAGAAGGATGGTTCATCTTCAGGGATGTCGATGTCTTCATCTTCTTCTGCTTCGGATTCCTCAGCGTCTTCTTCGAGTTGCTCCCCCTCAGATACAGAGGCGAGCTTCTCGGTTCCCTCAGGGTTTTCATCTCCCTGAGGTCCAGCGGTCAGATCTTCATTCCTCTCTCCCCTGATAGATTCATCATGGGAAAGGTCTTCAGCGCTCTTGTTCAGATCTTCAGCGCTTTTGTTTAGATCTTCAGCGCTCTTGTCGCCGGAATGTTCAGCGCTCTTCTCCCCCTCTTTCTCATGATTGGGGGAGGAATGAGTAGACTCAGCATTGGTGTTAGCTCTGTCTTCTGGGCCAGAGATTTTCACACAACCTTCAAGCCTTGCTATTCTGTCTTCTAGGCCAGAAATAGCAGGTGTGATTTTCGTCAGCTCTGTGCGATCCGCCGTTGTGAAAGATTCCAAAATAGGGGCAGGGGCAGGAGCAGGAGCTGGATTATTTACCTTGTTGACCAGCGTCTCGATCATCGTCTTCATAGAACCAACGTCGGTCTTTACAGAGCCTAAGTCGGTCTTGACCGCTGACATATCACCCTCGAGTTTTCCAACCGATGTCTTCAGCGTTGTTACTTCGCTGGACATGGTCGAAACTGAGTTTTTGAGGCTGGTGTAGTCAGTATAGATGTCAGAGAGCACCTTGGAAAAATCGTTGAGTGTCTTATCAAGGCTCTTAATGTCATCTGTGGAAGCCTTCTTCTCCACCACCGTTGTCAGCTTTGTCAAATTCTCTCCAGCGTTTGTTACAGCTGTTGAGTTGTTGGAGAGTGTGGTGGTGAGACTGGTCAGCTTTGTTTCCACGGACTTCAGAGAAGCGTTGATGTCTCCCAAATTAGGACCTGTAACATATAAGTACTTGTGAACAAAGGAAAGCTCAGAAGTTTCAGGTTTAGTTACAGTGTTTAAGGTGGGATTTGTACCTGCAGGAGGATTGATGAACTCGTCAAAGTTGCAAGTTCCTGAATAATGTTCCATATCCTCTTCGAAAGTACGGTGAGGTATGGTGATCTCTGCAGGTCCTTTCTTCATCATTTGTTGAGAAGCGTCAGCGGTGGCTTCTGGAATGATGGCATCTCCAGTGTTCTTTGGAGGAATGTCCAAGTGAGTGGAGGGAGAAGCGAAGGTTAAGATTGGGGTTCGGGTTCTGAGTTCAGCGTTGGAATCGCTGACAATCACTTCATCAGTCTTTTGAGAGACTGAGGGAGGTTGGGTAGTTTCCAAGTTTCTAACCTCAGCGTTTGGAGACGCTGAAGTCTGGATTTGAGGGATGGCTTGCACGGGTGTGGCAGAGCGTACCTTCAGCTCGTCAGAATGAGCTGAGGAGTCTTCAGCATGGAATTGCTGGGGTTGCTCCTTGGTTTTCTTGATCCTTTTGGAATCAAGTTGGGTGTGAGAGGGTTTCCTTTTCTTAGAAGGAGAGGATTTTGTGGCCGGGGTATCAGCGATGGGTATTGTCGCTGAAGGAGCCACAGAAAGCGGAGAATTTAGAAGAGTGAGAAGAGTAGAGAGACGTACCTCATTGGCGACAGGCTTGAAGTCGAGAACCTTAGGGCCAATCTGAGAAAGTTTCAGATCACCCTCTTCAGGATAGCTGTCCTTTAGGCCATATTGAAAGATGGCGCTGATGAATCGTGGGTAAGGAACCCATGCTGGTCTGTCAGCGGCAGAATCGACACGTTGAATCAGGTCATCATAAATAATGGAGGCCCAGTCAATGTGTAGACCTTTCAGCAGTGCGTATCCCATGGACTGCTGAGGTTGGGCGGCTTGATCAGAAGAGCCGGACTTCGCTGTCATGCAGCTGATCAGGTGTGCGAAGATGAAGTTCATCTCGCTGGGCATCTTGGAATTCTTTATCAGCGTCAGCTTCTTCTCAGGCTTTTTGTCCCTTCCAATATCCCAGATATAACCCATTGCGTCAAGGAAAGCAATGATTTCTTCTTTGTCAGTGTGCTTCTTGTGGTCAGGGAATGGAACGAAGGGTTTTTCTTTGGTAGCATTTGGGAAGTTCAGGGCTTTTCGGATTATGGCGGGTGTGATCTTGATGGTGCCATACTCAGTATCGCTGAGTATGCAGTCGATGGTTTTGGATGCATCTTTGGCAGAGGGTAGCTCAGTGTGTCTGGCAGAGTACCAGAACTGGGATAAGAGCCGCTGACTGGCAGGAGGAGTTATGGTCAGGGCTGTGTAGATGGGGTTGTTCTTCAGAAAACTCACAGCATCGTCCAGATGTGATACTTGCTTCCGAGGAGGAAACTCGAGAAGAGCTGAGAGGTTGTTGGCCTTAGTCCAATCTAGTTGATCCAGCTCAAACTTAACCTGAGGGGCTTTGATGATATCCACTTCCTCAGAGTCAGCGGAGATGTTCTCAGCGGTAACATTTATCTTTGAAGTTGCCATTTCACTGTATTATCAGTTCAACCAAAGATGTTAACAAATAAGAATTATCTTAATGTGAAAAAAAAAATTCCATTAAGATTTTTCGAATTTTGTCCATTTCATTCAGACAAAAATGTCTTAATGAAGATTAGGGTTTTTCTTGATTTTTGAAATGAAATGTAAAACCCATAAAGTCTTGTATTCCAGTTTCTAAAAGAAAACTGGATACGAATGAAGAACAAGTTTAAGATTTAGATTTAAAACTTGAAGAACAACCATGAAATGGTTGTGTTCATAAAACCATGAAAGTAATGATTTTATTTTACAAAGTTCTTTTGTTTGATCTTGTTAAAACAATGAGAAGATCGAAAACAAGTTATATGCATTTGATAAGTAAGAACATATTAACCTTGATGTTTTGATGAAGAAGATGATGAACAGTTCTTTGAAGATTTGAGAGCACAAATGCAACAGTAATTCTTTTCTTGCGGAGAAAGATTGTTCGCGTAAAAGACAAATATAAACCAAGAGTTGTTTATATAGGGAGTTTTTAGAGAGAGAAAACCTTGAGCGGGAAAAGGTTTCATCATGACACGGACACGTGTTTGCATTTGATTGGAAGTTTGAACGAAACGTGCAAACGTATGTCAGAAAGAAATCGTGCCTAGTGTTATCCGTTGCAATGACGTCACAACTGTCCTTTCACATTCTTTTAGGATGTCTCTGAGGTTTTGAAAGCTCAGGGACTCCTTTGAAAAACATGAAGCACTGAATAGAAGATATCAGTGAAGGTTTTAAGAATTTTCAAAATATCGCTGTTAAGGAAGAGATATTCAGCGATGCAATTTATTTTGAAATGATGCATTTACATGCGATTGTCAGAGAGAGAAAACATACCTGGATATCAGTTTAACCAAGTTTATTCAGAGAGAAGATGATGAAATGGATTATATAAGTTGATTTTATCCCGAAGGCTATACAAGTTTGTATAACCGTATCGCTGATCAAATGTGTACCGCTGAAGATTTTACCCTTCAAAGTTCAGCATTCCAAGCTCGCTGATGAGAAAGTTGAAACTTGTCTCATCAAGAGGTTTGGTAAATAAATCAGCTAACTGATAATCAGTTGGGATAAAATGAAGTTCTATATCACCATTCATCACATGATCTCTGATAAAATGATATCTGATCTCTATGTGTTTTGTCTTTGAGTGTAGCACTGGATTGTTTGCTATAGCGATGGCACTAGTGCTGTCGCAATAGATTGGAATTTTGGAGAGCTGAAGATCATAGTCTAGTAGCTGATTTCTCATCCACAAGACTTGAGAACAGCAGCTTCCAGCGGCTACATATTCAGCTTCAGTTGTGGAAGTGGACACTGAGTTTTGCTTCTTACTTGTCCAACTTACCAGTTTTCCACCCAGGAGCTGACATCCTCCTGTGGTGCTTTTCCTATCCATTTTGCAACCTGCAAAATCACTGTCTGAATAGGCGGTTAGATCGAATCCTGAGTCTTTGGGATACCAAAGACCTAGATTCGCTGTACCCTTAAGATATCGAAAGATTCGCTTTACAGCTTTCATATGAGATATCTTAGGTTCAGCTTGATATCGTGCACACAAACATGTTGCAAACATAATATCGGGTCGGCTAGCTGTAAGATACAATAGTGAGCCGATCATCCCACGGTACAGCGTGACATTGACAGGAACACCCTTTGTGTCCTTATCAAGTGTCAGCGGTGGTGCCATATGGGTTTTCATAGCTGAACTTTCAGTTAAGTCGAATTTCTTCAGCATATCTATAACATATTTTCCCTGATTAATGAAAGTTCCTTTTTCAGTTTGCTTAATCTGAAGACCAAGGAAATATGTTAGTTCACCCATCATGCTCATTTTATACTCATCTTTCATTCTATCAGCGAAACGAGTACAAAGCTCAGGGTTAGTAGAACCAAATATAATGTCATCAACATATATTTGAACTAAAATGATATGACCTTTCACTTTTCTGGAAAATAGAGTTTTGTCAATCTTACCTCGCTCAAATTTTTCAATATGGAGATAAGTAGAGAGAGTATCATACCATGCACGAGGAGCTTGCTTTAAGCCATAAAGTGCCTTGTCCAGTTTATAAACATAACCTGGACGCTTAGGATCTGAGAATCCTGGAGGTTGTTCCACATAAACTTCTTCATTCAGCTTTCCATTTAGAAACGCTGACTTAACATCCATCTGATGTACAGTGAAGTTTTTGTGTACAACATATGCTAAGAAAAGACGAATAGATTCAAGTCTTGCTACTGTAGCAAAAGTTTTGTCATAATCTATGCCTTCCTCTTGTCTGTATCCCTGAGCAACAAGACGAGCTTTGTTGCGAGTTACAGTACCATGTTCGTTCAACTTGTTTCGATAGACCCATTTAGTGCCTATCACCGTTTTGTCAGTTGGTCTACGAACGAGTTTCCAAACTTTGTTTCTTTCGAATTCAGTCAGCTCTTCTTGCATAGCGTTGACCCAGTTTGGATCTCTGAGGGCGTCATCTATTTTCTTTGGTTCAGTTAGAGAAATAAAGTTAACAAATAAACAAATATTACTTGCACTTCTACGAGTCTGAATACCAGCGTTGGGATCACCAAGAATTTGATCGATTGGGTGATTTACAGTCCATCGCTGAGCCAGAGCATACGTCGCTGATTCAGTCTGAACTGGAGAAACTGAAGATGAGGCTTCAGCTACTTCTGAATTATCAGCTAAGAGAGGAATGTTTGCATTTGTCACTTCATTCACTGATTGCTGAGAAATAGATGGAATTACTGAGACATTTGGATCAACTGCAGGTATAGTGTTTATAGGCACATCTGAGACCCAAGATGTTTCAGCTTCACTATTCTGCATATCTGGAATGATAGTAGGACCATCATTTTCTACGGTGTGAGCATGAGGAGTGGGAACTTCTTCTGAATCACCAAGATGAGAAAACATCCATTGATTCAGTTCTTCAGTATCAGTGGACGGTTTAGAGTTCGCTGAACGGGATTCGTCAAACGTGACGTGGATAGTTTCTTCTACAGTTTGTCTTCTATGGTTGAAGACTCTGAAGGCTTTGGAGACTGAGGAGTATCCAAGAAAGATTCCATCATCAGCCTTAGGATCAAACTTTCCAAGGGCATCTCTGTTGTTTAGTATGAAACACTGACATCCAAAGATGTGAAGAAAGCTGATTGAAGGCTTTCTCCCATGAAAGAGTTCATAGGCTGTCTTTTTGAATCTTTTAACTATCAGCGACCTGTTTTGCGTAAAACAAGCAGTGTTGACAGCTTCTGCCCAAAACTGAGTAGGCAGGTGAGGATCGCTGAGCATTGAACGTGCAGCTTCAATAATTGTTCTATTTCTTCTTTCAGCGACTCCATTTTGTTGCGGTGTTCTCACTGACGAAAAGTTGTGAGAAATACCCTTACTCTCAAGGAAGGAATCAAGAGAACTGTTTTTGAATTCAGTTCCATGATCACTCCTTATTGAGCGAACAGTCATATTGTTCAGAGTTTCCATCTTCCGAACAAAGGTGATGAGTTCTTCAGGGGTGTCACTCTTAGAACGGAGAAACATTACCCATGTGTAACGAGAGAATTCATCAACTATGACTAGCGTATATTTCTTTCCAGCGATGGATTGTTTGTTAACAGGGCCAAACAAATCCATATGGAGTAGTTGTAGAGGAGATGACACTGAAGAGACTTGCTTTGACTTGAAGCTTGCCTTGGTCTGCTTCCCTTTTTCACACGCTGAACATAAAGACTCTTTGGCGTATGAATGCTGAGGTAGACCAGTGACTAACTCTTTGGAGGAAAGAGTATTCAGTGTCTTGAAATTTAGATGCGAGAGCCTCTTGTGCCATAGCCAGTTAACATCAGAAGATGCCTTTGAGAAGAAACAGGAGTTCTCAGTGGTTGTTGAGTCCATGTTTATTACATAAACATTTTCCAAACGATAACCGCTGAGAGCTATCTTCTCCTTTTTGTCAGAGACAAAGCAGGATTCCTTAGTGAAAATCACTTTGTTATCCATGTCGCAAAGCTGACTGATGCTCAGAAGATTATGCTTCAGCCCTTCAACATATGCGACTCTTCTGAAGGAGGTTGTACCATTTGAAAGTACACCATACCCTCGGGTGTGTCCTTTTCCATTTCCACCGAAAGTCACAGAGGGACCTTTCTCTTCCTTGTATTCAGCGAGCCGGCTTTTCTTACCAGTCATGTGTCTAGAGCATCCGCTATCGAGATACCAGATACCCTTCTTAACTGCAATTATAAAGGAAGATTAGTTTTTCTTAGGTACCCACTTAACCATGTATACACGTTTGTCAGTGGAAGTAGTTGGAATGGAAGGTTCAGCAGTCTTCGCAGCATTTGAAGATTCAGCTTTGTCTTTCTTCACTTTGGTTAATTTCTTAACCTCAGTGGTAGGAGTCACCTTGACCTGATTTGCACCAGGGTTGGTCTTCTTTTCCTTGGGGGCAATCTTCACCTTAGCTATCTTTTCAATATGATTGGTAAGTCCACAGTGATAACATTTCCTATAACTAAAAATAGTTCTAGGACCACTTGTATGCTGAGCTTTTAATTTAGAATTAGAAGTACCAGCACCAAGTAAGCTATTGGCTTTAGAAATGGGACGAACATTCAGTTCTTCAGATTTCTTACCAAGGACATCCACTCTGAGTCTAGGAGTAGATCGCTGAATAGATCCAGAGATCAGCTTTCTAGATCCAGAGGGGTTGGTCACTGAGGCTTTAGAAGCATTCAGCTTTGGTACTAAGGTACCCTTCTGAGGATTTTGATATATAACAATTCCTTTACCTTTGTCTTTAGAGACAGAGGTAGGTTTTGAATAAACCATTTTCTCCTTACCTTTTGAGGAGGTAGGAGTTTCCTCAGGGATTGGTGTAATGGACGAGGAGCACTAAGATGATGAGGTGTCAGCGAATGAGGATACGAACGTTCCAAATTTAAGCATTGAACGTTCAGTGGTTGGTTTTGGAGTATCATACTTATAACCCAGACCACGTTTATCACTCAGAGGAATCTGAGCCTTAATTATCTCAGTGATCTTTGTTGAAGAATTACACCATCCTTCAACAGTAGCTTGTTCAGCTGTTAATGCAGCGATAGCTTCTGCTCGTTCGATTTTGACTAGCTGATTTAAATAGACTTGATCTTTAAAATCATCTTCAATTTTAGAAAGTTTTTCTATTTGAAGATGGCAGTTTTTAAGCTTTTCAGCGAGATCAAGATTTTGGTTTTCAACCACAGCTTTGCCGTTCATGGCTTCGTATAAACTTCTAGTTAATAGATCGATTTTACGGAGACTATCAGCTTCATCAATATTTGCAATATTGGTAAAGAAAGAAGGTGATACCTGAATGGCAGATGTTGAAGTGGAGGGAATGTCTGAACTTTCTTCCTCTTCTTCAATCTTGGCCATGAGACATTGATTTGCTTCATCATCTTCAGAATCAGATGATGAGGCTTCTTTATCAGAAGCAGCCCAATCATAGTCAGCCATCAGGCCTTTTCCTTTCTTCTTAAAGCTTTTCAGCTTTGAATACTTCTCCTTCAGCTTTGAGTATTTGTCATCTTTATTCCTTGGAACAAAGGATTTCTTTGTAAAAGCTGAAGGTCTCATGATTTTCTTTGACCTGCACTCATTAGCGAAATGACCTGTCTTTTCGCAGTTGAAACAAGTAGCAGTAGCCTTATCAACAAAAGCTGATGATTTAGGCTTGTCAGTTATGGAAAGAGGTTTGTTCTTTCTAAACATTTTCTTCTTGGCGAATCTCCTGAACTTTTTAGTTAGGAGAGCCAAGGATTCATCATCATCTGAAGAATCAGAGTCTGATGACCTTTCAGAGTTACTTTCTAACTCAGTGATAGTGACCGAGGGTCGCTGAGTAGAAGGTTCCTCTGAGATTAAAGCAACATGAGTGCTTTTGGAATCTTTTACAAGATTCTTCTTAAGATGGCTAGATTGCTCATGATTCAGCAATGTACCATATAAGGTTGAAAGGGTCATTGATTTAAGATCCTTTGACAGCTTGAGACACATGGAATAATTGTCCCAGCTTTCAGGTAAACATTCTAGAAACTTTGTCAGCACTTCAAAGTTAGAATATTCCTTACCAACAGTTTTTAGATCTATAATTAAGCAATTAAAACGTTGGTGAACTTCAGAGAGAGTTTCATTCTTACCAGAAATGAAGCTTTCGTATTGTCTTACCAGGTTGATCTTTCTTGAGTCCTGGACTTCAGACGTTCCTTCATACTGAACACATATTGTGTCCCACATGGCTTTTGATGACTTCAGGTTCATGACGGAATGGTAGACTTCGTCAGGAAGGGCCATGGATAGTATGGATCTGGCTTTTGTATCTATAGCCACTTTCTTCTTATCTTCATCGGTCCACATGTGTATTTCCTTTGGAACCAGCCTTTCAGGAATAGCAGCTCTAGTTGCAGTGGCTGGAACTAAAGGATCAATTGTTACAGGGATGTGTGGGCCGTTTTCAAGATAGTAGGTCATAGTAGGGTCTACACCTTCTAAGAAGAGCATCATCCTATTTTTCCATAAGTTGAAGTTATCTCTGGAAAATCTAGGGGGTTTTGCAAGAGAACCATTGTCTATATAGTGTGTGTTTGTGTTGGCCATTTTCAGATAATAGCAAGGAAGAGAAATATCTTAGATTAGATATTGTTTATGAGATTAAACAAATCTGCTCTGATACCACTTGTTGGTCCCGAAGGCCTATACAAGTTTGTAGAAGGGGGGGGGGGGGGGGGGGGTTGAATACAAACACACAGATTTTACTTTTCTAAATTGTTTATTGATAAATCATTAACAATTTACAGCTTGTTGCGGAGACAAGATTAAGGATAAACCTAAATCTAAACAAGTTGGAACACTAAGGTTTCTTGCACTAAGAAAGATAAGGAGATTACTAATAAAATCCTATCTTGAGAGAGATTTGAACTTGTCCAGAGTTAGCAAGTTACTTCAAATGAAGTGAGTTCATCTCTTTATATACTGCATGCATTAAATGCAAATCAGTATATACTTTACACGTGTCATCAGCTGGTTGGTTGCATGTCATTGACCTTGGTTGACAACCTTAGTAGCCGTAAGGATGAACAGTGTAGTATCAGAGTGGTTGTACGATTTCAGATATTCGGAGGTTCTTTTCTGACAATTCGTACGGAGGCGTGCAAGGGTGGTTAAGACAAAAGTACTTTGTACGGAGGACTTCATGATCAGCTTTCATTGATTCAGCGATTATCATTTACTATTCAGCAGATGATAAAGTTCAGCGATAGCTGAAGTCTTGTACTTGATACTTCACGTTGAGTGGACAAATCTGAGTCTTCGTTGATCCGCATCAGTTCATTAGGAGACTTGTCGCTGGTTCTTGAGCTTGATCTTCGACTTCAGCATAGAACCTTTGATGACGTGAAACTTGTCTTCAGGGATCATAAGTAAACAACTATCTTATCAGTGATCATCACAATGACTGAACAGACTCAGAACATTAATGATGAACAGTATTCGCTGAATGTTTAATTTAAAGAGCGAGAGTTCCTATCAGCGGTACTGGAAGATCTTAGTACTTATCAGCGATAGTGAAACTCTGATACATATTGTTTACTTACAATTTTCACTAAGTATATAAGAGAGGGTCATTATCAAATCACTGAGGGTTTGGATCAACAGGGACATCCTACTTCACATGTAGTTTAAGTCTAGGTACGAATACTAATACCTAAATCCCTTAAACTAGGGCTCTGATACCATCTGTAACAACCCAGATTCCCAACATACAAATAACATATATTTCACCACAAAATAATACATCATATTTCATTTACGGTCCCTTATCTTAACCAAGTAGGTCTTTCAGTACAAACTTTTTCGTTCATAATAAAGTACAAAATATCTTAACAGATACAAAACACATATTGAATCTTCATAATCATATATCTTCCAAAAAGCTAGACATGATTAACCTATCATTTGTCTTTACTTGCTCCACGACCTGGAATACATATTTTAAAACAAAAATGAGGGTTAGACCTTGAGGTCTAGTGAGAAAATTCTCGTTAGTTAAAATCATCTTTTACCAACATTCAATACACATAATGCACATAATAAAAATACCAAATCTGACTCATGAATCATGTATCTTTTCATCTCTTTCTCTTTCTCTTTCTCTTTCTCTTGGCCATATTAATTGGTAGCAAGCCAATTAATTAATTTACACCGCTGTACTAAATACAGCCAACACCGATGTCCCTTTATACAACCAACTTTCACCGGTCCTAAGCCCGACCAACTAGCACCCATACAATGTAATACTCATATAAACACTATATGCACAATATTACACTCATTCACATATATGTATTCCATTTGAAAACATTTTAAATAAAAACTCACTTGATTCGTTTAATTCCCAAGATCCTCCCACGCTATTACCAAGCACTCCAAATTCTTCAGTCCCGTTTCACGGAATCTGTACCACATAAATACAAATATTTCTTTTAAAGACTAATATCTCTAAAAATCCTGAAATCCTCGACTCACGTCGCAGTCCACTATTGAAATACCCCATGTCGCAATACACTACACTAAGTCGCAACCAACTACTGCGACACAGTACCAAGTCGCAATCAACTACTGCGACTTCTCCCTCATGCCGCAACCAACTGTTGCGACAATCCCCTCGAGTCGCAACCAACTGTTGCGACATATCACCAAGTCGCAATACACTGTTGCGACTTCATGAGCAAGTCGCAACTCAAGGTTGCGACATTCATGAAGATCATAAAACTCAACCAGGTCGCAACCCACTGTTGCGACTTCTATGAATGTCTCAGTCAACCAGATCATACTTAACCCAAAAATCTAAACTTTTAAGCTATGCATGTTACTGTAATTATGCAGATATGTTTAAGACTATTAACACAACCTAACCATATGCTCAGATTTTCCAAAACATCCCTAAATCATCAAAACCCACTTCAAAACTCATGTAAAATCTAATACACATAAAAGTAAGGATTTGTATGGATTAATACCTTTGTTTTCTTGCTGTGAATCCTAATACCCAGCTGAAGTAGTATGAAAATTACTTCTTCTTCTTCACAATTCACTCTCTTTTCTCCTCTCTCTCTTTTTGCCGAAAGAACACACCCACACACACTTTTGGGATATTAGCTAAGTTAATCACATGGAGGACACCTCCTCCTAGTGAGGTGGTAATGGCGGTGGTAGTGTGGTTTAGCAAAATGACCAAGTAGACCCTAGGCTTCACTCATTTGGCAAGACTTACTCCCGAACTTCCAATTAAAAATTAAAACTTACCCCTTAACTTCTAACTCCGTAAATACTCAACTAACATTTATAAAACTAACTCCAAACCTTTCTTAACTTAAAATAATAACATTAAATAAATTAATGACGTACCTGGTTATTACAGATTTGAAATACGGCTTAAGTGATGCACAAAGATTTGAGAGGGTCTTTGATAACCACGTCGAGAGGCGGGTTTTGTATGATTTATTAAGGTTCAAACGCCGGTCGAGATTTATATCACAAAGAGATTTGGGTGTAAATCTCCATATTGCTAGATCTTGACGTTTAGAGTCAAACTTAATTAAATCGGCAAAATCGGGAGTTGGTAACAATGGAAACTTTATGGAAACTTTGTAGGATCGGTTTATAAATCGCATCATTTCGAGAGATCGGGTTTTTTTTATGAACTTTTCGTCCTACGAAGCAACTAACCATTTTGTTACTACAAAAATCTCAAGGGAACTCACATCCATACCATTTTTAATTATTCAAGAGTTTAATCATTTTCCAACAAACCAACAATATTTTCAAACCGAAACTTGTGCAAGAAGTTCGTGACATTCTCTGATTCTCAGTAGTTCAGTCCTCGTGGGTACGATACTTGGTAAATACTTGCCATTTTATTACTTATAGCGATCATAGTTGTGGTGTATACTTGCACCCCCACTGTGGGCACTCTGTGGCCACTGATTGGAACTATACGTTTTTCCGCTATCAAGTTTTTGGCGCCGTTGCCGGGGACTGGCGCGATTTTACATCCTGAGATATTGAATAATCACTTGAGCCTGTGTCACTTGTTTCAAAACAACATCTTTGCATTGTATGCCATGGTTGCAACACGGAGAACTTTTACCTCTTGATAACGAAATCGAAAGAACTATTGCTAGACGTAGAAGAGGTAATCGGCAAAACCCACCTTTAAACCGAAACATGGCAGCTCCGCCGCCACCTCCACCGGTTGAAACAACGGTAGGTATTGCCGATAGTAAAGATAGGAAAATAAGGGACTATGCAACGCCCGAATTTGAGCAATTAAAATCGGGAATTATTAGGCCCAACATGAATACACAAGCTTTTAAACCCGAACCCGTAATGTTCCAAATGATCCAAGCAATGGGTCAATATGGGGGATTACCTTCGGAGGATCCGCACTCACATTTGAAATCATTTATAGAAATGACGGATCATTTTCGTATTCCCGGAGTAACACCGAAAGCCTTACGTTTGACACTCTTCAATTACACGTTAAGAGAAAGAGCTAAAGCATGGCTAAAGTCACAACCACCGGAGTCCATCGATACTTGGTCGGGTCTAGCTGAAAAGTTTCTTAAAAAATATTTTCCTCCAACAAGAAACGTAAAGCTTAGGCACGATATCATGAACTTTCGGCAAGAAAATGACGAGGCAGTCTCGGATGCATGGGAAAGATTTAAAGATTTAATTCGAAAATGCCCTCATCATGGAATTCCCTATTGCATCCAATTAGAAACATTTTATAATGGTCTTTCTAATGCTGCTAAAATCATTCTCGATGCTATGGCCGGTGGTGCTTTTGTTTCAAAAACTTATAACGAGGCATTTGATATTTTGGAAAAAGTTGCCAACAATAACACCGAATGGCAAAATGCTCGGGCCATCACCACCCAAAGTGCATCGGGAGTTCATGAAATTGATGCCATCACTTCTTTAAATGCGCAAATTGTAGCTTTGACTAACTTGGTAAAAAATAATTTAAACATCAATGGAGAGAAAAACCAAGCGCAAGCTATTAATGAGTCGTGTGCGTTTTGTGGGGAAAGTCATAATTATGAGAATTGTCCGAGAAATTATTTGGGGAATGCTAGGAATAACCCTTTTTCTCAAACTTATAACCCGAATTGGCGGAATCACCCGAATTTTTCTTGGTCGGGAAATCAAGGACTTCAACCCCCCGGGGCAAGTCAACCACCAAGTCGACCACAAAATCCCTCAGAATTTTATCAAAATCAACAACCCACGTACCAACATGGTCAATCTTCACAATCACATGCTCCTAGGCAACAAAATGCATAGGAAGGTAACGGTTCACTCGAATCATTGCTTAAAGCTTTTATTAACCAAACCAATGCAACCTTGAGAGGGTTTGAGACCCAACTTGGTCAATTTGCGACCGAGCTCAAAAATAGACCACAAGGGACTTTGCCTAGTGACACCGAGAACCCAAAAGGACCACACAAGGAACATGTTAAGGCCATAAGCATAATGGAAATAGGTAACGTAGAGGATTCACGTGAAAGCGATAAATCTTCTACCACACCTAAAGTACAAAAAGAATCACATCTCTTCGATAGGGAGAATTTTCCTAGACTGTTCACTGCTATTGAAAACACGCAAGACCCTGTTTTTGTGTCTAAAACAGCAGACTCCTCTGGTGCTGTCAAAAATTCGGAGCAGCGTGCTCACAGTGGGCAGCCCATGCCCACACCCAGCAAAAAGCAAACAAGCTTGGATTTACGTGAGTTGCCTTTTCCTGAAAGATTCAAAGATAAAAAAGATGGATGTTCAGTTTAAAAAGTTTTTAGACGTTTTCAAACAACTCCATATTAACATTCCTTTGGTAGAAGCTCTCGAGCAAATGCCGAACTATGTTATGTTTTTAAAAGACATTCTCAACAAATAGAGAAGACTAGGAGAATTTGATACGGTTGCTTTAACCAAGGAATGTAGTGCAATTCTTACATGTAAAATCCCTCCGAAACTCAAAGACCCGGGAAGTTTCACCATCCCATGCTCCATTGGCGGTCAAGAGGTCGGAAATGCACTATGTGACTTGGGTGCAAGCATAAATCTCATGCCCTTGTCGGTTTTTAACAAGTTAGGAATTGGTGAAGTAAGACCCACTACTGTCACTTTGCAACTCGCGGATAGATCCATTGCTTATCCGAAAGGAAAAATTGAAGACATTTTGGTCAAAGTTGATAAATTCATTTTTCCGGCCGATTTTCTAGTTTTGGACTTTGAGGCAGATAAGAATATTCCCATCATTTTAGGAAGACCTTTTCTTGCGACCGGCCGAACCTTAATTGATGTCCAAAAAGGTGAGCTAACCATGCGAGTGAATGACCAACAAATAACCTTCAACGTCTTTAAGTCACAAAAATTCACCGGTGATTTAGAAGATTGTTCCGCCATTGACACTTTAGGTGATGATTTTGAGCCTAGCCTTTTAGAAGACTTTCATGAAGAACCCATTATAGGCTTTGAAAATGATGTTTCGGAGGAAGATTTGATGGAGGTTATAGATGCTTTTGAACATTTAGATTTTAATGATCGACCTCCACAAATGCCATCAATTCTTAGAGCTCCGGAATTGGACTTAAAACCTCTCCCTAGTCACCTTAAGTATGCTTATCTCATGGAAGAAGAAAAATTACCCGTAATCATTTCTTCCAAGTTAAGTGATTGTCAAGAGGAACAATTATTAGAATTGTTGAAAAATCACAAGAAAGCCATAGGTTGGACCTTAGCGGACATTAAGGGGATTAGTCCATCCATTTGCCAACATAAGATTATTTTGGAAGAAAATAGTATTGGCAAAGTGCAACCACAAAGACGACTAAATCACATCATGAAAGAGGTCGTTAAGAAAGAGATTTTAAAATGGCTTGATGCGGGTATTATTTACCCCATTTCAAGTAGTGGTTGGGTTAGCCCGGTGCAATGTGTGCCCAAAAAGGGAGGTACCACGGTTATAACAAATGAGAAAAACGAACTCATCCCTACTAGGACCGTCACCGGGTGGAGGATATGCATGGATTATAGACAATTGAACCTAGCCACGAAAAAGATCATTTTCCTTTGCCTTTTATAGACCAAATGCTAGATCGATTGGCCGGAAAAGAATTTTATTGCTTTTTGGATGGATACTCGGGCTATAATCAAATTCACATAGCTCCTGAGGATCAAGAAAAAACAACTTTCACATGTCCTTTCGGAACTTTTGCTTTCCGGCGAATGCCATTTGGGTTGTGCAATGCTCCCGCAACTTTCCAACGTTGCATGATGTCTATTTTCTCGGATATGATTGAGGATACCATGGAAGTTTTCATGGATGATTTTTCGGTAATTGGGACGTCTTTTGATAATTGTCTTGATAATTTGAGAAAAAGTTTAGAAAGATGTGAAACGCACGATTTAATCTTGAATTGGGAAAAATGTCATTTTATGGTTCAAGAGGGAATTGTGTTGGGTCACATCGTTTCTAAAAAAGGTTTGGAAGTTGATAAGGCTAAGTTAGAAGTAATAATGCAATTACCCGAACCCACTTCGGTTAAAGGCATTAGAAGTTTCTTGGGACATGCGGGATTTTACCGACGCTTCATAAAAGATTTTTCAAAAATTGCAAAACCGTTGTGTAATTTACTGCATGTTGACCAAACTTTTGACTTTACTTCCGAATGCAAAACGGATTTTTCAACAATCAAAGAAGCTCTTGTCTCTGCACCTATTGTAATAGCGCCAGATTAGACAAAACCTTTCGAGGTAATGTGCGATGCTAGTGATTGGGCAGTAGGTGCCGTTTTGGGATAAAAGAAAGAAAATATTTTTCACCCCATTTACTACGCAAGTAAAACTCTTATCGAAGCTCAAATAAATTATACAACAACTGAAAAAGAGTTACTTGTCGTAGTATTTGCTTTCGACCGTTTTCGTTCTTATTTGATCGGCACTAAAGTCATTGTTCATACGGACCACTCCGCTATCAAATATCTTTTTAACAAAACCGACGCTAAGCCAAGGCTTATTCGGTGGGTTCTTCTTTTACAAGAATTTGACATAGAGATAGTTGATAGAAAAGGAGTCAATAACCAAGTTGCCGATCATCTTTCAAGAATAGAAATGAACGTGTCAAGTGGGGGAAATCATGAAATCAAAGAAGTTTTTCCGGATGAGCATATTTTAGCCATACAACATGTTGAAAAGGAATTGTCGTGGTATGCCGATATTGCGAATTATCTTGCAAGTGGAATTAGGCCATACCACATGAACGCACAAAAGTTTAAAAAAATTCTTCATGATTGTAAACACTATTTTTGGGATGATCCTTTTTTGTATAAATTAGGATCGGACCAAATTTTTAGGAAATGCGTTCCGGATTTTGAAATAAAAAATATTTTGCGGGATTGTCACGCTTCACCTTACGAAGGCCATTTCGGTGGTCAACGTATGGCCGCAAAAAAATTTCAAAGTGGTTTCTTTTGGCCTACCATTTTTAAAGATTCATTTGAGTTCGTAAAGAGTTGTGACCAATGCCAAAGGACCGGGAATTTATCCCAACGGAATGAGATGCCCTTAAATAATATTTTGGAAGTCGAACTTTTTGATGTATGGGGCATCATTTTATGTGACCATTTCCTATGTCTTTTAATAATCAGTATATTTTGGTGGCGGTAGATTATGTCTCAAAATGGATAGAAGCGATCGCTTGTCCAAGAAATGATGCTAAAACTGTGATTAATTTTCTTCATAAAAACATTTTTGTTCGTTTTGGAACACCTCGCGCTTTAATTAGTGAGGAGGGAACTCATTTTGTAAACAAAATGTTAAGCACAGTTTTGAGCAAATACAACATCCATCATAAGGTATCAACGACATACCATCCTCAAACAAACAGGCTTGCCGAACTTTCAAATCGGGAAATTAAGTCAATTTTGGAAAAAGTGGTAAAACCCGATAGAAAGGATTGGTCCCTTAAGTTGGATGTCGCACTTTGGGCATATCGAACAGCTTTTAAAACACCACTAGGACTGTCACCATATAAACTGGTTTTTGGTAAAGCATGTCACTTACCCTTGGAACTTGAGTACAAGGCATTTTGGGCCGTAAAGGAATTAAACCTCAATGAAGAAGTGGCCGGAAAGAAGAGAAAACTTCAACTAAACGAGTTAGAGGAGATACGTCATCATGCCTACGAGAATGCCAAAATTTATAAAGAAAAAACAAAAGTATGGCATGATCGTCGTATTAACCAAAAGAATTTTGAAAAAAATCAACAAGTGCTCCTTTTAACTCTCGGTTGAAGTTGTTTCCTGGAAAATTAAAATCACGTTGGTCGGGACCATTTACCATTGCGGATGTGGGAAAGTTTGGTACAATAGATTTAATTAACCCACAAGACGGAAGCATCTTCCGGGTTAACGGTCACCGGGTCAAGCATTTCATTCCAAATGAAGTGCCCATACCCACTGGGGGTGACGAGTGATCTTTGATGGAACCACTGTGTATATAGTGTATATATTGTTTCATAACCTTTGTTTTATTTTATTTTTAGAATTGATAGTGCAGGTTGCTCACTGTGGGGACTTCGTGCCCACAGACCTTGAAATGCGGATAAGAAAGTCTTGGGGGTGGGGAAGTGTAAATGCTCAATTAAATGTGGGGTAAGTTTTTAAGAAAACAACTGATTGGGGTGCATGCAAAAAAAAAAAGAAACTTCTCTAGTACATCAAGTACTCACTTGGTTCAAGAAGAATATTTTTTTAAGATTTGGTGATGTACTAGGTTTGGGGTTCCAATGCTAAAACCCAGCTGTAAAAGAAAGAAAAGAGGGAAAAACCATTGGCTTGTCTGACTTTCATTTTTTAACCAAGGGTCCCCACCTTTAACCAATGGATATTCAATTTTTTTAAACAAAAAGCATCTCTTGCATACCTTAGCTTTTTGAAACAAAAACCCTCTTTTCAAAAAGTAAAACCCATTTGTGGTCTTCTTCCCCAAAAAGTTCTCTGCAAACACACCTCTCCTCCCATGGCAAGAAAAAAGGCTCTGGTTCACATTCCGGGTAGACCCACGTGGCGGTCCACCCGCCACGCCGCCACAATCGCCGGCCAACCATCCACACCGACCATCGTCGCCACCGCCGCTGAACTCATCACCTCAGCAACAGCCGCCGCGTCGCATGCTCTGACCGCCGTCATCTCCGACACCCCACCATCTTCAGACCCCTCGGTGGTGGCCGAGACCCAAGCCCTAAGTTCTGCTTCGTCAACAATGGCCATTCAGACCACCGCCGGCGTTTCCTCCGACGCTCCGACCAATGACGCGCATACCACCGACGAACCTGCAACTCCATCCTCACCAAGGTATGTATACTCTTACCTTGAAACTCATGAGGTAATCACTCGAGTGATCGACCCATCAAACCAAAACCCACCTCCTATCATCCCTTCCACCATTAACATACCCTTTACCCAACCCTTGTTTATGTGTATTTCCCCACCTACCATACCCATTACTATCCCCCCCATTCACCTAAGAACAAACCCTAATAACCCCTTTGGTGATTTCCAAAATCCCCACTACCTACAAACCCCAATCACTCCACCACCACAATCTCACCCTCTAAAACCCCTTTTCATCACAGCCCCCCTACCATGACTACCACCATCCCCATTGATCCCAAAAGCCAGCCCTCATCCTCTAAAGCTAAACCCTTTGATTTAAACAAAAGAGGGGATTTGGGGGAAGAAGACCCAGATGCGGACCTCTGGTTTAGTTTTGAGGGAAACCAGCCACCTCAAAATACGCCCCCATACCCATTTGAAAAACCCCTGGACCCAGAAACCACCAGTGACCAAAACCCTAAAACGGTCGATTCTGCCCACTGTGAGCAAGCCACACCCACAGTGGGCACGAGCACAACAGCGGAAAATGTTGAGAAAATGGACATGGCAGGTCCTTCTGAGCAGCGAACTGTAATCGGTATGCAACCAGCAGACTCCAGCTCCTCCGAGGACTCTTCTTCGGAATCCGATGAGCCACCACCGAAAAAAGCTAAGAATACCGCAGGTTCGGACAGCGATTTTGAAGAGGAGCTCAAAGCCGATGAAAAGGGGAAGAAACCGATCGTTGCAAGTCGTAAATGCAGCGCCACTCGCACGAAACTGGTCACTACTGTCCACAACACTGTAATAAAAACGAGGTATGAGCTTATTAAGAACAACAAAATCTTGCTAGAGAGAGCCTTTGACACGGCGTTGATTAACTCTGTGGCACACGTAAAGCAGCACCTGTTTGCGATGCATTGGGAGAAACTGATATCAATCCCATGCAAAGCAAACGAAACATGGGTCACCGAGTTTTACGCGGCTGCTGCGTTTGCCGACCACAGCCCCTTGCGGCTTCGTGGACGGGTTGTTGACTGGTCTGGGGCTGCACTAAATGAAGCTTTAAACCTTGTGGCCCCGTTTGTGTGTTCATATAATCAACTTTCCAAGAAGTTGCTCCTTATTTCGGACGAGGAGATAGCTACCGCGTTGGCACGTCCGGGTTGTGGTTGGTCCCTAGATAACAATAGATCTATGATTCAGGCCAATCACCTCATGGAGGAGGCGGCCATCTGGTTTCAGTTCCTAAGGCACAACTTAATGCCCACTGCCCATAATGGTACTGTTGATTATGAGCGTTGTATTCTACTTTATTGTGTTCTCAAAGAATGCCCGGTCGATCTCGGGCGGATCGCTCATGACGCGATTTCGAAAGCAGCAGCACGGGTCCAAAGTCGGATGATTTTCCCTAGGTTGATCACCAAACTTTGTGCCGAAGCTCGTGTACCAGCTTATAAACATGATGTCATCATGTTTGGTAAGACCCATTTGAATAGTGAAACCATCGCGCGCCGAAAGAGTGCCACTCGTACTCCCATTGTTTTGTAGGAACAAGGTGTATCCCAACAGCCTTCGAGGCCCGATCATACTGCTCGTCCGCGTCCACCGCAGCAGCCGGCTGCCACTACAGGGTCCACGTACGCAGGATATGGCACGGCCGAGTGGCTGGCGGCGTTGGTATTCGAAAAAGAGGAAGCAAATCAAACGTCCAAGCAGATCCTTGCCAAGCTTGATGCTCTTGAAGAACGCGTTGCACGAATGGAGGGTGGATCCACCTCTGCCTCTGTTCCACATGATGAAGAAGACGATCGTCCACCCGGATTTCCAGCAGGTTCTGTGCCCACAGACCCTCACAGTGGGCAGTAATCTCCAATGAAATAGCTTTTGGTTCATCATCATCGTTTTAAACATTACTGCTTTTATCTGTCTTTTGGGTTTGTCTAATACTCCTAACTGCTCCGTCCCGCCTTTTGTGTATCACTCGCGGGTTTTGTTTAAATGCCGATGATGGTTTATGTTGCTTGAATTTTGTGTGCTTTCCTTTCATTTTCAGGTACTTCGACTTTGCTTGACTGTTTTTAGGTAACTTTGAGAGGACGTAGGCCCTCTTGTGTGGCCTAAACACGTTTCCCTTTGTTCCCACAACCGAGTCGTTCCATACAACAATATGGACATTGTCCATCTTTAAGTTTGGGGTGGGGAAATAGCATGATCATTACTTGTATGATCCAAAAAAAATAGAAAAAACAAATAAATAAATAAATGTCTTCGAAAAATTGGAAGACCGCCTTCGAAAAATTGGAAAGAAAATGTAACACCCTCAAATTTGGAACGAGCAACTAACTTTAAAATTCAATAAAATAACCAAAATAGATATAATCACTTCTACAATTCATTCCTTAAAATACCTCGGAATTTAAAACATCATAAGTCTACAATAAAATGACTTAATCAGGTGTTACTTATCATAACACAAGTTGCTAGTCCAAACAATTTGCGGAAGACTTCACTAAACAAGTCACCTCTCGTGCACTCTACTAGCACTCATCACTTCGCAATGTAGCTAAAGCTATTCCCAACCTGAACCTGTTGCACATGCCGGCAAATAAAAAGGTTAGGCTAACGCCTAGTGAGTTCAAGAGTTTACATCATGAGCAAATCATTTGATAAACCAAAAGCTTCAACTTAATAAATGATTTTCTAAAAGGGTTTGTATAAAAGACATCGACAACCCATTCTCCAAACACACACAATTTCTGAGAGGAAAGCTCCCAATGAAAATCATTTCTCTGCAAAGGACTCAAATCCAAAACTCACATCAAGAGTCAATTAATAATAATTTCTCAAATAATCGCCAATGCGAATAAAACTCCAATAGTTAAAACATCCAATAAGGATGTAACATAAATCCGTCCATCAATCATGGAAAACAATCCATATGCATATAATATAACCTCAACAATGCGAATAAATAAAATACCCGAAGTCAACACCCTTCGGTGACGGGGGAGACCCGATCTCATTGAATGTGGCAAACACATAAATTAAACCACACCTAATAAACGCAAGTAAGCTTCTTGGATGTGGAAAGCAGATGACATCAACCATACTAGGTCTTTAGTCAATCTTCGGCATCAACCATACTAGGTCTTTACTCCATCTCCGACATCAATCATACTAGATCTTTAGCCCATCTTTGACATCAACCATACTAGGTCTTTAGTCAATCTTCGGCATCAACCATACTAGGTCTTTAGCCCATCTTAGACATCAACCATACTAGGTCTTTAGTCCATTTAAAACTACCAAGTTCAACCATACTAGGTCTTTACCTTGGAAACCCACCATCCAAAACAAGCTTACTTGACGTAAATATATACATGACCCCAAAAGAATAACTAATGCATTCAAATCATGTAAACATCAAATATAATGCAATTCATGCAACTCAGACCCTAAGCCCACGTCGAGCTTATTAAAAATCGGGCGAATGCCCTCGAGACTCAACCGAGTCCAAAACCGAGCCCTCTGCTCAAAAGATCTAATGATCATTTATCAATATCAATTCATGCAAATGAAATGCATCTGACCCACATCATGCAAACATGTGCTCCGATGCATGATAATCTCACAACCCCTTCATTACCACCTTCCCAATGAAGTCAAATCATATATGCATCTACATGTACACGTATATGTAACTCTTTCATAACTCAACAATGCATATAACTCACCAAGGTTCATTAGTCCCAAAGGTACTAAGAATACAAAATCATCAAATGGTCTTCACACACAAGACCAACACTTAAACCGACACGTATTCAAATAAAATGCAATTAAGCATTTAACACACCCAAGACTCCACCTCGAGTCACCAAAACCGGCAAATACTCAGAAGACTCATTTGAGTAATAATCAAGCCTTTAAAGGCCAAAATAATCGTTTAGTTAAATATATGTCACTCACACGGTTACGTGAACCAAAATACATCGTTACTCAAACTCTTTACTCTTTTACTCCCTCAATTGGCCATCGACCCCAAAATGAAAGGTTTATAACTCTCAAAACATTCATATGATCGGATTGACCAAATTCCCCAACCCACACGTTCACACTTTAATATGTAACACATCATAGTTATCGCATAATCACAGAAACACTAAAAGTGAATTTTGACCAAATCCTCTTCACTTATGCAATAATTTAACAAAACCTCTTTTACTCGTGATTTATTCCTCAAACACCCAAAATCCCAAATGTGGGTGTTTTACAAGATATGTAAAGTTCAACACTTTGATTAAATCAAAAACCACCAAATAACTCAACAAGGGATAATTTCACATAAAGCACACAAATACTTTAAAACACACATTTTGGCATGTACAACGTTTTCACAAATCAACTTGAACTCACCTTGCTAGATTTAGGCTAAATCTAGATTTTCCCCAAACGTAAGCTCCTTTGATGCAACCCGAATCCTTAGGTCAACTCTTCCAAAACCTAGATCCACAAGTTTCCAACCATAAATAATCATTCTCAAACACTTATATACACTTCCCCCAACATAAATCATCCAAAACCACCAAAAATACCAAAACCCTAACTTCTTAGATGAAGAAAAGTGAGAAGATTACCTCAACCACCACCAAATATTCTTGGATCATTCATCATACTTCAAAACTCTTTCTAGATCTTTGAAGAGCTCTCAAAAACGAAACCGTAGCAACTTGAATCATCAAAATCGGAGTTAGGAGGCAAAAGTTATGAAGGTTTGAAATTTGAGCTGAAAATTCGCGACTTAATACGGACTCAGTGCGTTACGCGGGTTAGGCCGCAGGCTAAAAGTCGCGCACCAAGCTGCGCGGTTCCGCAGCCCCATTTTAGGTCGGATACTGATTCGGCCGTAACTTCTTCGTTATAGCTCCGTTTTCGCTCCGGAAAGAACCGTTGGACTCGTATTCGAATTCCTCATCCAACAAGACCATAAAATCTAATATTTAAACCAAAATCCTATTTTTCATATTTTTCTTCAAAGACTGGTTTCACACTGATTCGAAATTGTACTTATCCGAAAATTACGGGTGTTACAATCCTCCCAACCTTAGGATGATTTCGTCCTCGAAATCTACATCCTTTACAACCCAAGACTAACCGACTCAACGCCGACTATAATTTATCAGTTCCTAACTGGAATCTAAATTCCCTCCACTCAGTCTATAAAGACAAATCCTCGAACAATTGCTTATCAACAAAGCCCTTCACGTAAACTGTACTTATGTCCGGGAGAACACTCCGGCAACTAGAATAATTCCTAGTCAGACGACTTCGGTTGTCTCCCAACCGTAGATGTTCCATACATCTCGATTTCGATTTCCGACTTTAAGTCAATCTAAGGTTTGTTCGCTAACGAACCCAATAGAATCATCAATTCTGATTATTCCTACCATTACTTGCCATCTACCTCCAACGAGTTCTAATAGACTCCAAGAATCCATCCCATCATCAATCATTAAACCGACAGGTTCTTTAACCATACACGAAGGTTATTACACAAAAACCACTCGTCACAATTGAGCATCTTAAGGTTACTACAACTGTTACCATTATTTCATTTAGAATCGGACTACACCATCTGAATTCGCTAACGGTCTCCGACCTCAGACCCACAAGGTTGACACCTAGTTATAACACAAAGTTTTGAACTCTATCAGGACTCCACATACGAGTTCCGTTTACCGAGTGTTTCCACGAAACTAAGGTTGTCAACAAAACGGTTATACCAACCTCACCATGCGTTACCGCAAGTCTAACCCTCCAATTGCTACAAGCACCTCGACTTTGTTGCCGATATCATCCGGCCTATAGTCACAACACGTGCCCGAACGCTCGACTTTTCACAGTTGGGGTTCTATACAACTTACTCTTAATCGGGTTACTTAACTTTTCCCAAGGTCCTAATGAGTTCAAGGTTTCAAGTGCGTCGTCAAATAAATATGCCAATCGATAAAACTTTTCATAGAAATTTTCATATCAAAATAATCGTACGCACAAAACTACTATTATCAATTCGGTAGTTACGCAAAAATGGACACGCTCGTCCTACATATGAAAATCATGTTGAAAATTATTTCATTGCAGTTCAGTTTACCCACAAAACGCAAAAGCGTAATAAACAACTTCTTTAAAATGAACTGCCACGGTTCTAGTATGGATTGACTCATGACATGCACATAAAGTAACTGCCCGACTTTAAACAAGGTGCAACAAAAGTTTCGCACTTACTTCAAAAGACGTCCCAACGACTTTCAACTCTAAAATCCTTTCTAGCCATAAAATGGCATGGAGCAAGATTTACCAATAAAATTTGCGCGTGTCAGTTTATTATACAAAAACAAGGAAACGATTCATAATTACACCTCAGTTAAAACCCAAAACGACTTGTGCAAATTCCACATTTAAGACAATAGCCAATACATTTCCATCATTTGAAAATATCGACTAAAACATCATGAGAAAATCTCAAATTGGGGTAGACATGCAAGCTTGTAACACTTTCTTAGAAATTTCCTGAAACGAAATAACAGGCAACAAATAGTTTACGACCAAATTTCAAAAGATGAAATTCTTTAAATCTATTTCCCAAAATTTCTCATCCGATCCTACAATGACATTTGAGTAAAACGCTTCTGGCAAAACTTGTACCCAACAATGCGTTTTTTTCCAAAACATATGAGAAATAAGTGTTAATAATTTGTTGACACCAAAAAGGGTTCAAACCTATTTTCAAATCCCAAATCGCACCAACGGTGCGCATCAATGTTCAAAACATATGTTCCCATGTTCCCCAAGTTTAAGCAATTCATTTTCCCAAAATTCTCAACACAAAGTATTTTCATCAAAAGTTGCGTACTAGTAACATAAAACGTTAAGACGTTGATGCTTAAAAGTTTACCTGTTAAAAATACCCAAAATACCCATTTCCTCTATAACCGAAGGTTTTCAATTTTCCAAAATGTTCCTCGAATCAAAGTTGACCAAATGTCAACGACTCACGCATTTGTGTTTTCAAAATGTAAAGTATTGCGAACTATGCATGATTTCCACAACACCAAAACACCCTTTGACCAAATGGTCATCATTCATACAACGAGTTAATAAAATAATTTCACTCACGACTCGTTTAACAAAGTGTCGAGAAACAATAGTTACCAAGCTATGCATACCCCAAGTCGATATAACGCATTTACATGAAAATGATAATAAAACATTTAACTGACCGCAAGCGCACCAAGCAATTTATTATGAAATGTCACTAAAAATGTTCTTTCATGCATCACTTAAGCCATGTATAAGTCAATCCATACACTGAACTATTCGCAATCAAATACTTAGTAACATAAACTCTTGAAAGAAAAGTTACGTGACACTAGAGTTCCAAACTCATTTCTTCTTAGTCGCCTTATGGCATGCAATTAACTTTTCTCAACAAAACTCGAGTGGGACCAAATGCCCAACATAACTTATAAACCTTTCACATAAGTAATTAAAGTATGCACCTCATGAAATTATACTCACACGACTCAACATGTCGTAAAACAAACTCCATGCACCTCAATGGACTCAATGACTCCAAGTCAATAAAACGGCGCTAAACATCATGCTTCCAAAGCCAAATTGCTATAAGCAAAATCATAAATAAGACGCCCAAAATCCCAAAAATCCCTTTCCATGGTAGTACCATGTAAACAACATTGTTTAACAACTCACATTAAACAAATTCTTCAAAATAACTTTAAATAGACGTAATGGAAGACAACTTTCCGTCCAAACTCTAACATATGTGGAGGAGATCCAATGTTAAAGTTATAAGTCGTAGTCACTTGCCCAACATCTTAAACATCATAAAATATGGATATCACTGTATCCTAAAGTAATGTTGAACAATAATAAAATGGAACAAGCTCCAACGGGGCTCACAACTCCCGTAATAAAATACTTTCGTGCAGGTTCAAAACCCATGATTTAAAATCTTGTGTGTGCGCTAAACATTTCCCAAAAAATTTGTAACACAATCCATATATGGATTCGAAACACAAGAAATAATTAATGCAATTTATTTTCAAAAATAAATTTTGTGCATAATTTAGTCGGCACTCAACGTCTCAACTCATACTCCTCCAAAATCCTCCGGTCCAATATTGTCGCCTGGACATTCAAACCTCTTAAGGCTAAATCGTAAATTACATCCATTAACCTTACGGTTTTTCCTCAAATCAAAGTCGGCTCAATAAGCCTATGGTTCTAGTCCAACCATCAACCTGGACCCGAAACGGTCTACTTAAAGCAAATATCATGCTTATCGTCACTCCAAGTGACTAATACTAGAATCATCCATCTATTCCAACGACTACTAGCTTAGAACCTCCTTCGCTACCCCAACGATCATCACATTAAAGTAATTCAAGTATGCACATGTACTTAGTAGGTTCACCATGACACTGGCCAGGTGTCACTATGAACGCACCGTACATGATTATCCTTGCTACCCTCGATGTGATTCTCGTTTCTAACAACATCCATTGACCTCGAAACATCTTATCTTAAAGTGCCTAAAGGTGAATTTCACTCTCATTTACTTAAACAAACGCTAGTTTGAGTCTAGGTATCCAAAATCAACACCTAAATCTCTCAAACTTATGCTCTGATACCAACTTGTAACACCCTCAAATTTGGAACGAGCAACTAACTTTAAAATTCAATAAAATAACCAAAATAGATATAATCACTTCTACAATTCTTTCCTTAAAATACCTCGGAATTTAAAACATCATAAGTCTACAATAAAATGACTTAATCGGGTGTTACTTATCACAACACAAGTTGCTAGTCCAAACAATTTGCGGAAGACTTCACTAAACAAGTCACCTCTCGTGCACTCTACTAGCACTCATCACTTCGCAGTGTAGCTAAAGCTATTCCCAACCTGAACCTGTTGCACATGCCGACAAATAAAAAGGTTAGGCTAACGCCTAGTGAGTTCAGGAGTTTACATCATGAGCAACTCATTTGATAAACCAAAAGCTTCAACTTAATAAATGATTTTCTAAAAGGGTTTGTATAAAAGACATCGACAACCCATTCTCCAAACACACACAATTTCTGAGAGGAAAGCTCCCAATTAAAATCATTTCTCTGCAAAGGACTCAAATCCAAAACTCACATCAAGAGTCAATTAATAATAATTTCTCAAATAATCCCCAATGCGAATAAAACTCCAATAGTTAAAACATCCAATAAGGATTTAACATAAATCCGTCCATCAATCATGGAAAACAATCCATATGCATATAATATAACCTCAACAATGCGAATAAATAAAATACCCGAAGTCAACACCCTTCGGTGACGGGGGAGACCCGATCTCATCGAATGTGGAAAACACATAAATTAAACCACAATTAATAAACGCAAGTAAGCTTCTTGGATGTGGAAAGCAGATGACATCAACCATACTAGGTCTTTAGTCAATCTTCGGCATCAACCATACTAGGTCTTTAGCCGGTCTTAGACATCAACCATACTAGGTCTTTAGTCCATCTCCGACATCAATCATAATAGATCTATAGCCCATCTTTGACATCAACCATACTAGGTCTTTAGTCAATCTTCGGCATCAACCATACTAGGTCTTTAGCCCATCTTAGACATTGTAACAACCGAGTTTTTTTTCTAGTAAGTATGAAGGTTTAGTGGCAATTGTCTATTAAATGAAAGTTAACTTGAGGGACTAAGTTGTTATTTGGAGAAAGAGGGGTAGGGCACAAATCCCTAAGGCATCCTCCATTTCACAATTCAGTATTGGTGTGGTGTGTGTGTTTGGCGGCTCAAGGAAGAAAGGAGAAGAAGAAAAGAGAGAAGAAAGAAACTCTTGGAGAGGAATCAAGAAGTGAAAATCAAAGACGAAGTCAACAAGGTAAACCTCTCCTAATTCCGTTTTTCTTGTTGATGTAGTATCCCCCTCGTTTTCAATCTGGATTTATAAGTCTGAATGTAGAGATTCATTGAGTTTTCATCACTTTCTCCTTGGAAGTGGGGTTTGAGGGTTTTTGGCTTAGTAATCGATTTTAAGGGATTAAAGTGGGTTTAATTGGGTATTTGGGGTTAGTGAATGAACCCTTGAGGTTATCTAATCAAACTAATGGCAAAAATCGGAGTTTAAATCAGTTTTAGAATTTTTAAGTTCGAACAGCCGTGTTTTCCGGACACCAGTTTTCGGTGGTGTCCGGATAGGTTGCAGGTGTCCGGGTAAGGGCCCCATGAGGGTGTCCGGGTATTTCTTAGTATCCGGGTAGCTGAAGTCTCCGGATAAGCTTAGTGTCCGGGTAGTTTTGCCCGGATAAGTCTAGCGTCCGGATTGTTGTGTCTGGACAATGCTGCGTCCGGAAAAGGTTTGTGTCCGGAAAAGGTGATGTGTCCGGAAAAGGGGTCGTGTCCGGAAAGGGGTATCCGGACAGTAGGTCTGAGCTATTTATCTGATGTGGATCTATTGCCTTAGGTGTTCGTTTGGGTTAGCTTGGAAGTATTTAAGAAGTGCGGTATACGTCAATCAAGGTGAGTTCCCTAAACCTTTTACGACTTAAAGTGTTGAATGATTTTGACTGATTATGGTTTCATTTACGAGCATGAAATGTTTATAACTGTTACGCATGTTTTCCATGAAATACCTATTTTACTTGAGGAAAATGTACTGTACTTGATGAACTGCGAATGACGATTTCCAAAGGTTTTAAAGATGCATGTTTTGTGAAATGAATGACGTGTTATGTGGAGTCGGTCTACACTGTGGGATCAGAGATAGATCATCGGGATCAGATGATCCCTTGGATATGTATGACAGACTGGTAGGTTGGAATTTGTTTCCTCCTATTTCGAGTAGAAAGGGGGGTCTGCGTAGGCTCCGGGAAGGGGAGTCTGCGTAGGCTCCGGTTGAGGGCGAGAGGGTAGCCCATTGGGCCCCGATCGCGGAATGTTTATGTGATCCTATATACAGTGTAGTACCATGTGTAATACCCCGGGTAAGTCCGTTAAATAATTTAACAATAATTTATAATGTTCAGGGTAAGTTTGAGGGTAAATAATGAGTTTAAGGGTGTTTGGGACATTAGTGAAAAGTTGAGAGTCTAAAAGGTAATTAATTAAAAGTGATATACACCTTCAGACATCAATAGTTTCATTATCCAGATTTAGAAAGATTGTGTATGTGTGCGGGAGTCTGAAGGTGAAAGAAAGCGAAAGAAGAAACCGTACGAATAGGGCTTCAATCGATTGTGTTAAGAAGAAATCTTGAGGTAAGTCTTTTACATATTATGTTTGTAATCATCAGTAGACCGTTTCTATCGGATTAGAATGTATAATTTGAGATTGTATAGGTTTAATTTGAAACTGGGTAAATTGGAACCGACTGTGTTCTTGAGGACTCCCGGTGAAATCCCGGTATAATCAACTTCCGGTGGAGTCCCGGTAATATGGACTCCCGGTAGTGTGGAATCCCGGTAGTATGATTTCCCGGTAGAGTTGACTCCCGGTATAACAGACTTCCGGTAGTGGAGAGTTCCGGTATTATGAACTCCTGGTATAGGAACTCCCGGTACTAAGAGTCCCGGTACTGTATAAGTCCCGGTACCCTGTATAGTCCCGGTAGTGAGTTCAATACAGTGTGTAATGGAACAGTTGGGGATGGGAAATTGTTAGGCTTTACGTATTTGGTTAGTAAAGCAATTTGTGTATATTAACTTGTTTCAGATTTCGTGGAATCGTGGTAAGGGATAGGATCGTTTTGAAAGAAGTTTACGAACGTGTGAAATAACCAAAACATGTGAGTTTTGCTTTGAAAACACTTTTTAACTGGAATACATACATGTGTGGAGTTGGGAGTGAAACTGTTGATAATTATGTGCTCGTATGTGAATTATAATATAGTGAGGTATTATATTTACATGTGTATTATAAATGTGTTATAATACGTTGGCCGGGTTTAAGACCGGTGTGATTGGCTATAGAACCTGTATAGCGTTGTTTGGCTGTAGTTGTTGTACAGCGTTGTATATTATTAGTTGGCTTGCTACCACTAATATGGCCAGGAGGAATGAGAAGGGAAGGTATATGGTATGTGAGCTTAATTGTATATATGTAATTGTGTTGCGTGATTTATATGAACGAAGTTATATAAATGGTTTTCAAACTAACAGGGATTTCTCACTTAGACCATCAGGTCTAACCCTCATTTTGTTTTAAAAATATGTATTCCAGGTGGTGGTTCAAGTAAGAGCAAGTAATTAGAGTATTCAATGGATGGCTTTTGTGAAGGGTTATAAGAAGAAGATTTTGGATTGTTTAGCAGTTGTATCATCTTATTAAATGTGATGTATGTAATAGTGCAAAGTTAGTAGTAGAATAGTTTCTTTTATTTGTAAAAGACTGCGGGACCGAACTTGTAATTTGATGTTTCTTTTGTTATATGAATGTTATGTTACATTATGTGAATTGTTGTGTATATGGGATTTGGGTCGTTACACCATGCCTGGTGTTATGTTAAGGTTTACGATGATAATTTTCTATAAACGATTTTATACTGTGTGCATGTTGTTTTCGGAGGGAATTCACTAGACCTTTTGGTCTAACCCTCGCTTTCAAAACTAAACCATTTTCAGGTAAGCATGTTAAGGGTTCTTCAAGTAAGAACTAGGAGGCGATAGGAAGAACTGGAAGCATAGAGTAATTTCAAGTTTTGGCTACGATGACTATAGAATAGCTCTCGGTTGTGGAATTTAGAGACTTCCGCTGTCAATTTTGTTTAGTATGAATTATTGATGTTGTAAAGACAAGGTTTTATGTAATTCAAATGCTTATTTATGGTTGTGTGCTTGCGATGAAATTTGGGACGTTACAAATGGTATCAGAGCCTTAGTTTAAGGGATTTAGGTGACCAATAGGGCCTAAACTTAAACTGTAAGATGAGGAACACAGCCGAGACATAGGATTGCCTCTAGGAACGATCACTATAAATGCGCTAGGAAATAAGGTGCCAAGGAAAAACGTGTAAGGTAAGTTTGGGATTACACCTGGCCAGTGTAATTACGAACTTACAGGTACATGTGCGTGCTTAAACTTACCTTATATAGCAAGATTATTGTGTCATGTCTAGCAAAGGTTAATAATTGTTTTCTTTCAGCATTAGTGAAATGGCTGGAAGAACTTTGAGGAGTAAGTCGGCACCTGTTGTGCCAAGGAATCGGGATGAAGAGGTACTAGAGAATGGACCGGTGGAACCGACGAGGGCAACTGTTACCCGGGGAAGGGGAAGAGGTAGGAGTCGTGGAAGGGGTCGGGGAAGAACACCCCGCCGGGCCGCCACCCAAGTGGCCGGGGCTAGGGAAAACCCGAACCTAAGAATGACTCGTGCAACTAGAAGAACGAGGAGTGTGGAAGCCCCCGTTCATCAAGAAGACTCTCTTCAGGAGAGTTCAGCTTCTGCTAGCAGAGTAACTCAGCCAAGGGGACGGGGTCGAGGCCGCGGATCTACTTTTGTCACTCGGGAGAACCTAGCTGCTGAATTGGGTAAGATTCAAGAGACCTTGCAGGCTCTCCTCACTAAGCAGAATGAGTCAGCTTCGGGAAGCAAAGAAGCAAGCGAGAACCGGGAAAGCGCAGAACTGTCTAGTCCACTAGTGACCGGTACTGGGAGTCACTTGAATTCAAACCCTCAAGTGATGAATGAGTTAGCAGCTAAGGGATGCAGTTACAAGGCCTTTGCCTCATGTAAGCCCCCTACTTTTAAAAGCGAGTATGACCCTATCTTGGCAATGAAATGGGTGAAGGAAATGGAACTGGTCTTCGATACATGCAAATGCTGATGGGGATAGGGTAATGTTTGCTTTGTCCATGTTGAAGTCTGATGCAGTTTACTGGTGGGAGGCTGAGACTGGGGGAAAGGGTTCGGCAATAGCTAAGGGGATGATGTGGGAAATGTTTGTGGACAGGTTTAAGGCTCAATTCTGTCCACTCGCGGCAGTGAAAAAGTTGGAAGAAGAGTTTCTGGGTCTGGATCAGGGAGGAATGACGGTGCGGGAGTATACTTCTAAGTTCATTGAGAAGTCCCGCTTTGCTGATTTGTATGTGCCAACAGAAGAGCGTCGAGTAGAACAATTCATCCATGGGTTAAAGAGCAGTATTCGGGAATTGGTTCTGACTAGAAACCCCACTACTTTTCAGGTGGCCATCAATACGGCCGAGCTGATTGAGAAAGAAAAGAACCGCCAGACGACTGAGAAGGGTGGGGAGAAGCGCAAGTGGGATAGTCCGGGTAACGACTCAAGAAGAGGGAAAGTGTTCCGGCCAGGCAACCGTGTTAGCAAGGATGCCGCTGGACAAATGTGTTCGAAGTGTAACAAGGTGCACCGGGGAGAATGCATGGCAGGTTCAAACTCATGCTACCGGTGTGGCTTGCCCGGTCATTTGTCAAGGGATTGTCCGGGGACTAGAAAGTCTTGTTACCAATGTGGAGCTACTGGCCACATGCGCAATGATTGTCCTCAGCTGAAGAAAGGGGGACCAGCCCAGTTTGGTGAACGACCAGGAAACGGAAGAAATGACAAGGGAACAGAACTGGCGCGTGCGAAGGGACGTGCGTTCCGCATAACTGCGGAGGAGGCGGAGGAAGCTCATGATGTTGTGGCAGGTACATTCCTAGTGAACTCTTTGTGTGCCAAGGTGTTATTTGATTCGGGAGCGAATCGCTCTTTTGTATCATATGTTTTTATGAAATGTTTGGGGGTAAGGCCTAGACGTTTGGAGAGAGCACTAGAGGTGGAAACCGCCAATGATAGATGGGTATACGTTAAGGAGGTGGTGGAGGATTGTGTCATAGATATAGAAGGGAGGTTGGTGTCAATGAAATTATATCCCATGGCAATGGGAGATTTTGACATAGTGTTGGGAATGGATTGGTTAGCAGCGAACGAAGCGACTATCGTTTGTAACAAGAAACTGGTCAGGATTCGGTTACCTGATGGGGATTCCGTAGTGATCTATGGGAATCGCCGTGATAGGAAGACTAGCCTTATCTCGATGATCAGGGCTACTAAGTGTTTGAGGAAGGGGTGTCAAGGGTTCTTGGCGTACGTGTTGGATGCCAAGAAAGAGAAACGTGGGTTGGGTGATGTGCGTATAGTAAATGAATTCCCGGAAGTATTTCCGGATGATTTGACAAGTTTACAGCCGGATCGTCAGATCGAGTTCAAAATTGATCTGATGCCAGGAGCTGCACCAATTGCCCGCACACCTTATAGATTAGCTCCATCCGAAATGAAGGAAATGATGACTCAGTTGCAGTAGTTGTTAGATAAGGGATTCGTTAGACCGAGTACGTCCCCGTGGGGAGCACCTGTGCTCTTCGTGAAGAAGAAGGACGGCACTATGCGGATGTGTATAGACTACCGTGAGCTCAACAAGGTCACGATCAAGAACAACTATCCGATACCGAGGATTGACGACCTGTTTGATCAGCTACAAGGAGCCAACTACTTCTCCAAGATAGATCTGAGGTCAGGGTATCATCAACTCAAGGTGAGGGAGGAGGATGTGCCGAAGACTGCCTTCAGGACTAGGTATGGACACTACGAATTCTTGGTGATGCCGTTCGGGCTAACCAACGCCCCAGCAGCATTCATGGACTTAATGAATAGGGTATGCCAACCTTATTTAGACCAGTTTGTGATAGTGTTCATAGATGACATCCTGATATTTTCAAGATCGGAAAGGGAGCACGAAAGTCATCTTTGGACGATTCTCGAGCTACTAAAGCAGGAGAAGCTGTTTGCGAAGTTTTCTAAATGCGAGTTTTGGCTAAGGGAGGTGCAGTTTCTCGGACACGTGGTGTCTGAGAAGGGAATTATGGTTGACCAGGCTAAGATTGAGGCCATCAAAGATTGGGAACAACCTAAGAATCCGTCAGAAGTTCGGAGTTTCCTCGGGCTGGCAGGGTACTACCGAAATTTCATCAAGGACTTTTCGCGTATCGCCACGCCATTAACGGCCTTAACCAAGAATAATGTCAAGTTCATTTGGTCGGAGAAGCAAGAGGAAGCATTTCAAAGGCTTAAGGATATGTTGAGCAGCGCTCCGGTGTTGTCACTACCGGATGGTTCGGATGATTTTGTGGTTTTCAGCGATGCCTCGAAACTTGGTTTGGGCTGTGTACTCATGCAACGAGGTAAGGTGATCGCTTATGCCTCCCGACAGTTAAAGGATCATGAGGCTCGTTATCCTACGCATGATTTAGAATTGGCGGCAGTGGTCTTTGCCCTGAAGATTTGGCGGCATTACCTGTATGGGACGAAGTGCCAGATCTTCACGGACCACAAGAGCTTATGTCATCTCTTTGATCAAAAAGAGTTGAATATGCGCCAGAGGAGATGGATTGAATTGATGACCAACTACGACTGTAAGATCGAATATCATCCGGGGAAGGCAAACGTGGTGGTGGACGCTTTGAGCCGTAAGGAACGAAGTGAAACCCCCAGTATTGTGGCCATGAGGGCCGAGGTCACGTTCAATATGTTAGCAGAAATAAAGAAATGTCAGATTGAAGCGCTCGAGGCTGAAAATCTTAAGAAGGAAAGAATGGTAGGGCAAGTGTCCATGTTAGTGGAAGATAGTCGAGGGGTGAAATGTCTCAATGGGAGAATTTGGGTTTCGAAACTCGGAGAGCTCCGAAAACTGATTCTCGAAGAAGCTCACAAATCGAAGTACACGATCCACCCCGGAACTAATAAGATGTATGGAGACCTAAGACGAGATCTGTATGACATGTTCGCGAGTAAAGATTGAGCATCAACGACCGTACGGAAAGCTTCAGTCGTTAGAGATACCGATGTGGAAGTAGGATCAGATCATGATGGATTTCGTGACCCATTTGCCTAGAACTCCAAAGGGTTATGACGCCATTTGGGTGATCGTGGATCGGCTCACGAAGTCGGA
The DNA here is from genome assembly GCA_033807775.1 of Saussurea involucrata. NCBI lineage: Eukaryota > Viridiplantae > Streptophyta > Magnoliopsida > Asterales > Asteraceae > Saussurea > Saussurea involucrata. The sequence goes on from CM066321.1 coordinate 176,782,638, forward strand.
ACACTTTTTGCCTATACGAGAATCTTACTCGTTAGAGCAGTTAGCAAAGTTGTACATCGACGAGATCGTAACCCGCCATGGGGTGCCGACGTCGATAGTGTCCTACCGAGATAGCAGATTTACTTCCAAGTTTTGGAGGAGCTTCCAAAGAGAAATGGGTTCGTGGATTAAGATGAGTACCGCATATCATCCTCAGACCGACGGTCAGAGTGAGAGGACGATCCAAACGTTGGAAGACATGTTAAGAGCTTGTGCTTTAGATTTCCAAATCGAGTTCGCTTACAATAACAACTATCACTCGAGCATCAAGGCAGCGCCGTTTGAGGCACTCTATGGTAGGAAATGTCGAACTCCTTTATGTTGGAGCGAAGTCGGAGAAAGGCAGCTAGCCGGGCCAGAGTTGGTGCAACTGACTTCAGATAAGATTGTCCATGTGCGTGAAAGACTGAAGGTCGCTCGCGACCGCCAGAAGAGTTATGCGGATAAGAGACGAAAAGACATAGAATTTCAAGTCGGAGACCATGTCTTGTTAAAGGTGTCTCCTTGGAAAGGAGTGGTTCAATTTGGAAAACGTGGGAAGCTGAGCCCACGTTACGCCGGGACATTCGAGATTTCAGAACGAATTGGAGAAGTGGCGTATAGATTGGATCTACCGGAAGAATTACGAGGTATCCACAATGCGTTTCACGTATCCAACTTGAGGAAATGTCTAGCCGACATAGCCAAGACAGTGCCATTGAATGACATAAAGGTGGATGAGAAACTGAATTTTGTGGAGGAACCTGAAGAAATCACGGACGTCAAAGTAAGGAAGTCAAGGAACAAGGAAACTAAGCTGGTTAAGGATCAATGGCGACACCACAAAGGTCCGGAGGCGACCTGGGAGTTGGAGTCGGAAATGAAAGAAAGATACCCGCAGCTTTTCCAATGAGGAATTCCGGGGACGGAATTCTTTTAAGGGGGGAGTGTTGTAACAACCGGGTTTTTTTCTAGTATGTATGAAGGTTTAGTGCCAATTGTCTATTAAATGAAAGTTAACTTGAGGGACTAAGTTGTCATTTGGAGAAAGAGGGGTAGGGCACAAATCCCTAGGGCAGCCTCCATTTCACAATTCAGTATTGGTGTGGTGTGTGTGTTTGGCGGCTCAAAGAAGAAAGGAGAAGAAGAAAAGAGAGAAGAAGGAAACTCTTGGAGAGGAATCAAGAAGTGAAAATGAAAGACGAAGTCAACAAGGTAAACCTCTCCTAATTCCGTTTTTCTTGTTGATGAAGTATCCCCCTCGTTTTCAATCTGGATTTATAAGTCTGAATGTAGAGATTCATTGAGTTTTCATCACTTTCTCCTTGGAAGTGGGTTTTGAGGGTTTTTGGCTTAGTAATCGATTTTAAGGGATTAAAGTGGGTTTAATTGGGTATTTGGGGTTAGTGAATGAACCCTTGAGGTTATCTAATTAAACTAATGGCAAAAATCGGAGTTTAAATTAGTTTTAGAATTTTTAAGTTCGAACAGCCGTGTTTTCCGGACACCAGTTTTCGGTGGTGTCCGGATAGGTTGCAGGTGTCCGGGTAAGGGCCCCGTGAGGGTGTCCGGGTATTTCTTAGTATCCGGGTAGCTGAAGTCTCCGGATAAGCTTAGTGTCTAGGTAGTTTTTCCCGGATAAGTCTAGCGTCCGGATTGTTGTGTCCGGACAATGTTGCGTCCGGAAAAGGTGTTGTGTCTGGAAAAGGTGTGGCGTCCGGAAAAGGTGTTGTGTCCGGAAAAGGGGTCGCGTCCGGAAAGGGGTATCCGGATAGTAGGTCTGAGCTATTTATCTGATGTGGATCAATTGCCTTAGCTGTTTGTTTGGGTTAGCTTTGAAGTATTGAAGAAGTGCGGTATACGTCAATCAAGGTGAGTTCCCTAAACCTTTTATGACTTAAAGTGTTGAATGATTTTGACTGATTATGGTTTCATTTACGAGCATGAAATGTTTAAAACTGTTACGCATGTTTTCCATGAAATACCTATTTTACTTGAGGAAAATGTACTGTACTTGATGAACTGCGAATGACGATTTCCAAAGGTTTTAAAGATGCATGTTTTGTGAAATGAATGACGTGCTATGTGGAGTCGGTCTACACTGTGGGATCAGAGATAGATCCTCGGGATCAGATGATCCCTTGGATATGTATGACAGACTGGTAGGTTGGAATTTGTTTCCTCCTATTTCGAGTAGAAAGGGGGGTCTGCGTAGGCTCCGGGAAGGGGAGTCTGCGTAGGCTCCGGTTGAGGGCGAGAGGGTAGCCCATTGGGCCCCGATCGCGGAATGTTTATGTGATCCTATATATAGTGTAGTACCATGCCTGATGTTATGTTAAGGTTTACGATGATAATTTTCTATAAACGATTTTATACTGTGTGCATTTTGTTTTCGGAGGGAATTCACTAGACCTTTTGGTCTAACCCTCGCTTTCAAAACTAAACCATTTTCAGGTAAGCATGTTAAGGGTTCTTCGAGTAAGAACTAGGAGGCGATAGGAAGAACTAGAAGCATAGAGTAATTTCAAGTTTTGGCTACGATGACTATAGAATAGCTCTCGGTTGTGGAATTTAGAAACTTCCGCTGTCAATTTTGTTTAGTATGAATTATTGATGTTGTAAAGACAAGGTTTTATGTAATTCAAATGCTTATTTATGGTTGTGTGCTTGCGATGAAATTTGGGACGTTACAGACATCAACCATACTAGGTCTTTAGTCCATTTAAAACTACCAAGTTCAACCATACTAGGTCTTTACCTTGGAACCCCACCATCCAAAACAAGCTTACTTGACGTAAATATATACATGACCCCAAAAGAATAACTAATGCATTCAAATCATGTAAACATCAAATATAATGCAATTCATGCAACTCAGACCCCAAGCCCACGTCGAGCTTATTAAAAATCGGGCGAATGCCCTCGAGACTCAACCGAGTCCAAAACTGAGCCCTCTGCTCAAAAGATCTAATGATCATTTATCAATATCAATTCATGCAAATGAAATGCGTCTGACCCACATCATGCAAACACGTGCTCTGAGGCATGATAATCTCACAACCCCTTCATTGCCACCTTCCCAATGAAGTCAAATCATATATGCATCTACATGTACACGTATATGTAACTCTTTCATAACTCAACAATGCATATAACTCACCAAGGTTCATTAGTCCCAAAGGTACTAAGAATACAAAATCATCAAACGGTCTTCACACACAAGACCAACACTTAAACCGACACGTATTCAAATAAAATGCAATTAAGCATGTAACACACCCAAGACTCCACCTCGAGTCACCAAAACCGACAAATACTCAGAAGACTCATTTGAGTAATAATCAAGCCTTTAAAGGCCAAAATAATTTTTTAGTTAAATACATGTCACTCACACGGTTACGTGAACCAAAATACATCGTTACTCAAACTCTTTACTCTTTTACTCCCTCAATTGGCCATCGGCCCCAAAATGAAAGGTTTATAACTCTCAAAACATTCATATGATCGGATTGACCAAATTCCCCAACCCACACGTTTACACTTTAAAATGTAACACATCATAGTTATCGCATAATCACAAAAACACTAAAAGTGAATTTTGACCAAATCCTCTTCACTTATGCAATAATTTAACAAAACCTCTTTTACTCGTGATTTATTCCTCAATCACCCAAAATCCCAAATGTGGGTGTTTTACAAGATATGTAAAGTTCAACACTTTGATTAAATCAAAAACCACCAAATAACTCAACAAGGGATAATTTCACATAAAGCACACAAATACTTTAAAACACACATTTTGGCATGTACAACGTTTTCACAAATCAACTTGAACTCGCCTTGCTAGATTTAGGCTAAATCTAGATTTTCCCCAAACGTAAGCTCCTTTGATGCAACCCGAATCCTTAGGCCAACTCTTCCAAAACCTAGATCCACAAGTTTCCAACCATAAATAATCATTCTCAAACACTTATATACACTTCCCCCAACATAAATCATCCAAAACACCAAAAATACCAAAACCCTAACTTCTTAGATGAAGAAAAGTGAGAAGCTTACCTCAACCACCACCAAATACTCTTGGATCATTCATCATACTTCAAAACTCTTTCTAGATCCTTGAAGAGCTCTCAAAAACGAAATCGTAGCAACTTGAATCATCAAATCGGAGTTAGGAGGCAAAAGTTATGAAGGTTTGAAATTTGAGCTGAAAATTCGCGACTTAATACGGACTCAGTGCGTTACGCGGGTTAGGCCGCAGCCTAAAAGTCGCGCACCAAGCCGCGCGGTTCCGCGGCCCCATTTTAGGTCGGATACTGATTCGGCCGTAACTTCTTCGTTATAGCTCCGTTTTCGCTCCGGAAAGAACCGTTGGACTCGTATTCGAATTCCTCATCCAACAAGACCATAAAATCTAATATTTAAACCAAAATCCTATTTTTCATATTTTTCTTCAAAGACCGGTTTCACACTGATTCGAAATTATACTTATCCGAAAGTTACGGGTGTTACAGAAAAACATAACCCAAAAAGCTCTTAGAAAATGAAAAATCAAAAAGCTTGGGTTTTGTGACTGAAATAGAACTCGAAGGAAAAGCAACAAAGATATATCCAAATTCCCTTTGTAGCTTAGTTCAAGTTTGGGGGGGAGATTTCTTTAGCCACAAACACTAACCCGAAAAGTCCTACCGATAAAAGTTCCAACAAGTGGTCAAGAAAGGAAGAAGTACACATTCCGAGGAATCATTCAAGCATGTTTGTAAGTTTCGTCTTCTTTCCCTCCGTAAAAATTCTTTTTCCTTCATTTCTTTTACTTGAGGACAAGCAAAACCTTAAGTTTGGGGGTGTGATAACTCTCATTTTTGAGAGTTTATTATTACTTTTTTCTAGGATTTTATATCATTTTTAAACCCACTTTGCTTCTTTCCCATTTATTTTGTCTAAAATGTGATTAAGGATGATGAAGTTTCAAAAGTTTATTTTCTTGGAAAAACACTGCACTTTCGACTGTGGGCATAGGACTACTCACTGCGAGCACGGACGGATCTTCCTATTAACCAGCGGATAATACAATTATCTGGATAAAAGAAAGGATCAATTAGCTGGCATTCTAGAAGATTGCAAGATCTGGAGATCTCAGAAATCATGAGTATGGGTGGCATGTTGGTTAATACCCTTTGGATAATAGGAAGCTTTGTCCCTTGGGTATTACACCTTTTGAGGACTATATAAGAGAGGGCTTGGATCACTTCAAAGGCATCTAATTTTCAGCTGTATTTTACTTGCACTCCAGTAGTTAATTCTTCTTCTTGTTTCTTAAAAACTTGAAGAGTTGTAGCATTTTAATTCCTTGTTTGTAATTTCCATTCTGCCAGCAGTGATCCCACTGTGGGCACGTCTTTAATTTTATGCAAGTAACTTTTATGCATTTCTTCTACATTGTTATGTCTTCTAATTTTATTATGAGCTAAGCACCCCTTTGGGTGTGGATGTGAACAAACTTGAGACTAGTAGGCAACACTTGGGTGTGGCCATTTGCTACTAACTCTCGAGATTGGTCACTTGAGTCGAGACTTAAACTCAACGGGGATAAGCCGATCACTTTGATGTGTTAATATTAGATCTTAGACCTCGAGAGGGGCGGATTTGAAATACGGCTTAAGTGATGCACAAAGATTTGAGAGAGTCTTTGATAACCACGTCGAGAGGCGGGTTTTGTATGATTTATTAAGGTTCAAACGCCGGTCGAGATTTATATCACAAAGAGATTTGGGTGTAAATCTCCATATTGGCAGAACTTGACGTTTAGAGTCAAACTTAATTAAATCGGCAAAATCGGGAGTTGGTAACAATGGAAACTTTGTAGGACCGGTTTATAAATCGCATCATTTCGAGAGATCTGGTTTTTTATGAACTTTTCGTCCTACGAAGCAACTAACCATTTTGTTACTACAAAAATCTCAAGGGAACTTACATCCATACCCATTTTTAATTATTCAAGAGTTTAATCATTTTCCAACAAACCAACAATATTTTCAAACCGAAACTTGTGCAAGAAGTTCGTGACATTCTCTGATTCTCAGTAGTTCAGTCCTCGTGGGTACGATACTTGGTAAATACTTGCCATTTTATTACTTATAGCGATCATAGTTGTGGTGTATACTTGCATCCCCACTGTGGGCACTCTGTGGCCACTGATTGGAACTATACGTTTTTCCGCTATCAATAGGGCTCTTGTCAAATTGAAAGGTCAACCCCACTTTCTTTAATGAAGTTACATAAACCCAATTTTTTTAAATACAGTATTTGAAAATCTACGTTTTCTTGCTCCATTATCTTGTATGAGTTGTTTGGGTAAAAAATCACACCTCACGACCGACGATAGAAAACTCAGATACCATTTTCATAAGACCACTCAGGTCGTGCATTTTTATGATGGTCGTACGTTCCGTACGACCGACGTCCAAGACTTAAGACGGTCGTACGATCACGCTAACCGTAAAACAGTCAAACCTGTTTCTTTTGTTCATTAATGCAGGTCCACAAGCATTCATGGTACAACGGCCAGTAACGGACGAGCTATTAATGGCATTAAAGGTCCGACAGCGGTTACGAAGCAAACCATCAAGACACATTTAATGACCAGTGAAAGATATATAAAGGCATGCTCCCCAATCAGATCCAACATCTGTTATCTGTTCCATCCATTTCCAAGCTATTACACACCACAAACTCAACAGCAGTCTACAGAGCATTCGGATAAATATCGCGAAAGTAACTTCGCACGACAACAGTCTGAACCGCACGACAGTAGTATATTTCGCACGTTTTACACACGACACACGACTTTTTCACACGACTAAGTTCACTTTTTACATCTATTTGTAATCTGTTGTACACAAAACACTTGTTACCAAAGGATTATCGCCCCTGATTGGCGATCATAGTGCACTGTCGACTCTCACAAGTCGACCACGGTTTTTTCCCTCGTTTTGGGGTTTTCCGCGTCACCAAATCTCTTGTCTCATTTACTTTTTTCCTTGCGATTGTGTTGATTGGTCTTTAGATCCATTTCTTTAGTTGTTAAAGTCCACATCAACCTTAAGTTGTTCTTTTGGGCGATTTTTGGCATTAACAGTTTGGTGCCATCCATGGGGCCCCATCTAGAGAAAATCTCAGACCGTCGCATACATCGCCCTAACGATCTCGAAAAGTTTTTGTTGTTTCCAGGATAATGGCAGCCCAATTAGATCCTGCGGCGCAGCAGTTGCAGATCCAGGACACCCCTGAGTCCTCAAATGACTATCGTCTGGAAGAGGTCATCCTGGACAAGAATAAGCCTGATCAGATTGTCCTCGTGGGGGCATCATTAGATCCTGTCATAAAGGATCAACTAATCTCCTTTTTGTAAGAACATGCTGACTGTTTTGCTTGGACGCACGAGGACATGGTGGGCATAGACCCCGATGTCATATCTCACAAGCTGAATATCGATCCATCTTTTAAGCCAGTAAAGCAAAAACATCGAAAGTTCGCTCCTGAGCGGAACAAAGTGATCAACAATGAGGTCGACAACTTGCTTAAGACTGGGAAGATCAGAGAAGTAAAGTACCCCGACTGGTTAGCCAATGTCGTGGTCCTACAAAAAAAGAATGGGAAGTGGCGCGTCTGTATCGACTTCACAGACCTTAATAAGGCCTGTCCTAAAGATCCGTTCCCATTACCCCACATCGACGCTATGGTCGACGCGACCGCAGGACATGAACTCCTGACGTTCATGGATGCTTATTCTGGGTATAACCAGATATTGATTCACAGTGAAGATCAAGAGAAGACTGCTTTCATGATAGACAAAGGCATCTATTGTTATAAAGTCATGCCTTTTGGTTTGAAGAATGCAGGTTCGACCTATCAACGATTGGTTAACAAGATGTTTAAAGAGCATCTTGGCGACATCATGGAGGTCTACATTGACGACATGCTTGTCAAATCCAAGCAGGCGACCGACCATATCGGTCATCTAAAGAAATCCTTCGACATCCTAAGAAAATATCAGATGAAATTAAATCCTACGAAATGTTCTTTCGGAGTAAGCGTTGGGAAATTCCTAGGACACATGGTCACACGGCGAGGCATAGAGGTGAACCCGGATCAGATCAAAGCCTTGATAAACATCAAGTCGCCTAGAAATTTTAAGGAGGTCCAACGACTCACAGGTCGTGTGGCCGCCCTAAATCACTTTATCTCACGATCGTCGGATAAATGTCGTCTGTTCTATAATGTCTTACGAAAAAACAAGGGCTTCGACTGGACGGACAAACACGAGCAAGCATTACAACGATTGAAAGAATATATGGCCGTCCCGCCATTACTTTCGAAACCAGAGGAGCATGAAATCCTACAACTGTACCTCGCCGTAAGTCCTCACTCAGTAAGTGTCGTCTTAACTAGAGAGGACGACAGGCAACAACTGCCAATTTACTACGTCAGTAAGTCGCTATTGGACGCAGAAACCCGATATACGTCCATGGAGAAATTACTTTTGTCGCTAGTGACAGCAGCAAAAAAGTTATGACACTACTTTGAATCCCATCCCATTACCGTCGTGACAAGCGTTCCTCTTAAGTCGGTCCTGAGAAAACCTGAGCTATCAGGACGACTAGAGAAATGGAGTATATACCTCAGTATCTACGATATCGACTTTAAACCTCGCACAGCAATAAAGTCGCAGGTCTTGGCTGATTTCGTCGCTGACTTCAGTCCCGACCTGGAAAAAGAAGCACAGATCGAGACTTGTACTGTGGCGACTATAAGCGACACGACTTGGGTACTCCATGTCAACGGTTCCTCAAACTCTAGAGGAGCAGGTCTTGGTGTCGTCTTAAAGTCCCCACAAGGGGCAAGATGGTGTACTCCATACGATGCAGTTTCAAAGCTACTAACAACGAGGCGGAATACGAAGCTCTGATCGCAGGCATGAGTATGGCTCACGACTTGGGGGCAGTCGGGCTTCACGTCAGAAGAGATTCCCTACTGGTCGTGAACCAAATGAGCGGGGAATTCTCAACCAAAGATTCCAAAATGATGGCCTATCTCAAGATAGCCAAAGATAAATCCAGGATGTTTGATCCATTCTCAATCGAGCAAATTCCCAGAGATCAAAATACTTTGTGGCCACAGTGTTCCCACAGTGGGGGCGCAAGTATACACCACAACTATGATCGCTATAAGTAATAAAATGGCAAGTATTTACCAAGTATCGTACCCACAAGGACTGAACTACTGAGAATCAGAGAATGTCACGAACTTCTTGCACAAGTCTCGGTTTGGAAATATTGTTGGTTTGTTTAAAAAAAGATTAAACTCTTGAATAATTAAAAATGGGTATGGATGTGAGTTCCCTTGAGATTTTTAGTAACAAGATGGTTAGTTGCTTTATAGCACACAAAGTGCATAAAAAGCCCGATCTCTCGAAATGATGCAATTTATAAACCAGTCCTACAAAGTTTCCATAAAGTGTCCATTGTTACCGACTCCCGATCTTGCCGATTTAATTAAGTTTGACTCTAAACGTCAAGTTCTACCAATATGGAGATTTACACCCAAATCTCTTTGTGATGTAAATCTCGACCGGCGTTTGAACCTTAATAAATCATACAAACCCCGCCTCTCGACGTGGTTATCAAAGAATCTCTCAAATCTTTGTGCATCACTTAAGCCGTATTTCAAATCCGCCCCTCTCGAGGTCTAAGATCTAATATTAACACATCAAAGTGATCGGCTTATCCGCGTTGAGTTTAAGTCTCGACTCAAGTGACCAATCTCGAGAGTTAGTAACAAATGGCCACACCCAAGTGTTGCCTACTAGTCTCAAGTTTGCTCACATCCACACCCAATGGGTGTTTAGCTCATAATTAAAGTAAGAAACGTAGTAAGATAAGAGAAAATTAAGTACATGAAATTAAAGACGAATGCCCACAGTATCTCACTGTGGACTGAAATTACAAATACAAGTGAAATTAAAGCTACAAGACTCCAAGTTTTTAAGAAACTTTGGAGTAACTAAATGCAGATAATTAAAAGAGTTTCAGCTACAATTACTGATTCAAATGAAGAGGCAAGGGCCTCTATTTATACTTCCAAAAGGCAAAGTATCCATTGGATGATTTTTCTTTCTTCTTGTGGATAATGCCCAAGGCATGCTTCATTCCAGATTTTCTGGGATTTGAACCCCATGCTTCCTCTTAAAATAATATATCTGTTGCCCATGTAATTGCCTTGCCCTTCGATGCAAAGAAGTAGATCGACGATGCCCACAGTGGGATGCTTCCGTGCTCACAGTGGGACGGATTTCAGCAGAATTTGCAAAAAATATTCTTTTAGTGCATTTATCAGCTCTTTATCACATTTTTGACCAAATGAAAGAGATAGGAGCAAAATGGGTATAAAAGTGGGATAATTTGTAGAAAAGGGATAATAAATAACTCTAAAAAAATGAGAGTTATCACACCCCCAAACTTAAGGTTTTGCTTGTCCTCAAGTAAAAGAAATGAAATAAAAAGAATTTTTACGGAGGGAGGATGAACGAAACTTACAAAGAAAGCGCTCGGTTGTTTCCGAAGGATGGAAATCGTATATCTTCCTCACTTGACTTCAATGACGTTGAAATTGATCGGTAGGACTTTTTCGGGTTAGTGTTTGTGGCTCTTTTGAAAAAAAAATTCCCTTCCCCCAGACTTGATCTAAACTACAAAAGGAGTTGAAGTTTTGTTTACTTTTGACACATCGCCTTTTGAGTTCTGTTTCAGTCACAAAAACCCAAGTCTCTTTGATTTTTCATTTTTTGAAACCATGGGTTTTTCCTTCCAATTTTTCGAAGGTTGTCTTCCAATTTTTTCGAAGACTTATTTTTTTTTAGATCATAAAAATTAGGGGTGTACAAAAAACCGCCAACTCGCGAAACCCACCCAACCCAACCCAACCCGCTAATAACCCAATTAAACCCAGCCTGTCAACCCGCCAAACCGCCAACCCGCTAATTAAGAGGGTTGAAATTGGGTTAACATAACTCAACCCAACCCAACCCAAACCGCCAACCCGCCGCTAATATATATTATTTCTATAAATTATATATATATATATATATATATATATCAATGTTTTAAATGACGTGAGACATGGCGGCGAGGTCAAAGCTCAAGCCATACGAGTTACAACGGCATATACACACACATATATATACACATTGTGTGTTATGTATTAAATAATACCGTAGAACAAGATAAATTCATGTAAACTAATAAATCAATAAAAAAATTGATTCCAAATATATAGAGCATACAGAAAATGATATCAAGAGTGCACAATCGGGAGTAAATCTCTTGAATCTCTACTTAATACTATCTTTAATTCTCATTGTTCACGTTCGACTCGTCGTGTACGAGAATGAGAGTAAGTATTTAACAATTTAGGGTTTTTAGTTTTTAGGTTTCCTTATTATGAGTATTTAAGTGTTACGTTCCATGAACAATTATAATTTATTCTTCAAGTTATATATACTAAAAACAATCTTACACCTTACAAAATAATGCGTCAACGCATCGTAACGCGCAATAACGTGCCATAACGCGTTACAAAGCAAGTCAACCCTTAGAGTGGAGCCATAGGGGTTAACGTGGCAGCGAACCTAAGCCTTGACGCCATAACGCGTCGTAACGAGGCCATAACGAGTTATTTAGAACCATAATATATATATATATATATAATATTTACAACCATTATAGTTTACAACCATTATAATTTACAACCCATAAATATTATACTTATATTAGTATAATTGTGGAAAAGATTATACTTATCATAGTAATAGAATTGACAAGTTATTTGTGGAATCACTTAAGATAACGAGATGTCATTTAAAAAAGAGAAATGTCGAAAAGTCGTGGCTAACCCGCCAACCCAACCTAACCCGCCCTAACCCGCAAGGGTTGGGTTGGGTTACACTTTCGAATGGGTTGGGTTGGGTTGAGAATTTTCAAACCGCCATGATTGGGTTGGGTTGTAAAAACGTCAAAAACCGCCCAACCCAACCCGCGTACACCCCTAATAAAAATGATGATGATCAAAGTTTCATTTCCCACCCCCCCCCCAAACTTTATGTGGACAATGTCCTCATTGTGAAACGCACGCGGCTAGGGTAAGGAAACAAAGGGAAAAGTGTTTTAGGCCAAGTAGAAAGATGGCCTACGTCTTCTCAATTTTTCGATCATAAAGTCAAGCGAAGAAGAGATACCTGAAACAAAAAAATATAAACACAACCAAGATACAAACAAATACCCACAAGAGTTAATGCATCCACAAGAATAATGATCACCCGCAAGAGTTGCGCAAAAAGCGGGGATCACACAGTTAAAGCGTCATAAATACCCAAAAGCAAGCAGAATAGTTAATGTTTCAAAAGAGTAATAAATGACCAAAAGTTTAACTTCCCAAATTCTGCCGATGTCGATTTTACCATGAGCACTTGGACCGGCAGCAGCATGAGCATGACTTTCGTTCTTCAAGACAAGATCCAGATTTTTGGTTGAGAGGGTTTTTTTTGTTTTTTTTTAAGGGTGCGGGTCTTGCTTTGGGTTTTTAGGAGTAGGTAGTGAGGGTTTAGAAAGGCTCTCGTTGGGTTAATCGAGTTTAGAAGAAGGTGTGGTGGTGGTATGGTGATGGTTGTAGAGGTTGAAGGGAAGGAAGTTACCTGAGTGAGAACCTCATGCTTTTATTTAACCTAAGAACGAAAACCGGAGATGAGAGGCGTGGTTGTCACCGTCGGCGGTGGCGATGGAAGACACGTTGGTGGTGGTGGACGGAGTGACCGACGAGATGACGGTGGTGGTGGCGTCTGAAAGTGGTGGTTGCAGTGGTGATTCGGGTGGCGGAACGTCGACGGCCGACCGGCGACCTGACCGGCACGGTGGTTGGTTGGGGAGAGACACCAACTTTTTCTTTCTTGCCATGGATGAAACAAATGGGGAAGATGGGTGGTTTTGGTTTTCTTAAGCTAATAGTTTTGAAAGAAAGTAGTTTCTTGAAAACACAAAAACCTTTTGACTTTTCAGATTTTATTAAGGTTAAAAGCAAAAACCAAGTTTTTTTTTAAATTAAAAAGGGATAAACCGGGTTTGATGGGGGATAAAATCCAAAAGACAAAAACAACTCAATAACCCATTGGGTCCACAAGTACACTTCTGAATAAAATACTAATTTAATAGCATGCTTTGTACTTTAAAACCAATAAAATAAGTTTTTGCTTTTCACTCCCTACTTAAGTACAACAACCACGGTATTCTTTTTGCTTTTTTTTTCTTTTTTCCTTCTTTCTGCCTTTTTTAAAAAAAACTTTCCTGCTTTTCAAGACCAGATTTACACCCATCACCCCCAAAGTTTCATTTATGTAATTCAAAATTCGTGGGCACATCCAGCCCACAGTGGGCACATCTGAGAAAACATTAAAACAACTCCTGCAAATACAAAATAAAAAGACACAAAAACCATTAAAACTACTGGAATTGGACACGACTATTTACAAGGGTTGTTTCCAACCCAACACTCGGATTTTCTAAGATGGCAGGACGGGGGTGAAGGCTCATCCTTCGACAAAAACGATTTTTTCTTGTGTTTATGGTGGCTCAACCTCACTTGATTCACTTTCATTGGTGGTTGCATTTTATCTAGATTCTCCAAATTTCTCTCATCCTCATTTCGCTTTTCAAAATGCTCACCACACTCTTAAATATCTACACCAAGGTCTTCACTTAGTAGATTAATGGCCGAACAATCTTCCAAATCACCATGTAACTTAAGGGCTTTGAATACATTGAACGTTACTTGTTGGTCATTTACCCTCATGGTGAGCTCACCTTTTTGGACGTCTATCAAGGTTCGTCCGGTCGCAAGAAAAGGTCTTCCTAAAATGATGGGAATATTTTTGTCTGCCTCATAGTCCAAAACTAGAAAATCGGCCGGAAAAATAAATTTTCGACTTTTACCAAAATATCTTCGATTTTCCCTTTCGGATAAGCCACAGATCTATCCGCGAGTTGTAAAGTGACCGTGGTGGGTCGAACTTCACCAATTCCCAATTTATTAAAAACAGACAAAGGCATGAGACTTATGGATGCTCCCAAGTCACATAATGCATGTCCCACTTCTTGTCCTCCGATGGAACACGGGATAGTGAAACTACCCGGATCTTTGAGTTTTGGAGAAATTTTACAAGTGAGAATTGCACTACATTCCTTAGTTAAAGCAACGGTTTCAAACTCTCCAAGTCTTCTTTTCTTGTTCAAAGTGTCTTTTAAAAATTTAACATAACTTGGCATTTGCTCGAGAGCTTCTACCAAAGGAATGTTAATGTGAAGTTGCTTGAAAACGTCTAAAAACTTTTTAAACTGAGCATCCATCTTTTAAGCCTTCAATTTTTCAGGAAAAGGTAACTCGCGCAGATCTGGTTTAACTTTTGCTTGCGCAGGTGTGGGCACAGTCTGCCCACTGTGGGCACGCTGTGCAGAATTTTTGTCCAAACTGGACGAATCAGCTGTTTGAAAAACATAAACTGGACTTTTTGTTGGTTCAGTAGAAGAGAATAATCCTGGAAAAAATTTCCGATCAAAAATATGTGAATCTTTTTGCACGGGAGGTGTGGAAAATGATTTTTCAACTTGGCACAATTCATCGACATTCATTTCTCTTATACTTATGGCCTTGACATGTTCCTTGGGGTTCTCGGTGTCACTAGGCAAAGTCCCTTGTGGTCTGTTTTTAAGTTCGGCGGCAAATTGACCGAGTTGGGTTTCAAACCCTCTCAAGGTTGCATTGGTTTGGTTTATAAAACCTTTAAGTAATCGAGTGAACCGTTACCGTCCGATGCATTTTGCGGCCTTGGTGCATGTGATTGTGAGGGTTGTCCTTGTTGAAAATTAGGAGGACGGTTTTGCTGAAATCCCGGGGGATTTGATGGTCGATTTTGGACTTGCATTTCGGGAGGTTGAAGTCCCGAATTTCCTGCCCATGAAAAATTAGGATGGTTTCACCAGTTCGGATTATATGTTTGGGAAAATGGGCTATTTCTAGCGTTACTTCCTACATAGTTTACCGAAACGGGATTTCCTGGACAGTTCTCAAAAGAATGATTTTCTCCACAAAATGCACAACTGTTACTAATTGCTTGCACTTGGTTTTTCTCTCCATTGATGTTTAAGTTATTTTTTACCAAGTTAGTCAAAGCAACAATTTGCGCATTTAAAGAAGTGATGGCATCAATTTCATGAACTCCTGATGCATTTGGTGTGGTGATGGCACGAGGATTTTGCCATTCGGTGTTATTGTTAGCAACCTTTTCCAAAATATCAAATGCTTTGTTGTAAGTTTTTGAAACAAAAGCACCACCGGCCGTAGCGTCGAGAATGATTTTAGCAGCATTAGAAAGACCATTGTAAAATGTTTCTAATTGGATGCAATAGGGAATTCCATGATGAGGACATTTTCGGAGTAAATCTTTAAATCTTTCCCATGCATCCGAGACTGCCTCGTCATTCTCTTGCCGAAAGTTCATGATATCGTGCCTAAGCTTTACGTTTCTTGTTGGAGGAAAATATTTTTTAAGAAACTTTTCAGCTAAACCCGACCAAGTATCGATGGATTCCGGTGGTTGTGAATTTAGCCAAGCTTTAGCTCTATCTCTTAACGTGTAAGTGAAGAGTGTCAACCGTAAGGCTTCCGGAGTTACACCGGGAATACGAAAATGATCCGTCATTTCTATAAATGATTTCAAATGTGAGTGCGGATCCTCCGAAGGTAATCCCCCAAACTGACCCATTGCTTGGATCATTTGAAACATTACGGGTTCGGGTTTGAAAGCTTGTGTATTCATGTCCTAATAATTCCCGATTTTAATTGTTCAAATTCAGGCGTTGCATAGTCCCTTATCTTTCTATCTTTACTATCGGCAATACCTACCGTTGTTTCAACCGGTGGAGGTGGCGGAGGTGGAGCCGCCATGTTTCGGTTTAAAGGTGGGTTTTGCCGATTACCTCTTCGACGTCTAGCAATAGTTCTTTCGATTTCGTTATCAAGAGGTAAAAGTTCTCCGCGTTGCAACCGTGGCATACAACGCAAAGATTTTGTTTTGAATCAAGTGACACAGGCTCAAGTGATTATTCAATATCTCAGGATGTAAAATTGCGCCAGTCCCCGGCAACGGCGCCAAAAACTTGATAGTGGAAAACCGTATAGTTCCACTTTGTGGCCACAGTGGGGGCGCAAGTATACACCACAACTATGATCGCTATAAGTAATAAAATGGCAAGTATTTACCAAGTATCGTACCCACAATGACTGAACTACTGAGAATCAGAGAATGTCACGAACTTCTTGCACAAGTCTCGGTTTGGAAATATTGTTGGTTTGTTTAAAAAAAGATTAAACTCTTGAATAATTAAAAATGGGTATGGATGTGAGTTCCCCTTGAGATTTTTGTAGTAACAAGATGGTTAGTTGCTTTATAGCACACAAAGTTCATAAAAAGCCCGATCTCTCGAAATGATGCAATTTATAAACCGGTCCTACAAAGTTTCCATAAAGTGTCCATTGTTACCGACTCTCGATCTTGCCGATTTAATTAAGTTTGACTCTAAACGTCAAGTTCTACCAATATGGAGATTTACACCCAAATCTCTTTGTGATGTAAATCTCGACCGGCGTTTGAACCTTAATAAATCATACAAAACCCGCCTCTCGACGTGGTTATCAAAGACTCTCTCAAATCTTTGTGCATCACTTAAGCCGTATTTCAAATCCGCCCCTCTCAAGGTCTAAGATCTAATATTAACACATCAAAGTGATCGGCTTATCCGCGTTGAGTTTAAGTCTCGACTCAAGTGACCAATCTCGAGAGTTAGTAACAAATGGCCACACCCAAGTGTTGCCTACTAGTCTCAAGTTTGCTCACATCCACACCCGTGGGGTGTTTAACTCATAATTAAAGTAAGAAACATAGTAATATAAGAGAAAATTAAGTACATGAAATTAAAGACGAATGCCCACAGTATCTCACTGTGGACTGAAATTACAAATACAAGTGAAATTAAAGCTACAAGACTCCAAGTTTTTAAGAAACTTTGGAGTAACTAAATGCAGATAATTAAAAGAGTTTCAGCTACAATTACTGATTCAAATGAAGAGGCAAGGGCCTCTATTTATACTTCCAAAAGGCAAAGTATCCATTGGATGATTTTTCTTTCTTCTTGTGGATAATGCCCAAGGCATGCTTCATTCCAGATTTTCTGGGATTTGAACCCCATGCTTCCTCTTAAAATAATATATATGTTGCCCATGTAATTGCCTTGCCCTTCGATGCAACGAAGTAGACCGACGATGCCCACAGTGGGATGCTCCCGTGCTCACAGTGGGACGGATTTCAACAGAATTTGCAAAAATTATTCTTTTGGTGCATTTATCAGCTCTTTATCACATTTTTGACCAAATGAAAGAGATAGGAGCAAAATGGGTATAAAAGTGGGATAATTTGTAGAAAAAGGATAATAAATAACTCTAAAAATGAGAGTTATCACTAACCTTGGATCAGCGCTTAATAAGCCATCATTCGACGCTATTCCTATGATACATCTAGCAACCTCGTCTATTGAAGACTCTAAAGAAATCTGTGCTCTTAGCACGGAAGACAGTTGGTCGTCTGACATCAAAATTTACCTTATACACGACCGACTACCCGAAGATCGAATGGAAGCTCGCAAGATTCGATTTAAAGCATCGAAATACATAATCATTGGCGATAGACTCTATCGACGCTCGTCGACAGGTCTAAATCTAAGATGCATCGATAATCCCGAACAGGTGCAAAGTATCTTAAAGGAGATGCACGATGGCGAGTGTGGCAACCACTCAGGTGGTCGCAGTCTTGCAAATCGTATCTCACGACAAAACTATTACTGGCCGACATTAAGGCAAGATGCCACCAGGTACGTCCAAAGCTGTGACACATATCAACGACATTCAGGTATGATCCATCAACCCTCTGAACCTTTACATACGTCCTTAATTCCATGGCCTTTCATGAGGTGGGGAATGGACATCGTTGGCAAAATACCTCCTGCCCCAGGGCAGAAGGTCTTTTTGTTAGTCCTTACAGATTATTTTTCTAAATGGATAGAAGCAGCCGCTTACTCCCAGATTCGGTACAAAGAAGTCATTTCTTTTATCCAGACTAACATCATATGCAGGTTTGGAATCCCTTCTGAAATCGTGTGTGACAATGGGTCACAGTTCATAAGTGATCGTACACAACGATTTTGTGAGGACCGTAGTATCAAACTTACGACCTCAACCCCACGTTATCATCAGTCTAACAGTCTTGCGGAATCAAGCAACAAGGTCATTATCAATTCAATTAAGAAAAGACTTAAGGCCGCAAAAGGAAAGTGGGTCGAAGAACTCCCATCGGTCCTATGGGCTAATCGTACGACGCCCCGAACATCGACATGACAGACACCGTTTTCATTAGTCTACGGTTGTGAAGTCGTCTTACCTATTGAAGTGCAGCTCCCGACATCAAGACATACGTCCGTCGATCATAATTTGGTGGACCTAAGCTACGACCTCGACGCTCTTGAAGAGTTAAGAGAGTCTGCTTTAGTCAGGATGGCGTCTCAACGGTAAGTCGTCGAGTGACATTTCAATAAGACTGTTAAGGCCAAAAAATTTCAGGAAGGTGACTACGTCTTGCGACGAGTATTCCAGAATACTAAAGAGCCAAATGCAGGTAAGTTGTCCACTAAGTGGGAAGGACCTTATCGGATATCTGAGGTCGTCGGAAAGGGTGCTTACAGGCTTTAAACCCTCGACGACCAAGACATCCCATGAAGCTGGAGCGCATTACATCTAAAAAAAGTACTTCTTTTGACTTATTGTTTTCGATTTATTTCGACAAACGATCACTAACTTAAGCATCGGAGGGTCGTTGGTCAAACCAACGACCACCCCCGAATCTTACATTGCAGGCTCGCAGGATCGTGCGAACGTCAGCCTTACGATTCATATCGTGAGAAACAAAGTCGTCAAGACTATAAGGTCACGATTGATATGTCAAGACCGATAAGTCATGACCCATACGTCATAAACAGAATTCCTATGATTCATCTTATGGATCTTAGGATCACAAACAGGTGCTTTTTAGTCTAAGCTTCGGAATCAAAGTCTTATGACTTGAATTCCATACTTAGAATATTTTTTCGGCCCAGTCGCCCGACTACTTCCAAAGTTATATATAACTGTGTCGTACAATTCTATGTTCGCCTTACTACTTTCTGTACTAGTTTATTTTGTTTATTCACAACAAAGTAAAACATGCGACAGTATAACGAAAGACATACTTGTATTAATCCGAAGGTAGTACAAGAAAAGGCACGACCACCAACGGTCGCCCTAGAACAAAATAAAAATTACAAAATCTCAAAAACCTACTAAGGGCCCTGGTCGACTCCACCCTCGTCTTCCGCACCATCCGTCTTGGTCTCCGCGGAGTCAGTGTCGTCGACCCTATCCTCTTGATCGAGATCCTCCTCGGCCCTGACGTGTTCGAGGAAGGACGCGACCTCGGCCTCTGCGCCAGCTAAAAGGTTTTTCCCCTGTAGATGACGGCGCATAATCGCCGCCCTGACCTTCAGACGGGTCAGCGCCTCAAACGAGAGGAGCTTCTCCTCCAAGGCCCCCGTCTTGGCCTCAGCGGCCTTAACCGACGTCTTGAGCTCCCCCACCTGTTTTTCGCGCACGGTGAGGGATGCTTTAATCGTTGTCACCTCTGCTTCATAAGCAGAGGCCCTTCCAACGCCTCCTTGAGGCAATTTTGGAGCTCCTCCTTCTCCAGCGACGACGTCTCCAGAAGACTCTTGAGATCGTCCACTTGAACGGAGAGAGCCTCCGTCTTGGCCTTAGCCGCCCGCTCATCCTCTCGAGCTTTACGCTCATCCTCCTGTGCTTGCTGAAGCTTCTCAGCGACGGAAGGATCGACCTTCTAGAGTTCCTCTAATTGGCCGAAAAGGCATAAAGACGCCTGAAACGCCTGCAGTCGCACGAAAAAACATAAGGTAAGTCTAACTTACTAGGAGAGGAAGAAACATACGACAAAAATACTTACCAGAAATGCCATGCCCGCGACGTGAGACCCGGTCTCGTCCACGGTAGCGCCACGATAGAGATCCTTGAAGGCTGGTAGGAGGAATTTTTCCAAGTTAGGGAAAATCTTCGCCCTATCCAGGACGCCGTCCAATAAAAAGTCCGACGGTAACGGAAAGTTTACCATCGTAACTTCAGGGGACCTCTCAGTCTGAGGACCTTTCCCCTTCTCCCCTGCAGTGGATGACCCAGGCGGCGTCGGTGTCACCCTTGGCACGTCCGAAGACGTCTTCGCCTTCTCGGGGTGGAGACCCTTAATGGCTCTCCACCCGTCGACGACGGTTCCCTCGGGGGAACCGACTTTGTCTTTTTCAAAACCTCCGACCCCGAAGTCAGCGGATCCTTCCTCTTCAACTCCTTGGCCTTCTTAGCCAAGGTCAGTTGGGCTTCTCTCTTCGCCTTACCCGAAGCAGATTGCATCTCAGAACCACCTATAAAAAATAAAAGTGTCAGATATCGTCGTGCGACTCGAAGAAAAACAGAAAACGTACGGTTAAAGGACACTTACTTGTCGAAGTATCTTGTTGACTTCTTTCTTCAGATTCTGAAGCACTGACGGTCGTACGATTAAGAGAATCAAATAACTCTCCAACCCCACAAGAAAAAAGTCTCGCAGCCTTTTCTTGAGAATCAACGGCAGGACCAATCCCAGCGAAGTTAATATCTGAAACAAGCAACAAAAAAAATTAGCAAAAGACAAAGTTACATACTGAAAGACGTACGATAAATCAAAATTTATACCCCTGGTATTCCACCCAGACGCGACCCAGGAAGTATCCTCGTCTATACGACCAAGCGTCCGTACACGACCGAGAACATATTTGGCCTTCCACCCACGATCGTAAACCAGGGTATCGAGGACCAAAGTATGTCCACCCCTCAGCATAGAAGACAGGCTATAGAGGACCATAGTCGCCTGACTTCACGTCAAAAGCCGTCAACAGATCATGCACCGTGAAAGGGATATCCCAGTCACCGGTGATCCGATTGATCTCCTGAAAGACCTGCCAAGATCTGACCAGGAGATAAGTCGAAATATTCCAAAAACTCCCTCACCAGGGGAGTAAATGGCCATCTAAACCCTATTCTAAAAGGGTACTCGTACAGAACGAAGAACCCTCTTAGACATTCCGCCGGTCTAAGTTGGTCCGGAGTATATAACCGGATTTCGGTAGGAATATCCGCCTATAATCTAAAGGCTTCCATCTCCTCCCTCTCTTGAAAAGAGCTCGCCGGCTCGGAGGAGACAGAAAAGTCGGGCACAGAAACCTATGCTACGTATAGGTACATAAGGTCCTTATACGCAGAAGCCTTCTTGGCTATCGATTTTTTTTGCATGATGAAAAAAGGGTAAAAGATTGTACCTTAGATGTCTAAAAACCTCGAACGATCGAATAGCAATAAAATTCCTCTGACTCTTTTTTTCGAAAAACTCTCTCGAAAATGTGTTGCGAACGTAAAAAGAAAACGATTCTCTGAATCGCGCTATTTATGGCAAAGATCGTGTCAGGTCGACCCTCTGGATGGTCGACACCTGTCCATCGCCTTTTCGCATGCATCATGCCGATGGACGACATTTGTCCCCTAAGCAACCCTACGCCTCTGACACGCCGTCGTGACGTCACGACCTTTTCGTTTCCTCCAATCCAAGACGGTTGGAATTCGACCAGATCCTCTCCCCGCGCGACACGTGTCGAACCACTTCGTCAGGTTTAAAATTCGAATTTCACGCCTCAACTTCAAATTTTGGGGGCAAACTGTTTGGGTAAAAAATCACACTCCACGACCGACGATAGAAAACTCAGATAACATTTTCATAAGACCACTCTTGTATTAAGATAAGGTCTTACAGGTTATTTACAGACGAGTATCTGGTCGTGCTTTTTTATGATGGTCGTACGTTCCGTACGACCGATGTCCAAGACTTAAGACGGTCGTACGATCACGCTAACCGTTAACAGTCAAACCCGTTTCTTTTGTTCATTAATGCAGGTCCACAAGCATTCATGGTACAACGGCCAGTAACGGACGAGCTATTAATGGCATTAAAGGCCCGACAGTGGTTACGAAGCAAACCATCAAGACACATTTAATGACCAGTGAAATCTATATAAAGGCCTGCTCCCCAATCGGATCCAACATCTGTTATCTGTTCCATCCATTTCCAAGCTATTACACACCACAAACTCACCAACAGTCTACAGAGCATTCGGATAAATATCGCGAAAGTAACTTCGCACGACAACAGTCCAAACCGCACGACAGTAGTCTATTTCGCACGTTTTACACACGACACACGACTTTTTCACACGACTAAGTTCATTTTTTTACATCTATTTGTAATCTGTTGTACACAAAACACTTGTTACCAAAGGATTATCGCCCCTGATTGGCGATCATAGTGCACTGTCGACTCTCACAAGTCGACCGTGGGTTTTTCCCTCGTTTTGGGGTTTTCCGCGTCACCAAATCTCTTGTCTCATTTACTTTTTTTCCTTGTGATTGTGTTGATTGGTCTTGAGATCCATTTCTTTAGTTGTTAAAGTCCACATCAACCTTAAGTTATTCTTTTGGACGATTTTGGCATTAACATGAGTTGTATGGGACTTTAAAAATCATAATGTAACACCTAGTAACATCTCTTTTAATTTTTCAAACATTCCAAGAGTACTATATATATAGTGGGAATATCTAATGAAAGGAATTAAACAATCCAAATATTTCTTTTCATCTTCCTTTTTTTGTCTTCCGAAGTCCATCGTACAAGAGTATTAGAGCCGGGTTACAACCATGGACACGCATGGTAAAAACCAATGTGGAATTTGATAACTCTCATTCTAAGTATTTTGTATCTCGGTCTTGTGTGTTTTGACCTTTTTTTTCTTTATGTGTAGTTATTTATTCTTCTTTTTGTTTATTTATTTTTATTTGGAGCTTGTAAGCGGGGAAAAGTTTGTTGAAGATCAGATGTGGAAAAAGGGTTAAAAGAATGTTGGGCGATGGTTGATGGATGGAAATACAAAGGGAAATTAATTAAAATACCCTAAGTTTGACCATTTCTTACCAAAATACCCTAAATCTCGGAGAGTTTACCAAAATACCCTAATTTTCCGAGGTGGGCCCCGTGATCGCGGGCCCACACCCACGTGTCACAAAGTTTCGGCCTGGCCTGCGGTGGTTCCCCGCGATAGGCCAAAATCGTCACCGCGAGCAGGGACTAAACTTGTCACCGCAGCCATAGTTGGGGGGCTCTGCGGGACATTTTGCCCAAACCTGACTAAACTAATGTTCTTTTTTATTATTTGTTTTTGTCGATTTTATAATACGGTATTGTGTGGTTTTAAGAAAATGAAAATATTTTATATTTGAATAAAATATAAATGAAAA
Source organism: Saussurea involucrata (assembly GCA_033807775.1). Taxonomy (NCBI): domain Eukaryota; kingdom Viridiplantae; phylum Streptophyta; class Magnoliopsida; order Asterales; family Asteraceae; genus Saussurea; species Saussurea involucrata. The sequence continues at coordinate 176,806,284 of CM066321.1, forward strand.
CCCCATAAACATTTAAATTAAGTATATTAATATTATTATCAAATTAACAATCTAAAAGTTTTCGTTTTATAATTCGTTTAATTACGTTTTTTTATTATGATTTAATTTAGGGTTAATTACGATATAATTTATTTTAGGTTTAATTATTATTAGTATTTTTTTCAGAAAAATAATAATTAAGGATTATGTTATAACTCAATAACTATTATAAATATATCTTAGATTCTTTATATTTAAAATGAGATTTTTATCATGTTGATTATGATTATCAGTTAGTTATATGATTTTAAACATGCAGATTTAAAAATTGTACTCATGCATCATTTACTCGTAATCTTGAAAGACAAATATTACCCCCGGTTAGAAAACTCCCCAAGTTATTTGGAAAAGCATTTGGCATTCGCAAATCGTACTTCAAGAAGGGCTTCGTTGGAAAGTAGGGGATGGTAGTTCCATTAAGGTGTGGAGTGGCCCATGGCTTAGAGACAATAGTAACTTCAAAATCGAGACTCCCGGAGACCCTACTCTTTCCAACATTCGTGTCCGAGACCTTTGTGATCCTCAATCGCTTTCGTGGAATATTGCTTTAATTGATCATATGTTCTCCCAACGTGACCAAAAATGCATCCTTAACCTCCCACCCCCTACTATCTCGAGCACCGACAAGCTATTCTGGCATTGGTCGCCTAATGGGTCTTACTCAATTAAGTCAAGTTACAAAATCATCATGGAGCGGTTGGTGTCGTACTCCCTTTTGGAGTTCGATGCAGAGTGGCAGCGGATTTGGAGCGCCAACATCGCTTTCAAAGTTAGATTTTTCGTGTGGAGAGTACTTCGCCATCCCGACTCGCGATGATCTTCATAAAAGAGGACTGCAAATATCTCCCCTTTGTCCGTTTTGTGATCGAAACACTTAAAATGGTTGGCATGTTTTTATTGGTTGTCCCTCCGTAAACCAGGTATGGAACGAAGCTTCATTGGGTCACCACATCGACAGTATGAGTGATTGCTCCGATTCTCTGGTCATCCTTATTTTCAGATTTCTCAAGGATTACTCTCGCGAAACGGGCGACCGTTTTCTCATGATTTTATGGAGTATTTGGCATCGCAGAAATGATATAGTGTGGAATGATGGCCCGAGGGACCCAATGTCAGTCATCAAACGGGCTGACAACATTCTTGCGGACTGATATGTGACTAGAAGCCTTCGGCTCTCGGATCAACCGAATACTAGCCACCATTGCTCCAATAAATGGCACCCTCCGAAACGTGATTTTCTAAAATGCAACATTAACGCTGCCACTTTTGTGAACTATAAATTGACAGGCTTAGGCGCTATCATTCGGGATAGCAAGCATACATTTATTACCGCTAAGGCGACTCCTATACCCTTCCTTCCCCCGGTCCGTGAATGTGAGGCCTTTGTGCTTAGAGAAGCTATTCTTTGGGTCATTAATTGTAAAATCTCTAACTTAACCTTCGAGACGAACACTAAAGTCGTGGTGGATGCAATTTACGTCCCAAGTCTTTACAACTCGGAATTTGGGGACATTATTCGTGATATTTGTAGTCTTCTCGGCAACCTTGGAAACAGCTCGATCCATACAAACGAAGCGGCTCACTTGCTGGCGAGACACTCTCGTTTTTTATCTTGTCCTTTCATTTTCAATGTAACTCGGCCATTTATAAACCATTGTATTAATGACGTTTGTTACGATCATGTTTTTAATGAAGCGATTGATCCCCGATCGCGTGATGGTCATGCTGAAGCTTGATCGGGTCTCAATCTTTCTTTCAAAAAAAAAGTAATATGTATCAATGAACTATACTTGATGCATAAAAATGGGTTTTTAATAATTTATCTCAAATACTTTATAATATAGTATAGACTTGGAAAAAAAAATATTACCTTTATTTATTTTTGTTTGTAGTGTGGAGCACAGTAAACGAGTCGAGTCAAATTGAGTAGCCGGATATTCGAGCTCAATCGAAAAAAATAATATCAGGTTTGAACTCGACTCGAGCTCGATTAACTTTCTCAACGTCAAGCTCGAGCTCGATGATCGTTTATGAGCTCGAATTCGAAATCGATTAACTCGTTTAATTATTTACTAAAGTTTGATAATTTTTATATTTTGATCATATAATTTGTAAAAATCGTGTTCCTAACTACCTATTCCTGGAAGACACATATTAAAATGGCTGCTAATTAAGCACACTAAATGTGAACCGAAATTAAAATCAATTTATAAGTAATAACAAGGGAAATTAATTAAAATACCCTAAGTTTGACCATGTTTTACTGAAATACCCAAAATCTCTCCCACTTTGCAAAAATACCCTAAAAATCCGCTATGGGAGCTCGCGATCGCGGGCCAGGGACCTTTCTGACACTTTTTTAAACTTGCAGGGACCATTTTTGAAAAATGGAATCCCGCGATGGGGTTATTTTTGTGACTTTTCAATTGCAAGGGACCATTTTTGAAAAATTCCAGGGACCATTTATGAAAATTTTGATATTTTTGGCACTGTTCACCCCATTTCGTCCATATTTACGAATTTAAAATGAAATGTTACACTTTCAACCCCTATACTTATTTACTAAATTTACTTTATACCTTTTACTTTCATTATTTTAATTTTACATTTAACACATATAATCGTTTATTAACTAAAATACGTTAAAAAATACGTTTTAATTTTAACAAATTACACCATTATAATCGTCTCTTCGATACGTTCGAAATGAGCCCAATCTTGAATTTTTTTTGGATTTATATATTTTAATATATATCATATACAGTTATACACTACATAAAAAAAATATTTTTTATATTTAAAATTCATACTCTTATAGTTAATTATTTAATTTATGGTACATCTCTTATTTTTTTTTTCAATTTTGTTTTACACTCCTATCGCATTAACATAATAATCATATATTAACTAATTCATTAAATCGTTTTAATTTATTATTATTTGAATGTGTTTATAGATTTCGTCTGAAAAAATTGCCTGCATGATTCCACTGAAAAAGTAACTGCAATATTCGTCTGCTCTTGAATAAAGGTCTTTCATTAGGCAGAAAATTAGTCTTTAAGTAGTCAAACATAGCTAAATAATGAGAATTTAGATCAGATTTATATGGTACTATCAAATGCAAGTTTCTATAATATAGATATTGTTCTACATTACATGATACCAATTTTTGCATCATATGAATCACTTCCAGACAACAAGAACCAATACCCAATAATCAAGAAATAAATGCTTGTTCATCCAATAATCTCTGTATTAGGATTATCGCAAGTTTCATAAACCTACTTACTAGGTGTTGGAAATATGGGTTTTACTAAACTTTGGACGCATTTAAATTTATATATATGTGTTATATATAACTAACTTTTAGTAGGTTTATGTTCTTCTATATGAGATCTTCGAAATGATATATAATGCGTCCAAAATAGAGTATGTGTGAAAGAGATATCGATACTCAAAGTTGAGTAAATGGATGAAATTAGCAAAAACCAAATGAAGTAAACAGTAAGTCAATCACAATACTTTAACAAAATAAGTTAATACTAAAAACAACAATTATTTAATGTTACATAAACAACCTAACGTGGCCCTATTAGACAATGCGCATAAATTGACTCCGCCATATGTCGGCGGAAATTCATTGCCTCATCGTCGGTTTCGTTAGGGGGTACCCATATCTCCTCGTTATTTATCAACTTTTGGACATTACGGCATACCCATACACCGCAATCCGCATATAACCCGGTCTGCTGGGGTACTTGGTCGGCCATCTTTGTGCGAAAGATACTTGACACTTCGCGACGTCTATGATCCCCGATCAATGAAAAGAACGTATATAGTTTTGTTTTAAACGATTGCTTCTGCTCTGCCAATTGTTGTTTGCAGAGACCGTCCTTTTCGCTGTCATATAGGGTCATGACCATAGTGTCTAGTTCAAACACTCCAAGCAGCCAATGTCTGGGATGCAAGCATATGGGGATGTACACCTGAAATATTACAATATATGTCATATATGTTATTAAATAAAATAACAGTAAAACGATTTGCATACCCTATCGAGGAGAGTCCAAGAGGTCCCTTCCGAGCCATTGCATATTTCGATCACGGAGGCGGGACCTTAATGGTCCATCAGTATACACTGAAAGAACATAGTGTGCATGATGGTCCACCTCGTGTCTACGCCACGATGTTTTTGCAACAGGCTAACCCAAGAATCGACGTGCTATGCATAAAAAATAGATGGTTAGACATGTAATATAAATATATTTGATTATATATGACTATAATTTAACTTCATACTAACCGTATCGTCTAAGTCAGAGTTCACAGGGTCATCCGCAAGCAATGTTTCAAAAAACGAGGGGTTGATTTCTAAGCCCCCGTAAGGGGTGAATGTCAAGTTGGGGAGGCGACCAGTCCGGCTCATCCTCAATATTTCTGATGCCGGTTGAGGCTCCGGTGAAGGCACCTTTCCCTTTTTCTTTCCTCCCTTCTTTCCCCCCGCTTTCTTTGCTTGTTTTTAGCGGGCGGTGGTGTCGTAGATCCTTGTTGGTCAAACGGGTGACGAAACCATTGTGAAATTTTATGCGACCGCTTTTGAGGGAGCGGGGTCACCTGTGGTGGTGGATCTACAACATCCATCGAGTCATCGTCAGGCTCCGAGAAGTGCTCCGAGAAGTGATCCTGGATAATAGGAGACCCCGTCTGAAAATTACGTTACTCAATGTTTTAAGTACAATTTAGGAAATGTTCACAATTAAACCAAAACTACCAAAATAACTTACAGTATGCATTTCCGGCCTGTAATAGTCATCGGCCGAACCGCCAAAGATGTTTGTGATTGATGTGGTGGCGAACGGCGGCGGCATCTGTGAGGTGTATGCCCCCGACATCCCGGCCTGCGTGGCATTGATCATTAAAATAGTTACAAAATTAGGATTATCGATATATAACTAAAATGGTTACTCAGTGTCACTAACACTCTCCGGGATAGTAGAATATGATGTGGTGGCGAACGGCGGCGGCATCTGCGAGGTGTATGCCCCCGACATCCCGGCCTGCGTGACATTGATCATTAAAATAGTTACAAAATTAGGAACAAACATATAACTATAATGGTTACTCAGTGTCACTTACACTCTCCGGGATAGTAGAATAGGATGTGGTGGCGAACGGCGTTTCCGACATCCCGGCCGCCGACATCCCGGCCTGCGTGACATTGATCATTATAAGAGTTACAAACTTAGGAACAAACATATAACTATAATGGTTACTCAATGTCACTTACATTTTCAGGGAATGACGGATAGGATGTGGTGGCAAACGTCGCATGTGCCCCCTGTCCGAACGGAGCGGGGATCGGTGTCGTACTCGACAGCTAAAACAAATTTAGAACGTAATATTAATATACAAACTAAATAAACGTGGCCAACAAATTAAGTTAAACACTAACATTGACAGCGCTAAACTGTCTGTAGAATCCCTCCAGAAGCTGTACACGTGACTCTAGCGGCCCGTGGACGTAGTCCCACAGGTGCTCATGAGAGCCACGATGTGGCTCGTAGGAAGGGGCCGCCTCATATGGATTGTAGGAGGAGGAATGGGGCGGCTGGTAGGAGGAGGAATGGGGCGGCTGGTAGGAGGAGGAACGGGCCGGCTGGTAGGAGGAGGAATGGGGCGGCTGGTAGGAGGAGGAACGGGCCGGCTGGTAGGAGGAGGAAGGGGGCGGCTGGTATCCACCGGAAGGGGGCGGATGGTATCCACCGGAAGGGGGTCTGTCGTCGTCTTCCTCATCTTCGGAAGTAGGGGAACGTCGAGCCCTTTCCGCCTCTGCGTCAATAAAGGCCACGCTGTCTCTGTACCAATCTGTGCCCATCTCGTCGACAGTAGGCACAAGGCGATCGAAAGGCAAGAGTGGCTGCTAAATATATGATAAAACATAAAAGAAATTAATAAGCGGGACTAACGTATGCAAATTGTAAACATAGTAAAATAACTTACATTTCTAGACGCATTGAAGAACTGAAACCAAAGTGACCTACTTAGGGTAACACGCTTGTCCCAACGGGTTCCCCTAAGTACTCGATTGTCGCGCTTGACGAAATATCGGATTGATGCGGGAAACATCTCCAAGATCCATATCTGGGAATTAGACAAGAAGAGCAAGTACGTAAAAAGAAAAGCCAAACAGTTTGTATGTGTTATTAACAATTGTTATACTACGTATCTAACCTTGAAGGCGTATGTAAAACCACAAAGATTCATCTTTGCATGTCGATCAACGCGTCTGGCTATGGCTCGGTGCAGAATAGAGTAGCAATGTGTCCAGATATGGCTACCCCACGGGTAGCTGTTAAACAGCTCAAGGTCCTCGACGGCCCTAAGGACCGTCTCGGAAGCATACTGGCTATACTCACGGCCCAGGAAGCCCATATCCACGATCACCACCAAGCATACACGGACAGCATCGTCGTCGGTTAGGGCACTAAGGCCCTCTTTCATCATGTCCCGGGCTGCCTTCAGCTTCAAACGAGATGCTGAAATGCCCCAAACCCTAGGAACGAAGGAGCAGTCTTATAAGGGAGGAAGGGGGGGAGCCTCTCCAAAACGTAGTCCTGTAATTAGACAGAACTCACGACGCCCAAAATGCAATTGAGAGCCGAAGAAATCAAAATTCATCTCCTCCGGCTCAGCGTTGGCGCCCTCGACCTCCAACTGTAGAAACATGTGTACTAGCGTAGGGTCGCCACCAGAGTAAGACACATCCATCCATGGCCCGAACGGTGTCTCTCTATAGATGGTCTCAAGGGTATCCGCGCGATCACCTAATCCCCTAAAGAGCGCTCCTAATTCCTCGATGTAGGAAACTTTGCACCTTACCGTCAAGTCGATGTTAAAGAAATCCTTCTACATAGTCATTCACAGATGTTATAGTTAATGTTATATATAGATGTTGCAGTTTATTTTATTTTATATAGATGTTGCGGTTTATTTTATTTCAACGTATCATATTGTTATATATAGATAAAGTGCGGTGGTATTTTATTTCAACGTATAATAGTGTTATATATAGATAAAGTGCGGTTTATTTTATTTCAACGTATAATAGTGTTATATATAGATAAAGTGCGGTGGTATTTTATTTCAACGTATAATAGTGTTATATATAGATAAAGTGCGGTTTATTTTATTTCAACGTATAATAGTGTTATATATAGATAAAGTGCGGTGGTATTTTATTTCAACGTATAATAGTGTTATATATAGATAAAGTGCGGTTTATTTTATTTCAACGTATAATAGTGTTATATATAGATAAAGTGCGGTGGTATTTTATTTCAACGTATAATAGTGTTATATATAGATAAAGTGCGGTGGTATTTTATTTCAACGTATAATAGTGTTATATATAGATAAAGTGCGGTTTATTTTATTTCAACGTATAATAGTGTTATATATAGATAAAGTGCGGTGGTATTTTATTTCAACGTATAATAGTGTTATATATATAGATAAAGTGCGGTTTATTTTATTTCAACGTATAATAGTGTTATATATAGATAAAAAATTGTTAAGAGTGTGTTTTTATAAAAAATTGTTAAGGGTGTGTTTTTATAAAAAAATTGTTAAGGGTGTGTTTTTATAAAAAATTGTTAAGGGTGTGTTTTTATAAAAAAAACACATTTTTAACAAAAAATTTTATAAAAACACACTTTTAACAATTTTTTTATAAAAAAACACTCTTAACAATTTTTATATGAAAAAACACACTATAACAACATACACATTATAACATACAAATATCACATTCAAACATAAAACCATAAAACTATAACAATTTTTTTATAAAAACACACTCTTAACAATTTTTTATAAAAAAACACATTTTTAACAATTTTTTATAAAAACTGTTTTTGTAAAAAAAAATTAACAATTTTTTTATAAAAAAACACATTATAAAAACCATAAAACTATAACAATTTTTTATAAAAACACACTCTTAACAATTTTTTATAAAAACACACTGTTTTTATAAAAAATTGTTAAGTGTGTGTTTTTATAAAAAAAATTGTTAAGAGTGTGTTTTTATAAAAAAAAACATTGTTAACAATTTTTTTATAAAAACTCACTCTTAACAATTTTTTTATAAAAGAACACTCTTAACAATTTTTTTATGAAAAAACACACTATAACAACATACACATTATAACATACAAATATCACATTCAAACATAAAACCATACATATCATGTTAAACATACAACATATTCAAACATAAGTTATAAACACTATAACAACCTACAAATCATATATCTTAACTTAAAATAACATACAAAAAATAACAAATAACATAAGGAAAACATACCACAGAGGTAATACGAGACATCTTCACAAAACCCGAACGCGTATTCCACACGACAAAATTGAGAGAATGGGAGAAAATTGAGAGAGTTTGATTAAAAATTGAGAGAGTTATTAAAAAAATGAGAGTGGCCGGTTTTTGGTCCCCCCCCCCCTTATATAGTGCGGCCGAAGTAACATTTAGGGTTTAGGGTTCGTCAAAGTGATTTTAGGGTTAACCCTGTGCCGACACGTGGCATAGGAGCCCGCGATCGCGGGGGTCAAAGAAAGTCAAACGCGGGCAGAGACCAAAAATGCACACGCGGGCATTCTTGAGGGGGGAAAGCTGGACCGCGGGTATTCTTGAGGGACCAACGCGGGCAAAGTGGGCAAACTTTGGTGACACGTGTAGCCCGCGATCGCGGGGGTCAATGAGTCAAACGCGGGCAGGGACCAAAACTGCACATGCGGGCATTCTTGAGGGGGGAAAGCTGGACCGCGGGCATTCTTGAGGGACCAACGCGGGCAAAGTGGACAAACTTTGGTGACACGTGGCCTGGAGCCCGCGATCGCGGGCTCCATCGCGGATTTTTGGGGTATTTTTGTAACATGGGAGAGATTTTGGGTATTTCAGTAAAACGTGGTTTGACTTAGGGTATTTTAATTAATTTCACTAATAACAATTGTCTAATATTTTAAGTCAATGAACGACTCGTAACCCCCTTCGTATTCAAGATGTTTTTCAATGATATAATGTAAGCCATGAAATCTATATATTCATTAATGTCTTTGTATATCTAACTCACAAATTATAAGATCAAGGAACATTTTTCGACATAGAAAACCGTAATATTTTTTATCATTTAATTAAAAGCCGCACTCTTACATACAGAGGATCAAGCAAGACTTATGTATCAATGCTTGTCTGAGGGGTTAGCTTAATCATCAATAAAATTGAACCTTGGAGATTCTAAGTCATCGATTTGAGTCCTACAAGGCAGATGATTTTCCTGGCTGATCTCCAAGACCCTTAGGATTAGTCGAGGTACACGTAAGCTGACCCGAACGTCAATGGTTAACAAAAAAATCTTCATATTTTTACTTACACTAGATGTGCGGAAGTTCTACCAAAATTTGTTTACACTTGGCATTATTTGATAAATGGTTAACAATTTGATATTTGTTAGACCATAAAAATTCACATATAATCAACTTAGGCTATGTTTGGCTGTTGCATGATAAACTAGCTGTTGACTGATAAGCTAGCTGGTAGCTCTATGAAGAAGTCACGTTTGGCAAAAACTAGTTTATATACATGTAAAATGACCAAAAAGGGCATCTTCAACAAATTATCATTTACAATATTTAATTATATAATTAAAACAAATTTAAAGCAATATAATATGTTAATTAATACAACAAAGGTAGTAAAAAAATTTAAGTAATATAACATGTTAATTAAAATAATTTAAAATTTATTATTACATATATACTATAAATTTTGAGTTTGTTAAAACAAGTTTTAGAAGAAATATATATTAATTTATGATTTTAAATAACCCGTTACATACAATATGAAAAAAAAATCAAATAATAATTGAAAAGATAAATAGTAATTGATATAAAATATAAAAATAATTTGCCAATAAATAAATAAAAATAATTTATATAATTAACAATAACTCTAAATAATTAAAAATTAATATCAATGTATAATTAAAATTTATTTAATAATTTTCAGTTAATATTTATTAATTAATAATAATTAAATTAAAAAATTAATATGTATTTATAATAATAGTTAATAAATAATAATTAATATTAATAAGGGGCAATATTAGAATATTTATAAAAAGCTATTAAAAAGCTAACTTATGGTCATCCAAACATCTTATAAGCTACCTTTTTTGCCAAACAATGCATTAGTGATATTGGAAGGCACCCTTCGATGAGGGACTTCAATTAGTTTGAAATCACTTCTTCTTCATCAAGTATTCGGTTGATGTCTCCTTTTGTAAACAATTGGGATCTACATCAGCGTGGAATCATGAATACTACTTGAATTCCTACTTTACTTCCTTTTTAACATTTTTGTGAGAGGCCACTTGACATCTAATAGTGTAACCGTAAATGATTGTAATTATAGGGGACATTATGTAAATGTATAAACCTTAATGTACCCTTTCTGTTATATGACTTTAAACATGTAGATTTAAAAAATTGTACTTGTAATCTTGAATTGTAACTAATATACATCAATGAACAATATTTGATGCATAAAAATGGTTTTTGAGTAATTTGTCTCAAATACTTTATAATATAGTATTGATTTGGAGAAAAAAATAGTACCTTTATTTATTTTTGTTTGTAGTGTAGAGCAAGAATGTAAACGAGTCGAGTAACAGGTTATTCGAGTTCGGATCGAGAAAATAATATCAGACTTGAACTCCACTCAAGCTCTATTAACTTTCTCAAAGTCAAGTTCGAGTTCGATACTCGTCTATGAGCTTGAATTCGAAATCGATTAACTTGTTTATTTACTAAAATTCGATAATTTTATATTTCGATCATATAATTTGTAAACATATAATTATGTCTGACTCGAAAAAGTGTATGTTCGACTTCGCTTGACTCGTCTCGTAAAATTTAATCTAGTTTTTGAACGAGTCGAGTCGAGTCAAACATTGGTGTTATAAAACTCGATCCATTAAGTTAAGGAAACTTTATTTTATGTTTGAGATCGACTCGAACTCGATGAGTATTAAGCTCGAACCGAACGGATTTTCAGCAGTTTTGTAAAATTCCAAGTGAACGTAAAAGTAGATAATCCACAAGACAAGTATAAATAGTCAAAGCAATCCCGAAACAAAATCGCTTCTCGTCTCTCAAACAACCATTCTTCATTATCAGATCCTTGAGAGATTAGGTTATCAATGGATGCAACCGACGTTAATCCCTGGGGTAAACCATCGAACAAAATCGGCACTCATTCAAATTCCGCCAAATTCTCAAAGAAGATGAGCAACAAATTCCAGAAGACCAAGTCGGTGGCCGCCTCCGCCTCTAAGAAAATCAAAGCAGGTGCCTCCGCCGGTATCATTTGGTTGAAACTCAAGTACAAGCTAGCCAAAAGAAATAAATGAGTTTGTAGTGAACATTATACATATACGATTTGTCCTTGATTCAATTTGTTGAAATTGTTCTTTTCTCCATCGATTACTCGGTTCCTGCAATTTTAGATCTGGAAAATCGAACAGTTTACGGATGATTAGGTGATGTGCTTGGTCTACGAATTTCATAAATCCACATTTGATTGATATCGTTGTCCTTATATGAGCCCTAGCCCCTTTTGAGTTCTCGTGATCAACTGAATTTTGCAAGGCGATGACAGATGATCAGATGCTCGTCGATTCATGGTACAAAAGGTTCAAATTGAATTTGTGGGTTTTGAATTACTTCCTATTTGAATATCTATATTGCTAATATCATTAACAGATTTTTTTGGTTTTTATATGATGAAAACTTAATGCGTTTTAGCCTTTTTGTTGTTGTTTTACTGTTGATTAGCATGGCCAACACCTCATCTACTCTAATCCTTTTTGAACAAAATTGAAATTCTCTTTTTGCAAATTCTACACAGATTTTGTCGACATTTTATCTTCCTGCAGGGTTGAGAGCAATTTCAATCTCCTTGCAGATCTGATCAATGGTAGTCATGAGTAAGCTTTTCTTGTATATGTGGCAATCTCTATCTGTGCTTTATAGAGTAATGTCATAAAAGGCATAGTTTTTGTCTTTTTTTCATGTTTGTTGTTTAGTGATTACATGTGTTGTATCATATATGACTACGTGTTCGTATCACATGCAATCATGTGCAATTTTGGAGTTCTCTGCGTTCTTGCAAATTGACCGGCTTTATTTTTGAACCCGGCCTTAGGCCATTAAGGTGATATGTTGTCATTTAGGGGGCATTTGGTACACTGGACAGGATGGGACACAGAACAAGTTTATACCATGTTTGGTGTGTCCATATGTGGGACTAGGCGGAACTAACTTGAACAAACTTGGGACACCCGTGTCCACCCCTCCCCCCCTAGAACAAGATGAAACAAGACATTTTTCACCAAAATACCCTTCAACTAACCTAATCAGATTTCACTCCTATAGTAGACCATCGACTTCTTCTTCTTCTTCTTCGACAGATTTCACTCCTATAGCATACCATCGACTTCTTCTTCTTCTTCGACCGATTTCTTCTTCTTCGTCTTCGATTTCTTCTTCTTCGTCTTCGATTTCATCTTCTTCGATTTTTTCTTCAATTTCTTCTTCTTCGACAGATTTCACTCCTCTCCAGACCATCGATTTCTTCTTCTTCGATTTCTTCTTCTCCACAGGTACTGTTCTTCTTCTTCGACAGATTTCACTCCTCTGTAGTGAAAGTTTCTCTCCACAGGTACTTCTGCTTTGTGACCTTCAATTTTTGTGACTTGCGATTTTGGAATTCTGATTTTGTGATTCTGTGATTTTATTTGTGATTTTGGAATCTGATTTTGTTTGTGATAATATGTCTGTGATTTTGGAATATGATTTTCTTTGTGATAATTTGTTTGTGATTTTGGAATCTGATTTTGTTTGTGATAATATATGTATGTATGTTTACTCTTCAAATGTGATTTTGGTCCAACTTATGGTCATTATTTGATAAAAAAAACACTAAACAAATCACTAAGGTTAAATTGGTAATTTAACCGGTCCTGTTCTGTCGAGTCCAGTCCAATATATGTCTTACCAAACGCTGAACAGCTGTCCTGTGCTGTCCTATCCTGTCTGCGTACCAAACGCACTCTTAAGGTCATTGGAACTATCATTTAAGGGATTTGTTTGTTTGTGGCTTAACGATCATAATGGTATGAGGGCTTAATTGGGCAGTTATATTGAAGTGTTTGTTTACCACTTAATGATGAAGCTCTCGGCTAATTTCACTTTATGGCTTTCTTCAAATACTTCTTCGTCATCGTAGCTTGTACGATAAAAGGGTTACAATTTCTTATTTGATAAATTTGGTTGATGCCAATGTTTCTCCCTATTTCTCATCTTTAGAGTTTCTCCTAGTTTCTTGAAACGCTCACAAAGTGTTTGAGAAATTGTATCAGAAAGTTGAGTGGTTGAATTTTTTTGATGATGTACATGAGACATTGTTTAGAAGAAATAGAAAAATGCAAAATAACAAACAAACCGAAATTGAGTGAGAAATGGGGATGAAGATGCTCGGAAACGTTTCGTTTGGCTCTTTGTATCCAGTTGAGTTTGGAAAGAACAGTGAAGGAATTAAGGAAAGCAGTAGTAGTTGTAGGTTCGGAATTTGATCTTTAAAAAAAATGACACCAGAGCATCTCCAAGAGCTATGCTATATTTTTTCTAAAATCGAGTAACAAAAGTCAAAATCTCTAAAAAAAATTGCTTTCAACTTCAACAGCTGTGCTGTTTTAGAGATCGTAGCATTAATTAAAATATTAAAATAATTAATACACTAATAAAATATTATTTCTTTCTCTTTAACCTTTTAATTCAATGTCTCTTATTGGTGGAAATAATAAAATATTATTTCTCTTTCCTCTTTTTAGCATACAAGAAAATTTCTCCAAATTTGGAGATTTTTACCTTCTCTCCCATCTTTTCTCTATTTTAGCATACAAGATAGCATAGGTGTTGGAGCAAAAAATTGATAAAATCCCTCTTTTTTCTTTTTCTATTTTAGCATATGTGTTGGAGATGCTCTCATAATAACCCAAAAGATGGTTAAATTAGGCTTGGTTCGACCTGGGACTGTTAGGCTTGACGGTCCAGGACCGATTGTAAATTTTTGTCAGAATTTCGAGGTGCAGCCTTCTTCGAGACCAATTCTGTAAAACCGATTATTTAAAAAAAAAATAAGTTTTTATTAATTATAACATAAGGATTTTAAACCAAAGGGTCTTTGGCCTAACGGTATGGGAACTTTTGTCCTCGTAGGAGGTCAGGGGTTCAAACCTCACCAAAGATGAGGAGGGTGTGTAAGTTTAATTGTTGCATTTGCCGTATATGAATATCATATACTAAAAAAAACATAAGGATTTTAAAGATTTGTTACAAGATTTTCATGTTTTTTTTTAATTTTTTAAGTAAATGTATTATTTAAAAGTGTATTTTAATACTACATATTAGTAGTTAAAATATTAATAAAAAAATCTTTTTGAAAACCAAGATGGGTCCGAGACATGTCACCGGGCCTAGAACCCGTCTTAAAATTTTGTTGAGGACTAGCTGGCCCAATTGTAAAAAGGGATTGATTTGGGACCATGATCCGATTTTAATCCATCTCTATAGTAGCCTGAGAGGGAAAACTTTGGAAAAGCCCAGCGAACTATTACATTTTAAATGATTAAGTTCTTAAACTATTTTTTTAAATGAAAAAATCATTGAACTTTTTCATTTTGAATGATTAAGTCCCTAAACTATTTTTTGAAAAAAAAACAATTGAGCTCTCTCATTTTAAATGATTTAAGTCTCTGAATATTTTTCTTGAATATATAAATCATCGAACTTTTAAAAGCTACCTATAATCGACTAGAACTGTTTTAAAGTAAAAAAGAAACCTAAATCGGTTTTACAGTTCCCAAACCCTATGTCATTCAAACTCCATGCAAACACCGAGACCAACAGCGTGATAGGTGATATGGAGAATGGACAACGATGGAGCAACAAGGAGTGGCGAGGGGAGTGATATTGTTGTTTGCAAAGGGTTTGAATGGTATGGGGTTTGGGAACGGTAATACTGATTTGTGTTTCTTTTTTTTTCCTTTTTCGGAAGAGTGTCCTAGACTATGGCTAGACTAATCTCTTGGCAAATTATGACTGCAAGACATCAGCCGTTGATTAAACTTAGTGGCTACAATTGTTGTATACGTCTAGATTCGAAACCTGGGAAGATAGGATATTCCACCACATCAGTGGCGGAGCTAGGATTTTGAGCAGCAATTATAAATAAAACAAGTTTAAAAAAAGAAAATATTAAATTTTTCTAAAAATAGCAAGCAAAAGTGATGATCGTATATTGTTGAAACACCAACCTATACAATTTCAATAGTGACCTCGACGAGTTTTCATTTTCTAAAACTTATTTGTAATGTCTTCATTATCTATCTCAATAATAATATTTTTTTTAATATAAGAAATCAAGCAATCGTTTATCCAGCACAATCTATTATTTACAATGTTCATAGTTAAAAATGTTATATCAAGAGGAATTCTACTTAAAGTTGGGAATTTGAAAGACTTTCTTATGTATGGTCTATGGTGTAGTTCTGTACCCATTTAAAACAATTTACCCATTAGTATTAAGTTAATGGACCCAAAGAGGGATTTAATAGAAGTAAATTCAGCCCATGAATTGTCAAGTATTAAAAAATTAGTATATCAATTTTTTTTTGAAAAGTTGAGGGTTAGCGGTTGCTAACCCTTGTTACAAGGTAGCTCCGCCCCTGCACCACATCCCCCAGGGCATTAACCACTACGTCACAAACCTTGTTTCTTTTTACTTTAAAATCTTACTATTCAGTTACATATAACTTTTTTTTGTTAAAATGATGCATTTAACCAATTTTAAAGTTCAATGATTTGTTTATTAAAAAAATGTTCAATGACTTAATCATTCAAAATGAGAAAGTTTAATGTTTTTTCATTCAAAATGAGACAGTTTAAGGTTTTTTCATTAAAAAAATATCATTCAAAATGAGAAAGTTTAATGGTTTTTTCGTTCAAAAAAATAGCTTAGGGACTTAATCATTCAAAATGAAATAGTTCGTTAGGTTTTTTTGAACTTTTCTCTATCATAAAATGGTCATTTTTGTTATCTAAATTATGTTATAATTTAAATCTAATGTATAATCTAGGTTATCATGTAGATTGGTTATTTAGAAAACAAACAATAATTTATCTAAACTTATACAGACAACTTAATTCATTCATGACTTAATAGAAATAAAAACAACCCCTAAGATGCACAATATAACATTTTAATTGGGTATGAGGTTTGGTTGGGAGATTCCTCCCTTAAAGTGCAATTGCGAGGGTATATGCGCTTAATCGTGACAAATCAGCACTGGTGCAAGATCGTTTGATCTTGGGGGATTAGGGCTCAGTGTTACATAGAGAGTCGAGAGGGGGTGTGGAGGAGTCGCAAATGTTAGCCTTACGGGAGATCCTAGCTACGGTCAGTATTTCTAACCAAAGAGATAGATGGTTGTGGTCCCTTGACGGTTCGGGTGAGTTTTCGGTGGCTTCTGCTCGTAGTTATATCGATTCTAAAATTTTGGTGGTAGATTCCTCTCCTACGAGATGGAATCGGTTGGTTCCTATCAAAATAAATGTATTTGCTTGGCGTTTGAGTTTGAACAGGATTCCAACTCGAGACAGCCTTCATAAAAGAGGAATTGATGTACACTCCCTATTATGTCCGGTTTGTGACTTGGAGAGTGAGTCGGTGGGACGTTTGTTTTTCTCTTGTCATATGGCTCGGGATGTTTGAAAACAAATTGGTCGATGGTATTCGTTCTTTTGGGTTACAAATAGGAGTAAAAAATTTAACATTAATTGGATGGGTTGGTTACAAAACCCTCTTCTTGCTATCTCTTACATGTAATCCATTTTTTCTAGCTTCTTGCTAGATTTCTTACATGTAATCCATTTTAGTGCATGATTGGAAGTGTTTTGTGTTTTAATTAAAAAAATATATATGAACCAAAATTAATATATTTGATAAATTAAAAAAATTGAAATTTGAAAAAGGAGATAGACTATGTGGAGCTGAATAAAAGAAAATGGAGTTCCAAATGTAGTGTGCTTGGGTAAGATAAGGGAGTCAACAACTTTTAGTAGGGTGGTGAAGTTGGTCAATTTTGGTCATCAGATGATGCAGTTTAGGTGAACCACTCTATCTATCTGAGTATTTCTCACCACCTTTGATAATTTATCACATCAACAACCACTTAAAAGCATATTCAATTGCCTAAAATTGAACAATGAACAAAATATGTCTTTAATTTCTATTAATATATTGATAAATTCTTAATATTTTTTACTTATTTTGACTAGTTTTATTGATTCATGCAAAAATCGAGCAACACGGATCCGTGAAGCCTTGAAGAGTCTGTGCCAAATTGTGAGAAGAAAAGTGGCACAACTGTAGTGGGCAATAGCGCAAGCATGGATCGTGTTAACAAGATGGTATGATTGTGCCATTGCCCCGATTTCATCTCTACGGTTGCATTTGGTACACATACAAGATTGGATGGGACTAGAACGCACGGGTGAAAGTGGGATAGGCAAGTGAAAGATTGAGCAATGTTTTAGGGTTTTAACTTAACATGAGTAATAGTTTAGTAATTTACTAATTTCATCTCAACTCCTTTATTTTTGTTCCACCAATTTTGATGGGACAAAAAACTGCATTTTTGTATCGTCCCGTTAGGGATGGGACAAGGCAGAGATGGGTAGGGTTCTCCCTAGCCCAACCCATCATTTCCTCGAGAGAAAAACATTTACTTCATTTAAACATGTCTCTTACAAAGTTCGGTGTACGAAGAAGCTCAAATAAGTTAATAAGGTATTGTAGGGTATTTTTATTTACAACTTTTGAATGAGTAACTAACATTTGAATCAAGTATGCAAGTAGTTGACTAAGGGGCCGGTTACAAAACGCTTACCCGGGTAAGTGCTTACCAAGTCAAATTAGCTTACCGGATGAATATGACAAGGACCAAGAATCTTACCCAGTAAGAGCGGAAGCAAGGACCGAGAGTCTTACCCGGTAAGTGAGTGCGACGACTTTTACCACGGTTAGCGCTTACCGGCTAAATGCCTAAATCGTTGCATACGATGCCATTTTTGTTAGTTATTAGTGTTAGGGTTAGGATTTGTTAATTGATGTCAATTTGTTAACTTCTTTTTTGTTAATTTAGGGTTAGAGTTTATTAATTAATGTATAATTGTTAATTAGAATGATCTTCCTTGGATCCATTCGAAATATTTTTTTTACGGAGTGTCAACATAATCAAAGAGATAAATAAGATGGAACTATTTAAGTAGAATACATTGTCAACCACATAGACACGTGTTCATTACTTAAATTTCCGACCCCATTACCAGAATTTCTGGATCCGTCACTGATCACACAAAACATGAATAAAAATACGAGAATGGTGTGAGAGTAATGACTAAGGTGATGCATAATCGATAAGTGGTGTAAAATAGTAGGAAATCAATGGTTGTAGTTGAGAATAGAATGAAAAATATGTAAAATAACAAAGGTTAATCAAGAAAAATTATACATATGATAAACACGTAAATAGAAAACAATGTGAACCACTTATTAACATGTTCAAATGATTAAAACTCCTCTACGATAATTTAAAGATGGCGAATTTGAATCATAGAGGTGAGTTCATACGAGAACGCTAACTGTTTAAGAAAACAGCCGGTACAAAATCATATACGATTCACGTACAAAATCATATATGATTACGTGGCTTTTCCCGCCACTTCAAGTCGCAGCCAAAGTTGCGCGCATCCAGTTAATGTAAAATCACATGTGATTTTGCACATGATTTGTTGTTTTCTTGTTTTTTTAAATAGTTAGCGTTCTCGTTTACCTAATGAATTTCTAGATGCGGATGCATCAATGAAATGTCTTTAAACAAAAATTTATGCATGTCTTTTTGGTACTTGCTTTAAACAATTGAAACCACAAATATATATTGATTTTAATTATGAGGTGAGGTACATCTAATTTTGACTATTTCTTCTTGACTTTTTAAAAAATGTACAGAACCCTGATGGAGACATTTTTTCATATTTTTATTGTCGATAAGAGCAGAATATTAATATAGTTTATTAATTCCATGATGCTTAATTGGTAGTTTTTTGGTTATACCTGTTCAAACCTGCATCTAACATTTGCATTACTCGATTACTAAATTGCCCTTATGAAAATTTCACTGCTTGATAAAAAAAATTGCACTACCAAACCGGTTCAAACATACGTAAGGGTATTATAGTCATTTTGATAATAAAGGAACCCGATTTGACTCCGACTAGTTTACACGCTTGCTTGCTATCCTGAATTCCTGATATACAAGAATATTTTAGTCATTCTCACAAACAATAAAAAAGAACTTTTATAACTGTGTTTTCGACCTCTGAGTCACTAGAGGTCGAAAATTCTATTACGGCTTGTCACATCCCTGCTTTTGACGTCGTAAAAGGCCAAAAGCTGAAAATACACAAGGGTAATCAAGTTGTTTTGACCAAACCACCAACTCAACTCGCTCGATATACATCCCAACTCTCAAGCCCCAACATATAAGAAGTTGAAAGACCACAAGGGCTTTGCAGTCATTTCGACAAAAACCCGAGAAGAATTCACCCAACCAATTGAATAAGAAGTTGAAAACGTACAAGGGTATTTTAGTCATTTGACAAAACTCAGGGAAGAAGTCCCCCAACCAATATAAGTAAAGAAAAATGAAAACAAACGGGAATAGCCAGGTACTTTCTTTGAAAGTGTCAGCAATTAACCAAACAGGCAAAATACCAAATCCAAAATGCTTTAAGCCAAATCAAAACAGTAATGAACAATCCTCCAAAACAAATCAAGAAAATTTCTTCATCGCCTTCCTCCTAAAAATCTCCCTCTCTGCATTTCAATGGCTGCCAAAATACCATTTCTGCCCTTGTTGTTGCATTTCTTCTTGATTTCTTCTTCTTTCCTACCCCAATCATCTTCCCAGTTCACCCCTCAAAACATCCAAGTCTTTTATCCATGGCCTCTTCCTCCTCCTCCTCCTCCTCCTCCTCTTCCACCACCGCCATTACCATCACAACCACCACCGCAACCATTACCACCGCCAGTGGATATTACACCTACTCCTCCCACCACCAGAACACCCGCCCCCACATCAAAGTCATCTAACAAGACCGTTGCTACAGCAGTGGCTGCTTCTGCAGCAAGTATTTTGGTTTTATCAGGGTTGTTCTTTTTACTACTCATGAAATATAAACGCTACCGAAAAGAGAAAGAAACACCGCGTTTACATGGTGGCAACGACAATACTCGTCAGCCGGTTTTGCTTATGCATGATCAGTTTACGAGATTTGAAGGGATCAAAGGGATAATTGTTGATGAAGAAGGATTAGATGTGGTTTATTGGAAGAATCTTGACGATGATGGGCCTAAAAAAGCAATCTTTGAGAAAGAACGCCCGAGGATCAATGGGAAAGAAGAAGAAGAAAAGAAAATGATGGCAGTTGACCATGTCGTCAGAAAGTCAAAGGAATTTGAAGGTCAAATTCAGGAAGTTCCTTTACTCAGAGGACAATCTTCAGGTTCTCATCTTTGGCCTTTGGGAGATGATATTAAAAGTCAAAATAATTCTCCTCCAGTTGCGAATCAAGAAATCTTGATGGAAAGTCAGCTGTCATCACGTTCTCCCCCACCAACACCGCCAACACCGCCTTCACCACCACCGGTGCCGCCACCTCCCCCTCCTCCACCACCACCTTTAACTGTGGTAGCAAGGAAAAGTCACGTGCCGCCACCACTCTTACCGCCTGAAACAGGTGGTTTCGGTTTCACTTCATCATCAAGGCCAGCACCACCTTCGCAGGTCAAACTCAAGCCACTGCCTTGGGATAAAGTCAACGCTAACGTGGGCCATCCAATGGCGTGGGACAAAATGCATAACGGCTCTTTCAGGTAACATTTCAAGCTTTCATACGCTCGTACTTGGGTTATTATAGAGTTGTACATGATGCACATACACTTGTACCCAGAAACTTATGAAACCCCATACCTTTCCATTTAACACCATTTTTCGGAAGTTTTCCTTAAATTGGTTATGCTTTTCTTGCTCAAAACACCTAACCTTTAAATGTTTCACTCTCTTTATAATTCAGGTTTGATGACGATCTTATGGAAGCGCTTTTTGGAACTGTGGCTGCAAACAAAAAATCGCCACGAGGGAACATCAACTCGCCAACTCCAAAAAACAAACTAAAATCAGGTCCACCCTCTCAAGTTTTCATCCTTGACACCCGAAAATCGCAAAATATAGCAATAATTCTTCGATCATTAGTTGTTTCTAGACAAGAAATCATTGATTGCCTCCTCGAAGGAAAAGGCCTAGACACAGATACCCTCGAAAAGCTCAGTCAAATGGGTCCCACAAAAGAAGAAGAAGAACTCATTCTCAACTGTGATCAAGATATCACGCGGTTAGCCGACGCTGAATCTTTCCTCTACCACATCCTCAGAGCCGTTCCCTCGGCTTTTACTCGATTCAACGCTATGTACTTTAAGTTAAACTACACCTCAGAAGCATCCCACATAAAGAACACTTTACTTACGATTGAAACGGCTTGCAAAGAGCTTAGAAAACGTGGGATTTTCGTTAAACTTCTAGAAGCAATTCTAAAAGCGGGTAATCGAATGAATGCGGGAACTTCAAGAGGAAATGCGCAAGCTTTTGATCTAAATTCTCTACTGAAGTTATCCGATGTCAAAAGCAGTGACGGAAAGACAAGTTTGCTTCATTTCGTTGTTGAAGAAGTTGTTCGCTTAGAGGGAAAGCGCTGCATGATTAACCGAAATCACAATTTAAGAAATAGTACTGTTGGCTTAAACTGTGATGAATCTCGAGGCAAAGATTACATAATGCTGGGATTGCCTATAGTGGGAGGAATAAGTTCTGAGTTTTCTAATGTCAAAAAGGCTGCTGGAATCGACTATGATGCCCTTACAAAATCATGCTCAGGGTTAAGCAATCGTTTGGCTGAAATCACAACTGTGGAAGTTTGTGGTGGTGATGATGGTGGGCGGGGTTTCGTGAGGGAAATGGAGAAGTTCGTTGAGAGGGCAGAACAGGAAATTCAAGTTTTGAGCGAAGAAGAAGAACGTATTATAGGGCTTGTGAAGAAAACGAACGAGTATTTTCAAGTTGGGGCTTCAAAAGATAAAGGAAGGAAGCAGTTTCAATTGTTTGTGATAGTGAAAGCTTTTCTTGAAATGGTTGATAAGGCTTGTGTTGATATTGCTATAAAACTACAAAAGAGAAGAACGAGCGGCGAACAGGAGGCAGCGGCTGCGGTGTTGCCAATGCCCAAATCTCCCAAGCGGCCGTCGGTGAAGTTTCCGGTATTGCCGCCAAATTTCATTAGCAGCAGCAGCAGTTCAAGTGATTCAGATGAAGATAATGATTTTTATGTAAGCAAAGAACATGTATAGAAACATCACTTGTTGTGTGCATTTGAAATGAGGAAATCAAGTGTATCGATATTGAGCTCATTTTTTTTCAAATATGTGAACTTATTTTTCAAGGTACAAATAGTAATGCATTTGGTACAGCACGATAACGGGCTTAATACCTTTTGCCAATTTGGAACATAATTTTTTCAAACCCTAATTGAAAGAGCTTAATATTTGAACTGATGGGAAAATATAGACCACACTGAATCAATGGGATCAAACCAATGGAGAAAAATGGAAGCACTAATTGGAAAAGATAATAATGGGCCAGTTTATATGAAATCATACCTACTCAAGAACCCTAATTGCAAAACTTAACAAATTGAACTAATTAGCCAAACTAGATGAAGTAATTGGGCAATATAAACGACAGGAAATCAAACCTAATGAACCCTAATTTCATGAGGTAGAAAAGATGAACTAATGGGACAATTTAAACTATATAAGATAAACGGAATCATCTCACTCAATCAAGGAAATTTCAAACCCTGATTGCAAAAGCCAAAACGTTAAACTGGTGGCATAATTTAAACGATATGAGATCAAACCCAATAATTAAGAACCCGAATTGCAAAAGCTAAAATATCGAACTAATAGTCCAATTTAAACTATATGAAATCAAAAACCTGATTGTAATAGCTAAAAGATAGAATCAGTGAGACCATTTATACCATATGAAATTATTTCATACAAGCGAGATAATTTCAAACCCTAATTGCAGAAATTGAAAATTGAACTACGAGTCAACTTGAAGTAATGAAAAAGGCAAAAATCTGTACCTTGTTCTCCATGTTTGGCGCTTCCAATCTTCCATAATTGACCCACCGTGTATGAAGGTTGAGATAAGAACAGATGTACTAGAAAAAGCCCCAGTAAAATGTGCAGAAAGAGGGCCTCCTGATGGAAGAATGGACAAGATTATAAACCCTAATTTTGAAAGGTGGATCAGAGTGAAAAGGATAAGAACACTAGAAATGCTGAATAGAACGAGATTATAAACCTAATTTCATGCAACAAGTTTGCTCATATCCATCAATCTTTCCAACATTTCACATTTTTGGAACCTTCTAAGGCCATCCGGGTTCACAACCTGTTGAACCCTCTGCACCACATCAGCGCCACATCAGCTTTCCACTTTGAACCCTCTTGAACCTTTTTGAACCCACAAATCCCGTACCCCAACCTTTTGAACCTCTTGAACCCACATGCCACCTCATCTAATTTTTTAATAAAAAATCATAACATTCATAAAAATAAAAATTACAAAATAAAAATAAAAATTACAAAATAAAAAATAAGAGATATACCATAAATTAAATAATTAACTATAAGGGTATGAATTTTAAATATAAAAAATATTTTTTATGTTGTGTATAACTGTATATGATATATATTAAAATATATAAATCCAAAAAAATTCAAGATTGGGCTCATTTCGAACGTATCGAAGAGACAATTATAATGGTGTAATTTGTTAAAATTAAAACGTATTTTTTTAACGTATTTTAGTTAATAAACGATTATATGTGTTAAATGTAAAATTAAAATAATGAAACTAAAAGGTATAAAGTAAATTTAGTAAATAAGTATAGGGGTTGAAAGTGTAAATTTGAATTAAAAATCATTAAATTTTGTAACCTTTCATGCGGCTTCACTTTGCTTCCAACGGGTTCTAGAACCCGATTGCCTGAACCCGCACCAAACACCCGTTGAACCCGCTGGTTGTGTACCCCTTACCCGCCAACTCGCTGGTGCCATCTCAGCCCAACCCGAGCCCTTACCCGCTCGAGTACGGAAGGCCTAAGGAGGTGTTTGGGATGGCTTATTTTTTTTTTTTTTGACTTATTTGCTTATTGTTTTTTCTCACCACAAATAAGTTATCTTAAGTGTTTGGATTGAAAAAAAAAAGAAAAGTGTTTATGACTTTTCCCCACCACAAATAAGTTGTTTTTGATAAGTTAATCCATTTTAACTTATTTGAAATTACTTATAACTTATTTGTTCAAATTATATTTTTACCCCCAACTCCTTTTTATCGTGACATAAGTTAATAAGCACTTTTAAAAATAAGCATAAGTTGTTTTAAATAAGCAATCCCAAACACCCCCTAAAACTATTAGAAGCACCTAACCATGATTTCAAGATGGATGTTGCTCTAAAATGTAAAAAGTAAATTTTCTTTTCAATATTACTAGTGTCCATCCCGCGCGTTGCGTGGTAGCGATAAATATTTTAAGTACTTACCGAGTTAAGATAAAACGTAAATTTTCAATTAATAGTTAATGATATAATTTTTTTCAAATGTATTTTTATAGGTGGTCTATTTTCATATATTGATAATCGTTTGTTGTTACGAATAGTTTGAGATGTATAGACAAAATGAAACAATTTAAACTCAACCATAATCCAGCATTTGAAAATACTCAATTCTCACAATATCACTTCAAATACCTTTGCCTCTTCATTATATATATAAGAGTAAATTACGTTTTTCGTCCTTGTGGTTTGTTAAAAATTTTGATTTTCATCCCTGGTCTTTATTTATTACATTGATAGTCACTATGGTTTGCATATTGTTTCGTTTTTCGTCCCTGAGAGGCTGAGACTAACAATTGGTCAGCTGAATGAATGGCAATTTTGTCTTTTCACTACTTTTTCTTATTTATTTTCTATTAGAGTTTTTTTTTTATCTTTTTCTTTTCTCATTAATATACCAGTCCAACCTCTCTTTGATAATACAAAACCCTCCTCTCTCCAACCCCAACATCTTTCATCTCTCTCCAACCTATAATACACACAGAGACGCATATATATATATATATATATATATATATATATATATATATATATATATATATATATATATATATGCACATATCTATACTATCTTATAATACATTTAACCCCCAAACTCTTAAAAACAACCTTTAAAGCTAGATGTACCACCATTAAAGCATAATTACTTAAAATTTTAGAGTGAGAAAGATTATATTGCTAAAAATCCCTGATTTCTCCAAGCTGCACGCGTGAGACTCTCATAATTTGATTACCAGCCTCTTCGTTTTCTGCCCTCAAAATCGGCTTTTACGTTCGTCTTCTCCCATCCCAAAAATCAGAGTTTACCATGAACCCTAAAACACATCTCACTGGTCCAAAATCAGAATCGCTCCTCTACCATCAGTTTCATGTTGATGCTTCAAGATTTCATTCGGATTCAAGCTCCGACATCGCTTTCTCACAAGGTAATTACATCGCTCATCTCGATTTGTGGCGGTCATCGCTCGATTTTGTAGGTTGAGCGCTCATCTTCTTCCGCTCATCTTTGTAGGTGAATCCAAAGCTTGGTGTTGATAAAGAAAGTAAGTTATGATAAAGGATTAACATATCTCTCTTAAAGGTGTTGCTTCTTCCTCGATCCCAAAATACGCTATCTCTGCTGCTCGATTATTCCCTTTTTCTTTTGATTTCCAAGAAAGTCCATATGAATCCTTGAAATTTTTCTTTTTGAATTTAAGGTTTTCTTTTGATAGATATGTTCCTCTCTCTGAAACGAAGATGGACCACTTGATGGAAATCGTCTCCTTCTCAAATAGCTGCTCTCAGGTTCATTTATTTTCTGCATCTTTAATGCTAACGTTTTTAGGAATATATCAGTTTTGATGATTAGTGTATGTTGCTAACGAGGTGGTTGTGTCTACAGGTCTTCTCATTTTGATGAAAATGGAAACTACTTATGCACTTAGGTTAGTTTTTGTTTCTGGGTTTCATTTACAACTGTGGTGCTTATTGTATTTGGTTTCACGATATTTTCAACCCTGCCGCTTCAATCAGTGTTATTTCATTGATTTAGATAGTTTTTTGTTTATATTTATTTGTGGAAGATGATGCTGAACGTGTTGGTTTTGGTGTTGGTTTTGGTATTGCTTTTGATTAATCTCTTCGTTTTCATTTTCCCATCCGACATTGGGTGAAACTCGGCTGGTGTCTTCGTGGGGCAACCTGAATGGTGTTGCAGCCATGGCGGTGTTTGATCCCTTTTCTCGGATTCCAGATCTGCAAACCTGACTTTTACGCCTGTCGTTCGAAATTCGAAATTACGAAGTGTTCCTCACTTGCAAAAAGTATATAGAATGGAAAGCATTTTTTGATTTGTAATGGTGAAAAACTCTACACAAAGAACATGAGAAAAAATTTCAAAAGGGATAAAGAAATTTTGGCTGTTCTAATTTACCACAGGAACGGGCGGAGTGTGGAGGATTGCTGCCATCAATGAGGCTGGCAGATGGAAGGATCGAAAAACCGTGGAGGACATGGATCTGGCGGTCCGAGCCAGTCTCAGGGGATGGAAATTCATCTATCTCGGTGACCTTCAGGTCTTCATTTGTTTCGATTTTTATTTTCAAAAACTTCATTTTTATTACCATAGATATATATTCTTCTAATTACATCGAATAAAACATAGAGGACCAAAGTAAATCCATAATGCAAAGACTTATTACAACAGATTGATAGAAATAACAATATTGATGTGCAGGGAATTTTCTTTTCTCTTTGCTATTCCACATTTGTTTATCATGGTACACATATATTTCCTATTTGAGGCTTTTCCCCAGGCGAGTTGGTGAGTTTAGTAACAAGCTGAGAGTTGTTTTCGCTTCTACCTATTACTTCCTGTCAATATTGTACCTGGTTTATGTTAAATTGGCTAATCTTATTTTATCAAATTGGCAATCAGTATAATATGTTCTTTTAGGTAATCAGCCCAAGATGTTATGCTCCGTTTATAGGTTTTGAGTGTTCATATCTATTCTTCTGACGATGTATTATCAGGGTAATTAGTGTGTTTACAGTGGTGCTTTGGCAAAGCATGGTCTCATAATTAGATTAAGATGTTAGGAGGAGCTTCCTCTGAACAGAGACTGTTTCGTTTTTTGTTAAAGATACAAATTTTCAACTTAATTTGCAAATGTGAAACCATGTTTTATGGTCATTAACTGGTGATCCTCTGGTCATCAGCTTGGCTTTACCTAGCTAAATCATTTTGCATGCAGGTTGGGCCTCACAATCCTTAATAGATGTTGCTTTGAAATTGTTCAAAACAAGGTTGCTACTGTTCAAGTTATATCACGGGATGGTTCAATACCCCAGCTGCTACATTTGGCTTCCCTAACCGGAGTTTGAAAATGTAAGCTTTTCTTCGAGATAAGTGATTCAATGCATATGATCCGTTACTAACAAACCAACACATTTCAGGCAGCTGCAGACATTTTAAACATTCACCTGCCTCTTTGCCGATTAAATGCATGTGATCTTTATTTTCCAACATCTATTTCTTCAATTGGTATTTTTGGTTTAGCATTCGCTTTTCAGAAGCTGCCAAGTAAAAAGTGTTTTAGAAAGTTGTATATAATCAGAGTATGATGTCACCTTTTATATAGAAGTTCCTTTGATATAGTTGATACGTTTTGTCTTTTGAATAGTTTTTGTTTTTAATTTGTGCATCTCAAACTAAAAGACCTTGAGAGCTGGAATCTTCATGTCCTTGATAGGATTGCCATCCATTTCTTTTATTTATTTATTATTTTTGGTTTTTAAGCTTAAAAACAAGAGTTTTGTAGTCATTTTGATAAATTGTATTAAGGTTTCTAATCTCGATTTCTTGTGGCTTTACTTGGACCTTAATGTTTATTCTACTTGTCGTGAGATTTGTCTAGGCGTAGCCGGGATTGCCCATTTCCAAAAAGTTTAGAATTGCATGCATTTCTTGAAAGTTGTTTATTTTTTCTGCTGCTTTTACTATTTATAATTTCATGCTCAAAATATAGATTTTGAGCTTGATCGTCATCTCTTTTATGTCCGTATACTATGAAAAACCTTTTACCTAAAAGTATATCTTGATGCCCAATTGGGTTATGGAAGGAGTGTAATGTGTAATAGGTTGATATTTTAGTATACTAATGAGTCGTTTACCAAACGATTACTCGACAAGTGCTTATCGGGTTAATTTACTTTATTGATCGTACATGGCAAGAACTTAGAATCTTACGCGTTTTGAGTGATGGCAAGGATTGAGCTTACCCGATTCATTAGAATTTAACATGGTAAGTTAAATAATAGTGTAGACTTTCACGATGAACGTTTATCGGGTAAGCGTCTGAGTAAACGGCTCTATCTAAACCAACTAAATTTTCATAGTCGATTAATATCGGTAGATGATTAAATTGGTTTAGTTTCATCCAATATTTTGATCGATCATTGAATAATTTAACCACATTCGTAGATAAATATGGAAAATACTTGAACTAATTTTTTTTGTATCCCGTTAGTATTTATTTAGTTAGATTGGATTGGCTTAAATATGTCATACAAGCGCGCCCAATTGGAACCATACTCTTATTTATTCAAAGTGTAAATCACATCATCGCTAAAATCTCCTCTAACAAAACCATTAAAATTGCAAATTTGTTTACATTTACGGCTCCCGCCGCATTGCGCGGGTACACAACTAGTATATATATATATATATATATGTGTATGTGTATGTGTGTGTATTATAGAGAGGAGAGAGATGAAAGATGTTGGGGTTAGAGAGAGGAGGGTTTTGTATTATAAAAAGAGAGGTTGGATTGGTATATTAATGGAAAAAAAAAAGATAAAGAAAAACTCTAATGAAAATAAAAAAGAAAAAGTAGTGAAAAGACAAAATTGACATTCATTCAGCTGACTAGTTGTTAGTCAGTTAGTCTCACCCTCTCAGGGACGAAAAACGAAACAATATGCAAACCATAGTGACTATCAATGTAAAAAATAAAGACCAGGGACGAAAATCAAAGTTTTTAACAAACCACGAGGACGAAAAACGTAATTTACTCTATATATAAATATCAGGTCAAATATCATTGGTTTCTTCTTTGGGAAATTAATTAAAATACCCTAAGTTTGACCCCTTCTTACCAAAATACCCTAAATCTCCACCGGTTTACCAAAATGCCCTAAATTTCCGCGGTGGGCCCCGCAATCGCGGGCCCAGCCCACGTGTCACCCAGGTTTGGGCAAAATGTCCCGCGGAGCCGCCCAACTATGGTCGCGGTGACAAGTTTGGTCCCTGCCTGCGGTGACAATTTTGGCCTATCGCGGGCCCATCGCGGGGAACCACCACGGGCCAGGCCGAAACTTTGTGACACGTATTTTTGCAGACTGAAAGAGATTTAGGGTATTTTGGTAAAGCAAAGTTAAACTTGTGGCATTTTAATTAATTTCCCTTTTTCGTTTGTATATATTGATTGTTGTTGAGATATTGACACGTTAATATATTTTTATAGAAATATAATTATATATTTTAAAAATAACGGTCGACAAAAATACATATTTACCCACTTTTTAATTTTCAACCCATTTTCTACTCCTTTATATAATACCCTTTTTGCTAATTTACGCTCTTCATAACAATCGGGAATAACCTAAATCAAAGTATCAAACCATAAAATTTTCAAATTTAGATGTGTCATATCACCTATTCAAGTTTTTTATTTGTATAATACAACCTTATGTGTCAAAACCCATGAATAGACACAAATGCACCACATTCACCTTACACACATCTTTATTCTATTTTTCAACTTGTTACCAATGTGGGATAATTAAAAGTTACTACAATTTACCGTTTGAGAATAATTAATTTTCATGATGCAAAAAAAAGGTCATCCAAAATAAGACAACCCTATGAGAATGGACACAAAAGCATCACATCCACCTTTTTATACACTTCTTTATTCAAAATTTTCAACTTTTCACCAATGTCGGAGAGCAAAAGCTCAACCACAATCTATCATTTGAGAATACTCCCATGATTCAAAAAAAGGTTATCCAAAATAAGATAACTCTATGAGAATGAAAACAAAGTCATCACATCCATCTTACTTATTCACACATATTTGTTCTAATGTTTCAACTCCTTACCAATGTGGGATAACTATAACTCAACCACAATCCACCATTTGAGAATACTCAATTCTCATTGAGAAAACCCATATCTCATCTCATGGTGTTATCTCATAACCTTTTGGTTCTTTTAATATATATATATATATATATATATATGTATATAAATATATTGATAATTGATGATATTTTTTGTAAAAAATGTCATCTAAAATAATACAAACTTATGTGTCAAACAGACCCGTGCATTGGGGTGTTCGAATGTGTTCTACCGCACAGGGCCCCGAATGTCCGGGGCCTCCGAATATTTTTTAATTTTTTAAATGTAACAATATTCCTATATAAATTAATTAATACAAATATTAAATAAAAGTGCATGGTAGCGCACTGGAAAGCTTGAGATATGTTGGTGGTGGTTTTCTGTGTACCTAGGTTCGAGTCTTGGGACGCTTATTATTTATTTTTGAGTAAATTACGTTTTCAGTCCCTGTGTTTTGTTGAAAATTACTTTTTTTTTTGTCTCTATGGTTTTGAACTTATAACTTTTCTCCTTATGGTTTATAATTCATTACGATTTTCGTCCTGATGATTTAAATTTTGTTGCTTTTTTCATCCCTATGGTTTACAACTCATTTTTATTTTAATTCTTCACACTTAAAATTAGTGTTTTGGCCTTAAAGATAAAAATAGAAACTATTTACAAACTATAGGGATGAAAAGTGAAATTTTGAAACCATAGAAATAAAATCCTCAATTTTCAAAGAACCGGGGCCAAAAATGTAATTTACTCTTTATATTTTGTTTTAAATTAGTTTTGTTTTGTTATAAATTTTTTTGAAACTAATTAAAGATACGGGATTTGGATGATTTTTAAATTTCTTTTAAGGATACTTTTCATTTTTTCTAATATTTATTAATTAGATAATTACATTTTATAACATTTCTAGCAAGTTCATTTTATAATTTACTTTTTAAGTTTAAATTTTAGAATTGTTAATTCTTATTTTTATTCTTTAGTTTTATTTTCATCGATCTTCATTAGATTTTCTTTTTATGAAAGTTATAGTTTAAAGATTTAGACCATCCCTAATTTTTAGTGTATATTAAAATTGAAGAAGAAAATAGAGAAAGTAAAGACTTTTAAAACTTAATTTTTAACAAAGAGATATTTTGTTTTAATCGATCAATTTATATAAAGGAGATTGATATTCATACACCATTTTCACTCACAAACATGTTATTTCTTACCGTCTACCTCTCTTACGGGACACCTTGTAGGTGGGATTGTGAAATTTAAAAACCACTAACATTTATTAAAAAAAAACAATAAATCTTGAATCCACACTAACGTAATAACATTAAAAATTAAAATTTAGTACCGAAAAGAAAAAAAGATAAATAGTTTGTTCAAAGTCAAAAATGAGTTATTCGCCGATCTACTATCAAATAAACGTTGATGCGTAGTAAAAATAATTTAATAAAAAAATTTGGACACATCTAATTTTTTGTACAGGGCCTCCAAAAGATCAGGAACGGCCCTGGTGTCAAACCCCATGAATAGACACAAATGCACCACATTCACCTTACAAACATCTTTATTCTATTTTTCAACTTGTTACCAATGTGGGATAGTTAAAAGTAACTACAATTCACTGTTTGAGAATAATAATCAATTTTCATGATGCAAAAAAAGGTCATCCAAAATAAGACAACCCTATGAGAATGGACACAAAAGCATCACATCCACCTTTTTATATATTTCTTTATTCAAAATTTTCAACTTTTCATCAATGTGGGAGAGCTCACAATCTGTCATTTTAGAATACTCTCATGATGCAAAATAAAGGTTATCCAAAATAAGATAACTCTTTGAGAATGAAAACAAAATCCTTACATCCATCTTTCTTATACACACATGTTTGTTCTAATGTTTCAACTCCTCACCAATGTGGGATAGCTATAACTCAACCATAATCCACCATTTGAGAATACTCAATTCTCATAGAGAAAACCCATATCTCATCTCATTGTGTCATCTCATAACCTTTTGGTTCTTTAAATATATACATATGTATATAAATATATTGATAATTGATGATATTTTTTGCAAAAAATGTCATTTAAAATAATACAAACTTATGTGTCAAACCCCATGAATAGACACAAATGCACCACATTCACCTTACAAACATCTTTATTCTATTTTTCAACTTGTTACCAATGTGGGATAGTTAAAAGTAACTACAATTCACCGTTTGAGAATAATCAATTTTCATGATGCAAAAAAGGTCATCCAAAATAAGACAAACCTATGAGAATGGACACAAAGCATCACATCCACCTTTTATACACTTATTTATTAAAAAATTTCAACTTTTCATCAATGTGGGAGATCTCACAATCTATCATTTTAGAATACTCTCATGATGCAAAATAAAGGTTATCCAAAATAAGATAACTCTTTGAGAATGAAAACAAAATCCTTACATCCATCTTTCTTATACACACATGTTTGTTCTAATGTTTCAACTCCTCACCAATGTGGGATAGCTATAACTCAACCACAATCCATCATTTGAAAATACTCAATTCTCATAGAGAAAACCCATATCTCATCTCATGGTGTCATCTCATAACCTTTTGGTTCTTTAAATATATACATATGTATATAAATATATTGATAATTGATGATATTTTTTATAAAAAAGGTTAAATAATACAACCTTATATGTCAATACCCATGAATAGACACAAATGCACCACATTTACCTTATAGTTAAATTAGGAGCTAATTTAATCTAACAATCGAAAAAGTGTATGGGCTTTTTAGTTAGCTTTTTAGGCTTGAGCCTTTTTATTGTAAATGAACCCTTTAAATAGAAGTTTAGAGTTTCATTTATCATTTGAGAAAGGGTTTTAGAAGGATTCAAAAAACACACAGACTAATGAGAGTCATCTGATGTAAAGTGAAGAGTTCTTCAAATTTTCCATCCATATTGAATCAATCAAGACATATGAGATGAGTTCCTGAATATTATGTTCTTAATCTTCATCTTGTCTCTACATTTTCTATGGATTTCTTCTATTGTTTGTCTAAAATGGGATCAACAGGACTTTCCGGACACCAAGGTTTCCGGATAAAATACTTACCGGGTGAAGAACTTACCGGATGACTTGGTTCCCGGATACAGGGGTTTCCGGGTGAGATGCTTACCGGATACGATTACTTACCGGATAAAGTAGATCTACCCGGATACTTAAAGTTACCGGACAACATGAAAGTATCCGGACGAGATAGTTACTTGAAACGATGAACTATCCGGATAGTTTGAAACTATCCGGACGTCGTTCGGATTCGAGCAAGACCCACAAATATATACAATGTATGAGAGATTCATGTTACTAGGGGTGTTAAAAATAACCAAAGCCGAATAACCCACACGAACCGAATGAAATTTGGGTTAAACGATTTCGGGTTAAACGGTTTGGTTTTTGGTTATTTTTTTCCTAATTGGTTAAACCGAATAAACCGAATAACCCGAATAACACATTCTACTAATATTGTATATATTTCATGTTTATAAAAAATAATCCAAATACATGTTATACTATTATTATTTTACATATTTTATTGCTATATAATTTTTTTTATTGATAGTTGATAAGGTTTTTATTAGATTACGTTTTGTTTCTTTGATTACATCTTCGCATTGAAATATATATATATATATATATATCATTTAGTAGATATTGGTTGATAGATGACTTTTTTACTTGATATAAGCCAATTATTGAGTATTATTGTATGATACAATAATATATTAAAAGCAACGGACAATTAACTTGAGAAAGTGTCCAACGAAAAAATATTAATCCTTATTCGGTTTAACCGGTTACCGAACCGAATAAACTGAAACCGATTAAACCGAACCTTATTTGGTTTGGTTATCGGTTAGTTCTATAAACACTTAAAACTCGATTAACCCGAACCGAATAAACCGAAAACCAATTAAACCGATCGAATAACACCCCTACATGTTACCACGCAGTAGCTAACGTATATGGAAGCATTTAACCAACAAAAATTTCGCCAAATCGATTGAAAACCGTCTGAAGATGAACCGACAGGGGTTCGGCGAGCCGAACTCAAATTATTTGAGCGAGAAATCGATCGATTTGGGATGCGATGTGAGTAGGATTGCATTTGAAATACATATAAGATGGATAATCGAGGAACATACCTGTGATTTGATTCGAAATATGAGAGAATCGTGCGAGTTTTGTGAGCCGAGGGTTTTGTCGGAAGCGAGAGGGTTTTAGGAGGAAATGTCCGGAAAAAAGGAGAAAATGGAAGGAGTGCAATTTATATAGGGTCGAAGTTACTGAATGGGTGGTTTCCGGATACCGCGGCTGGATACCCAACTGTCCGGATGGGTTATCCGGATAGTGGGTTGTCCGGGAAAGGTGTCCGGATACCCCAGGTTATCCGGATTCTGGTGTTTGACTTTTAAAACATTTCCCTTGAGAGAATAAAAATTTCATTTTTCGTCAAAAATAGTTAATGAGCTTAAAATCTCTCCCCCTCGACATGTGCACACAAAAATAAATTGCCCCCCCCCCCCCTCCCCCCCTCGGATTGTGCATGAGATGTGCATTTTAAAAAACAAAGAACACACACACACAAAAAAAAACTTTGATAAGAACGAAAGAAAAACAGTGTGTGACGCTCCCCGTCAAACAAAGAACGGACTTACTTGGCGCAGTCTTTTGTTGTGCTCCCCCTGAACACATGAACAAACTTGTGAAATGCACGTGCGGTACGCAGAAACATAAAAGACGATAAAATGGAAAAATACAGGAAATCACAAACGAATTTAAAGCAAACAAACGGAATCTAGCTATTTAATACAGAGGTTTAATTAGAGATGTGCGCGATACAATTAGAATACAAAAATGAGGAATTGTGTACATTATTGTTTAAGATATTAGACACCGGATGTTTAAGAGACGGTTCCACATTATTGTACGGAAAATATACCTGGCTCATGCTCATGTTAAACCTTCAGGTTGAGAATACCAAGCTTGGACACCAGATAATTAAAACGTTTTTCGTTCTTATTTATGTGAAAAAGAAGTTTACCTACAAACGATTTTGTTGAAGGATAATAATTTGTGAAATGAAAGAACAAATCAAGTGAAAGAGAAGAAGACAAAAAGTTTACCTTGAAAACAATTTGTTGAAGAATAATTATTTTAGAAATGAATAATACACCAAGTGGTTGAGAGAAGGAAGAAGACATTTCGTGATGGACAATTCATAATGGATGAACACATGAAAGGTTTTAGAGGTTTTACCTTAAAGAATGAAATGGGAAGATGTAGTGGTTTCATCTTCAAGAATGAAGATGAAAGGTTTAAGAGGTTATATTTTTTTAAATTACCAAAATAACCCTATGTCAATGAGTTTTATGTTTTTAACATACATGGGTAGAAACGTCTTTTACATATTCAACAATTAAAAAAACCAAAAAATTGAGAAAATTTAGAACTCATTCTAGGCCTTAGGAGATGACACATCAATACATGTGGTTTTTGCTTTTATAGTAAAAATAAACTCTAAAATCCCAACAAAAGTCAGTAACGGATAATACCTGGATTATTATACTCAAAGTAAACCTGCAAAACCACTTTGTTAAAGAATAAAAGTTTGTGAAATGAAAGAACAAATCAAGCGATGGAAAGAGAGAAAAGAAGTTTACCTACAAACGATTTTGTTGAAGGATAATAATTTGTGAAATGAAAGAACAAATCAAGTGAAAGAGAAGAAGAAAAAGAGTTTACCTTGAAAACAATTTGTTGAAGAATAATTATTTTAGAAATGAATAATACACCAAGTGGTTGAGAGAAGGAAGAAGACATTTCGTGATGGACAATTCATAATGGATGAACACATGAAAGGTTTTAGAGGTTTTACCTTAAAGAATGAAATGGGAAGATGTAGTGGTTTCATCTTCAAGAATGAAGATGAAAGGTTTAAGAGGTTATATTTTTTTAAATTACCAAAATAACCCTATGTCAATGAGTTTATGTTTTTAACATACATGGGTAGAAACGTCTTTTACATATTCAACAATTAAAAAAACCAAAAAATTGAGAAAATTTAGAAGACTCATTCTAGGCCTTAGGAGATGACACATCAATACATGTGGTTTTTGCTTTTATATATATATTGACTAGTGGTTTGTACCGCGCGTTGCGCGGTATTCCGAAAACATGTTGTTTTTAATAGTAGCATAGCTTAATATAAAAACTAAAATGACCAACATGGTAAAGTTATAGTTTTTGAGTACTAAAAGGTTATTCATCAACAATGCAATTATCTACCGCATTCAACAAATACATACACGAATCTATTCATAAATCATGTAAATTTAATACAAATGTGCATTTGACCTCTACTTTCTTGACTATTGTTAAAAGTGTGTACAATTTTGTTATTTGAATTAACAACCCTATACCTCAAGAATTCGCAACCACCTGAAAAATTTTCATGGTATACACCAAACCCTCCTTCAACAGCTGCTTGAACTTCGACACCAAATCTTCCATACTACTGTAGCTATTAGGGTTCTCTGAAGTAAGTTGGTATAAATCAATTAATATTACAAAGTGGCATACCATTTCAATAAGAACTATATCCAAACCAATTAATTTTTGGTCTTTTTTAGTTCAAAGACTCCAGAATCGGCAAACTCTTACCTTAATCGTTCAACATTCATTAGCTCCCAAAATTTTCAACTTTATTCAATCCATTAAATATCAATAATATGGACGACAAAACCTAATTTTTCCACAAATTTTAACGAAATTTTATTTTATGCATATCAATAAGAATGTATTGTATATTCAAATCATAAAGGGCTTATTGATGGTAAAATTTTTATCTTTAATAGTAATTGTGTGGAAACCGTGTACTACGCGGTAGCGTCGGTAATTTGGGTGGTAATATGTAGATAAACATACAGATACATCTTAGTTGGTAAATATAACTATAAACAAATCACATTCATATCACTTGTAAAAAATATATTGATTGTTATGTAATAAAAAATAAAAAATTAAAGGTTTAGAAATGAATGTGTTGAGTTTAGATTAAAAATAAATCAAAATGACAAAACAAATATATAAATATGAGTGCACATCCTCATTAATTTTTTTATCATGTATATTGAAATGTATTAAATTATCATAAGTATTTTATTTATGTATATATATTCATAATAATTAAAAGAAGAATATGAAAAGTTAGATCAATTAATGAGGTATATTGATATATTATAGTTACAAAAATACATGAATTATCTAATCAATTAATGTGATATAAATATATAGGTTTCAAAAACTAAAAAAATAAATAATAGAAAACAATAATTCAAGCATTCACAAAATTTCAACATACGTTTTTTTGCCTTTCTTTTATAATAATATATCGATATTGATGTATCGATTGTTGTGTAAATAAAAAAAATAGTAAATGTCATATTGAAATATATTAAATTGTCATAACTATTTCGTTTGTATGTATTGATTTATGGTAATCAGAAAATGAATATGAAATGTTAGATTAATAATGAGGTGTATTAATATATATTAAATACGAAAATAGATGAATATTTGATCATTTAATGATAGATATATAAATTTAAAAAAACTAAAAACTCGATAAATAATAAAAAATGATAATTCAATCATCCTCAAAATGCCTACACACATTCCTTAACTTTTTTCATAGTAGCATGTTGATATTAATTTGCTGATTGTTATGTAAATAAAAAATAAATATATAGTAAATAAAGCTAAAATATTTTAATTAAATTAATTGTCAAACTAATACTATAAAATTTATATAAATAGACTCGTATAAAATAAAAAAATGAAACGTAAACAAAAAACTTTTTTTAATTATATTATATTGATTGTTTTATAAATAAAAAATAATGGTAAATGCATATTAATGTTAAACTAATAAAATAAAAGAGAATAAAAAGATTATTCATATTGATTGTTATGTAAATAAAAATTGAAAACCTAGAGGTAAAAAAAATTAGGTTGTTACAAACCAAATTTATGAAACTTTTCGACCAAAAAAAATTATCTTTTTATCGTGAAATTTTTTTTCACTAAGATTTAAGGATGCTTTTTTGGGAATGAAGTAATAGACACCATAAAAATTCTCACAACAATAACAATGTTAATGTCAATAGAAAAAATCTTAAAATAGTTAAAGAACGCAATTCAATCACATATATATGATTACTGTCAATGACGCTTAAACTTGGGAAAAAAAATTATCAAATCTTGTAATCACAAAATATCAAAATTTATTTGAATATATATAATTCAATCGTAAACACAATTTGCTATGATAACAACAAATTCAACAATATGGAAAGAAGAAATACGTATCACATTTTTTCCAGAATATAATTATTACATACTTGTTTATAATCTTCCATATCTTCTTCAACTTTCATCTTCTTCATCCTCCACTAAAGGAAGAAATATGTAATAACAAACTTACAATTTTCAAGAATATAATTTCTAGATACCTTTTTATAGTCTTCCATATTTTTTTCAACTCTCATCTTCTTCATTCTCCACCAAAGTAAGTTTTAGAATTTCACTTTGTTTATTACTGCAACATAGAAAAACAAACTTAATTTATTACAAAATATATTTTTATTATACATAACTAACCTCAGAAAGCTAAAACATCTTGTATGTCAAGAAGTATGGACAACAATGGTTGCAATTGTATGTCAATGTAATAACCCGATTTTCTAGTTGGCATTGAAAGTTGGTGGCCAAAGTGAGAAGATTGAAACTTTAGTGCTCAAGGGTGAAATGAGAGAGTTAAATAAGAGGAAACCCTAAGTTCTTCATTTCTTTTGTGTTTGGTTCTGTGGATCGATAGAAGAAAAGGGGAGAAGAGAGTTTGAGAGCCAAAACCCTAATGTGGGGGTGTGGAAGAAGGAAGGCTTCAAGGATTGATGGTAGCATCTTCAAGGTATAATTTCTCCTTCTACACTTTCTTTCTCTTTGTGGTGATGTTTAGTTAGAAGTATTAATGGAGTATTCTAGAGTTAGATTATGGGTTTTGTTACCTTCTTTGAGAATCCTTCACCAATTCAATGGTGGAAGTTGATTCTAGCAAGGTTTTGGGCTTTAATGGAGTTTTGAGTTTTTGAGGATAAAAGTGGTGAATCATTAGATGGATTTAATGGATTAGATATTATTTTAATTGTTGGTAATTGGTTCTTAATGTTGTTTATATCCATGATGTCGATTTGGGAGAATTAGAACTGAGTTGGGGGAATTTAGAGATGAGAAACCCTTGGCTTTTGGAAGAAAATTCGTGCAGGGAAAACAAACCAAAGATCCGCGCCGATCTCGGCGCCGATGGATCGGCGCCACCATCGGCGCCAGGCTCTGTTTCTTTGTTTTCCGTTTTTGCTTCGTTGGTCGTTTGAGCTTGGGTTCGAGGCTTGGTTTAGGGGATTGTCTTAGGACATTATGGGGAATGTTTTAGAGCATAATTGGGGAGTCTAATACCTCATTTGTTAACCCCAATTCAGGTGATCGTTTGGTGTTTAAGTGAGCTCCAAGTAGTGAGTCGTTTAGCCGAGCATCAGGTGAGTTCCCTTATGCATTATTTCTATCTTTTAAAATGAAATGCGAAGAATTGATATGTCTGAAAATGAGTTACTTGTTTATCATGAATCTTATGTTTTCTTATGCATGAAAAGTGTTAGTTTGTAATGTGGAAGGAGGATATTCCTCGAGTAAGTTTAAAGCATGTTCTAAGTGTTTATGCTTGTGATAGAGTCGGGTTACACAGTGGAGGACCCCCGAGTTGCCGTCCCTGGCTTTGTAAGGTGATGAGTTGCCGTCCCTGGCTTTGTAAGGTGATGAGTTGCCGTGCCTGGCTTTGTAAGGTGTTATTGGTCCGTACCACTGTGTATACCCTTGTTTGAGTTCAAACTTGTTAAGTACTGTTTGCAAGGAAAAGTGTTTCTAAAAATGTCTTGTGGTCACGCTTTTAGGAGGGAATTCACTAGACCTTATGGTCTAACCCTCGCTTTTCAAAAATAAAAACCATTTTCAGGTATTAACCGTGTATGGAGTTTCATCTGATGATATTGGAAGGTTGGGTCGTGGCAAAGGGGCGAGAGATAGAGAAGACTTGTAGAGTACCGCCGAGCTTCTTGTAGTATCTCAGTTGTGAAGGTAGTTTCCGCTGCGAGTTTAGAGTAATTTAGATGTATTGTAGACTTTGGGACCGTTTTTGATTGAAATGTTAAATCTTATATTTTATTAAATTTCTGGGTTGTTACAAATGGCATCAGAGCCATAGTTTAAGGGATTTAGGCGACCGGATGGGCCTAAACTTAAACTGTGGAGTAGAGTGGGACACAACTGAGATATAGGAAGCCATTAGGAATGACCGTGATCATAGGATATCTTGACAATAGTAGTGAGAACCCTCATGTAAGGTAAATTCAAGTAGCATCTGGCCAATGCTATTATGGATTTACAGGTGCATGGGTGTAATCAATCGCTATTGTCGGGATGGGTGGTGAGAGTGGCAGTATGTAGAAGGTTCTAACCTTGTGCTTGATAGCAAAGAGTTGATGTGTCGTGGGAGACCCCTTGTATTGTGGTGTTTGTAACTTCTAGAAGGAGTGTGGTCTAGAATGTTGATGAGCTGTCTGGAGGTAAACTCTCTGGGATAGGAAGTGAGAAGTATGTTGGCATCTTGAAAACCTTCAATTCAAGATCGAGTGAGGGAATCTAGTCTTGGATTCCTTAGTCAAACGGTTTAGTAGCAAGGTTAATGATTGTAAGATATCAGTGTTGTTTTGAGGTATGTATGAGAATAGAAGGTGAGCTAAGTGGTCGATTGTTAAACCATGTAAGAGTGATCAGTCAGGAGGGTTATGAAGCACTTGTGCTACAAGTTGTAGCATAAGTAAGGAAGCGGTTGTTGGTTGTAGTATGGTACCAGTGAAGAGTTAAAGTGGGTGCAACGATTGACTTAGTTAGAGTGAATAGCCTTCCTTTTGCATATTGAATTCCATGCATTTTGCTGCTAAAACTATTATACGAGACTCTTTCATGTTAAAAAGCATGTGCGTGCATGATATGTTTTCTTGTTTTGGGGAAATGAGTTGACGCGTGCGAGCGTGTTTTCTTTAAAGTAAAAGACAAACTTGTTTTCATTATACGATAAAGCTTTGAGCTTAGTGATTTACGAATTATTTTACGTTTTTCTTGTGGAGAGAATCTTCGTTACGAAAATATTGAAAACATTTTATTGCGAGGTTTGTTTTACAAACAAAATGAGTGCTGACTCGTTATTTTCATGTAAGCGAGTGTTGGAGTTAACTGACCCAC
The DNA here is from genome assembly GCA_033807775.1 of Saussurea involucrata. Classification (NCBI taxonomy): domain Eukaryota; kingdom Viridiplantae; phylum Streptophyta; class Magnoliopsida; order Asterales; family Asteraceae; genus Saussurea; species Saussurea involucrata. Next base: position 176,848,396 of record CM066321.1, read on the forward strand.
TTTGGGTAAGTGATTTCGTTCTGAATTCTCTAGCCGTATTGGAAAAGGTTTCGTTGGAGATGACCGTTGTGTCGGCAACGAGTTGGATAGACAAGGGTACGAAGTATCGTAAGAGTGCCTGTGAGCGATCCTTGCGATCGTTGCGTTTTTACTAATCGTCTCGAGTGGTGTTGGGTCATACATACTCAAGCTTGTTTTATGATTTTGTGTCTACTGTTTTTTTTTTTTAAAAAAAAAGGGTGTTCAAAACGATTTCAATCGTTGTGTCATTATGCATGAAGGCTATGAACTCGCTAGGTCGGGAAGGGTATTGTGATTGAGGTTGAAGAAAGGCTTTGGGTGAGGAAAATTTTCAGTTGGATAAGATGTGGTCGAGTTATGACCTTAGTGTTCCCGTTAGAGGAAGTGGGTGAATACCGGGAGTCTCAGGCAGTGAATTTGGGAATGTCGGTATGATTGTAGTTCTGGCTATCGCTTGGCTATGTGAGAATAGTTTTAACTGCGGTAAAAGTTGATTGGTTAGAGTGTTTCTGTTGGTGAAATGGTAATAAGTAGCGTTACGTTACTTGATGTAATGTTATCGGCTTTGAGTCGGAGTACTAAGATGTTTGGGTAATTAAATTTCTACGCTAAAAAAGGTCTTGTGTTTCCTCAAGTGAGAGCGGTGGGGTATAAGTTGGTTATGAAGAGTTGGACGAAGTGGATTCTGTTAGGAATCTAGGTGGTCTAGGACGAATGGAATCTTCACATGTAGTCCATTGATATGGAGGTTTGCGACTGTTTATCATGTCTTAAGTTAGAGGCGTTGTCAGGAAACTGAATCGTGAGAATGAACCCGTTGCGGGCAAGCGAAGGAGGTCGTCCAAGAATGTGTAAATGATATGGTGTAGGAACACCTAGTTAGGGCATTAGGAGAACGGAAGATCACCAATGTAGATGTGATGCCCATTGAGGTTTTGATGATTCGCTTGCGCGTAAAGTGTCTAGCACAGCGGAAATAAATCGCGATGAGTTGGCGAGGAACGAGAAATTGTTCGAGGAGTTAGGAGAAATAGATCCCTTCGGGAATCCCTGTCTGTCGTGATGCGACTGGACAATTGCATGTCGATTGCCGTTGTTGAATCAGTGACCGTTCTGTTGGATAGTTGTCAGGAGGTTGGTATTGGAGAAGTAGCTATAGTGTGGTTATCTTGTGAATGTTCGTGCTAGGATGTGAGAAGTTGTTCGGAGAAGGTTGTGTATCCGGCATGACGCTGGACCACCTTGTTTGAGTGTTTCAAAGGTGATAGATCGTGGTTGCATAAGTAATTTCTTATGGGGTTTGTGAGCCATATAAGAACGAAATGATTAGTGTAATCGAAGCGGGTGTGCTTTGGGGAGTTGACCTGGACATGTGGCTCGTCTAGACCCAGGATAGGTAAGGTCGGGAAACGTTTATACTTCAAATGAAAAGGGGTTGTGCGAAGCATGAAGGGAGTAGTATCTTTTGGGTGTGTAATGGCATCGTGAAGGCTTGTTTGCATTGAGTGGGTCGACTGTGTTGGAAAGTTAGGAGCTCGTGGTAGTTCTCGGTGCTAAGTACTTTATGAGGACTTGGCTAAAGGTCTTGATTGATGATTTTGGAGAAACCGTTCTTTTGGGCTGTAGCGGAGTGTGATGGGCGTTCTGTGTAGGCACGAGAGGAACTGAGGACGGTATGGTAGATCAAGTGTAGACAGGCTTGCGGTGAGAAGATGTCAGGAGACACTGGAAAGGTGGACTATAATTAAGGAACTGTTATTTGTAAGGCATAAGAAAAAGAGATCATTGTGTATGTCATGGTTAAAGGGTTGAGGAAGCTAAGTTCGTGCGACAGGTCTAAAAGTGGACTCATTTTAGCGAGACATTCTTTTGAGGCATCTTTAGCGTATTAAGTTAGAATGGAAACAAGTGGTCGGATGGAGTGCCCTGGTTGAGAGACCTTTGGATTAGATTCGGTATTGTTGGGGAGAATGCTCCTCGTGAGCGTGTCGATAAGGTAGTGAGAATGTTTGAGCTATGTAGGAACTCGGGAGTTATAGTTCGACAAGTTGGGAAAGGACTAAGTAGCGAGATAGACTCGATTGTGTATACGGGAGGATGTGAAGGCAAGTTCGAATTGTGTGAATGATCATGAGAGATTTGGTCTGCAGGGTGATGTTATGGGCCAAGAGTGCTCGGATGTGTAGTGACCGTAGTTGTCAAGCTAAGTGTGCCAGCTAGTGTCGTAGTGATGTGATGTTAGAAAGAGAGGAAACATCGAATAGAAGCCTTTTGGGGGTTTCAGATGAGGTGTTCGGTTTGTTAACCAGATTGTTGGAGCACGTGGGAGTAAGTTGACGTCGTGGTATGAGTATGTTAGGAATAGAATGACGGAGTGGTGGTGGGTGGTTACCCAAAATAGAAACCAAGTGTTTCTAGTTGTAAGAGTCGCTAAGTAAGCATGTTTCTGGGATCATTGGAAGTTTGAAGAAGATGATGAGATGTTAGTCAAAATGGGGTGTAGTAGATGCGAAATCCTTAAGGAATGTGAGTGGTTGCTCATGTGTGAAAGGATTGTTCGAGGAAGTAAAGGTTGGAGATCAAGAATGTGTAGTGACGTCGAACACTGGTGTCGTTTCGAGACGACTTGGTTGAATGCCCTAAGTTAGGATCTTGGTGCAACTGTTTGGTTAGGCGAGTAATAGGAAAATGGTTGTACTCTGGAGAATGTGGTTGACTGAGTCAGAATGTGGTTGTACTCTGGAGAAGTGTCAGTTTTGATGTGGGCAAGGCACCCGCATCTTTTCCAATGAGGAATTCCGGGGACGGAATTCTTTAAGGGGGGAGTGTTGTAATAACCCGATTTTCTAGTTGGCATTGAAAGTTGGTGGCCAAAGTGAGAAGATTGAAACTTTAGTGCTCAAGGGTGAAATGATAGAGTTAAATAAGAGGAAACCCTAAGTTCTTCATTTCTTTTGTGTTTGGTTCTGTGGATCGATAGAAGAAAAGGGGAGAAGAGAGTTTGAGAGCCAAAACCCTAATGTGGGGGTGTGGAAGAAGGAAGGCTTCAAGGATTGATGGTAGCATCTTCAAGGTATAATTTCTCCTTCTACACTTTCTTTCTCTTTGTGGTGATGTTTAGTTAGAAGTATTAATGGAGTATTCTAGAGTTAGATTATGGATTTTGTTACCTTCTTTGAGAATCCTTCACCAATTCAATGGTGGAAGTTGATTCTAGCAAGGTTTTGGGCTTTAATGGAGTTTTGAGTTTTTGAGGATAAAAGTGGTGAATCATTAGATGGATTTAATGGATTAGATATTATTTTAATTGTTGGTAATTGGTTCTTAATGTTGTTTATATCCATGATGTCGATTTGGGAGAATTAGAACTGAGTTGGGGGAATTTAGAGATGAGAAACCCTTGGCTTTTGGAAGAAAATTCGTGCAGGGAAAACAAACCAGAGATCCGCGCCGATCTCGGCGCCGATGGATCGGCGCCACCATCGGCGCCAGGCTCTGTTTCTTTGTTTTCCGTTTTTGCTTCGTTGGTCGTTTGAGCTTGGGTTCAAGGCTTGGTTTAGGGGATTGTCTTAGGACATTATGGGGAATGTTTTAGAGCATAATTGGGGAGTCTAATACCTCATTTGTTAACCCCAATTCAGGTGATCGTTTGGTGTTTAAGTGAGCTCCAAGTAGTAAGTCGTTTAGCCGAGCATCAGGTGAGTTCCCTTATGCATTATTTCTATCTTTTAAAATGAAATGCGAAGAATTGATATGTCTGAAAATGAGTTACTTGTTTATCATGAATCTTATGTTTTCTTATGCATGAAAAGTGTTAGTTTGTAATGTGGAAGGAGGATATTCCTCGAGTAAGTTTAAAGCATGTTCTAAGTGTTTATGCTTGTGATAGAGTCGGGTTACACAGTGGAGGACCCCCGAGTTGCCGTCCCTGGCTTTGTAAGGTGATGAGTTGCCGTCCCTGGCTTTGTAAGGTGATGAGTTGTCGTCCCTGGCTTTGTAAGGTGATGAGTTGCCGTGCCTGGCTTTGTAAGGTGTTATTGGTCCGTACCACTGTGTATACCCTTGTTTGAGCTCAAACTTGTTAAGTACTGTTTGCAAGGAAAAGTGTTTCTAAAAATGTCTTGTGGTCACGCTTTTAGGAGGGAATTCACTAGACCTTATGGTCTAACCCTCGCTTTTCAAAAATAAAAACCATTTTCAGGTATTAACCGTGTATGGAGTTTCATCTGATGATATTGGAAGGTTGGGTCGTGGCAAAGGGGCGAGAGATAGAGAAGACTTGTAGAGTACCGCCGAGCTTCTTGTAGTATCTCAGTTGTGAAGGTAGTTTCCGCTGCGAGTTTAGAGTAATTTAGATGTATTGTAGATTTTGGGACCGTTTTTGATTGAAATGTTAAATCTTATATTTTATTAAATTTCTGGGTTGTTACAGTCAAGAACTAACATGTTGCACCTTGAAAAATTAGTGAAGACCTTTGAACTTATTATCATAGAGTAAGTAAATCAAAGTACGATGACATTTGAAAGAACATGTAGAGTTATAAATACATATTGGAAAAGATATAGAATGATAGAAATGGGGAAACTATCATAGATTGAGAAAAAAAAGTAGTGATTATCATGTTTAGAGCTTCCACTTCATTCCTTGTAGTGGTGGTTTATATAGATATATAGATTGAGAGATAGAGATGAGTTAGGGAAAATGAAGAGAATAATGTTAAATGCAAACATGATGTATAATCAATGTTGATGGAAATGAAAAAGCAAATCAAAAGTTGGAAGTTAAACTTAGGCATGTAAAATTACCAAGAAACCCGCATTTGTAGTTCACATATATCTAAACATAAAATATGAAGTTTCTTAGGTGGCATTTTGTGGAAGAGTTATTTCATAATTTATTTTTTCTGAAACTTTTAGATTTTTTAACTTATTTTGATGGTTATATTGATTGTCTTTTATTAACTCATAAATGTCCTAGACTTTTCGGTTTTCTATTCCGTTTTTATCACGTCTATATATTATATCTCATTTAACATTTTTTTCTTTTGTTTTACTGAATCCTCCATCATATTGCAAACTATAAAATCGAATATCTAATGAAGATAGAAAGATTTTTTTCTTTTATTTTACCGAATTCTCCATCATATTGCAAACTACACAACCGAATGTCTCATCAAGATGGAAGCTACATTTTATGGTTTATTTTATGTTTTTATGTGAGCTATTTGATGTTATTGATGTGTTGTGTTTTTTGTGTAGAATTTTTATCGTGAAACCGTTATACTTCCTCTATAAATCCATGTAAGAGTTGTTATATTTTATTTTATGATTTGTCTCGGTTATATATTGTTAATAAATGTTTTTATTCCATGTTATTATATTTGTTAAGTATTGTTCTGTATGACATGGGTTTAGGTTAGTTACAAGATGATTCTTTATAAATATAATTAAGTTAAAGACGTTAAAAATGTTAGTTAAGTTAACGATTTTTCTACCCGTGAATAAAAAATGTGTATTTCATTATTCTCTCCAAAATGATAACAAAATTTCGAAACCAAAGACGTATTTAATTGAGAAACTCGCATTTGTAGTTCACATATATCTAAACATAAAATATGAAGTTTCTTAGGTGACATTTTGTGGAAGAGTTATTTCATAATTTATTTTTTCTGAAACTTTTAGATTTTTTAACTTATTTTGATGGTTATATTGATTTAGACCATCCCTAATTTTTAGTGTATATTAAAATTGAAGAAGAAAATAGAGAAAGTAAAGACTTTTAAAACTTAATTTTTAACAAAGAGATATTTTGTTTTAATCGATCAATTTATATAAAGGAGATTGATATTCATACACCATTTTCACTCACAAACATGTTATTTCTTACCGTCTACCTCTCTTACGGGACACCTTGTAGGTGGGATTGTGAAATTTAAAAACCACTAACATTTATTAAAAAAACAATAAATCTTGAATCCACACTAACGTAATAACATTAAAAATTAAAATTTAGTACCGAAAAGAAAAAAAGATAAATAGTTTGTTCAAAGTCAAAAATGAGTTATTCGCCGATCTACTATCAAATAAACGTTGATGCGTAGTAAAAATAATTTAATAAAAAAATTTGGACACATCTAATTTTTTGTACAGGGCCTCCAAAAGATCAGGAACGGCCCTGGTGTCAAACCCCATGAATAGACACAAATGCACCACATTCACCTTACAAACATCTTTATTCTATTTTTCAACTTGTTACCAATGTGGGATAGTTAAAAGTAACTACAATTCACTGTTTGAGAATAATAATCAATTTTCATGATGCAAAAAAAGGTCATCCAAAATAAGACAACCCTATGAGAATGGACACAAAAGCATCACATCCACCTTTTTATATATTTCTTTATTCAAAATTTTCAACTTTTCATCAATGTGGGAGAGCTCACAATCTGTCATTTTAGAATACTCTCATGATGCAAAATAAAGGTTATCCAAAATAAGATAACTCTTTGAGAATGAAAACAAAATCCTTACATCCATCTTTCTTATACACACATGTTTGTTCTAATGTTTCAACTCCTCACCAATGTGGGATAGCTATAACTCAACCATAATCCACCATTTGAGAATACTCAATTCTCATAGAGAAAACCCATATCTCATCTCATTGTGTCATCTCATAACCTTTTGGTTCTTTAAATATATACATATGTATATAAATATATTGATAATTGATGATATTTTTTGCAAAAAATGTCATCTAAAATAATACAAACTTATGTGTCAAACCCCATGAATAGACACAAATGCACCACATTCACCTTACAAACATCTTTATTCTATTTTTCAACTTATTACCAATGTGGGATAGTTAAAAGTAACTACAATTCACCGTTTGAGAATAATCAATTTTCATGATGCAAAAAAGGTCATCCAAAATAAGACAAACCTATGAGAATGGACACAAAGCATCACATCCACCTTTTATACACTTATTTATTCAAAATTTTCAACTTTTCATCAATGTGGGAGATCTCACAATCTATCATTTTAGAATACTCTAATGATGCAAAATAAAGGTTATCCAAAATAAGATAACTCTTTGAGAATGAAAACAAAATCCTTACATCCATCTTTCTTATACACACATGTTTGTTCTAATGTTTCAACTCCTCACCAATGTGGGATAGTTATAACTCAACCACAATCCATCATTTGAAAATACTCAATTCTCATAGAGAAAACCCATATCTCATCTCATGGTGTCATCTCATAACCTTTTGGTTCTTTAAATATATACATATGTATATAAATATATTGATAATTGATGATATTTTTTTATAAAAAGGTTAAATAATACAACCTTATGTGTCAATACCCATGAATAGACACAAATGCACCACATTTACCTTACAAACATATTTATTCTATTTTTAAACTTGTTATCAATGTGTGATAGTTAAAAGAAACTACAATTCACCATTTGAAAATAATCAATTTTCATAATGCAAAAAAAGGTCATCCAAAATAAGACAACCCTATGAGAATGGACACAAAAGCATCACATCCACATTTTTATACACTTCTTTATTCAAAATTTTCAACTTTTCATCAATGTAGGAGAGCTAAAGCTCAACCATAATCTATCATTGTAGAATGCTCTCATGATGCAAAATAAAGGTTATCCAAAATAAGATAACTCTATGAGAATGAAAACAAAGTCATCACATCCATCTTTCTTATAAACACATATTTCTTCTAAGGTTTCAACTCCTCACCAATGTGGGATAGCTATAATTCAACCACAATCTACTATTTGAGAATACTCAATTCTCATTGTGCCACCTCATTTCTCATAGATTTTCTTTTTATATATATAAAGATTTACTTTGTCCCAAAATAAATGTTCACAATTAAAAAATAAAAAGTTTTAGGACTTTGTAAGTGTTACACTTTTTGATTAACTAAAGTACAACTTTACTCCTAACTAGAGAGAGAATTTCCTCCATCACACAATTAAGGATAGAATTGAAAAAGTGGACATTTACTTTAAAAAATAAACACTTATTTTGTGATAGACTAAAATAGTAATGTGAACATTTATTTGGAGACGGAAATAGTATATATTTAAGAGTATATATGAGAACAATTAATTTACCTTTTTTCATAATATCCCAATTCCTCCAAGACCATGAAGTCGTGTTTGCTTCGCATGATTCCAATGGAATTTAAAATAATTGGAATGATCAATTCAATTGACAAAATTTTGTTTTGGTGGTTAGTTTAGTTATGAAATAGAATTGAACTCCACACATTTCATTATTCATGGATTTGGTCATTCCATCACGATTGAGAAGAAATTCAATTTCATTTCATCCCATTTTCTCAAAAAAGACAAAACAATCTCTATCTTCCCTACTTGATTTATCCACACCACCGATCTGAATCACTGCCAACCACAACCGATCTAAACCGTCGTCGACCACCAATGATCACCACGATCGAAACCACCACCGATCTGAACCACCGCTAACCACCAGGAATTTGAACCATCGCCGACCAGCACTAACTACCGTCAATCTAAACCTCCGTCGATCTAAACCACCTTTTTGAACCACCGCCGATCTGAACCACAATAGTTGGATTTCGGTTTCTAAATTTTCAAGAAAAGGTAATTAGGTCATTTACCAATATTTCATTTCAATTCCAAAGTCACATTATGTGAACCAAACAGACATATTCCAATTCTTTTAAGATATTTCATTCCAATGTCTGTATACCAAACAGATGGTCAAACCTGATAACATTTCATTCCAATTTCTTTAAAGTCAGATTCATTTGAGAAATTATTTTATCCCAAAATATTCTGCAAACCAAACGCCCCATAAAGTTTAAACCTGCTCTTGCTATAATTAATTTTGGATTAAACAACACGCATTTTTTTACGGGATTTATGAAAACTCTTACGATGTGTTCTTGAGTCCTTTTTTACGAAAGAAATGAACAAAAATGGAAGAAAAGTTGGGGGTAAAGAAAAAATAGTATTTTCTCGAGTTTTAAGAAGGGAAAAGAAAGGAAAATCATGTTATTGTTCCTCCCAAATGCGGAAGGAAGAGGAAGGAAATGAAACAAAAAAGTTTATAACAATTAAAATTATTTATAATATTACATGTCTAACCATCAATTACATAATTACACTCAACTATAAAATAAATAAGAATATCTTTTTTTAAATGACATATTTCATTTTCTTGCTTTTCACACTCAAGAATATGAAAATTTATTTCCATTTTATTCTTATTTCCTTCATTTCCCATCACTTTCAAGAACTAAATAAAAAAATCGACTATTTTCATCTGAGACTCAAAATTACAAAAAATAAAGCTAAGGTTTTAAATCCATAAAAGAAATGATCCCAAGCTGTTATGAGTTATGACTTTTAAATTTTGTTCGTTAGGTGATCCCACACGTAGATCTCGTGAGAGTAATTTGTCCTAACGGGAAGGACGAGTTTTGCAACGAATTAAAAACTTCATGAAGTTATAATTTTGAAAGTTAGAGTCGAAAACCAAAATTTTCATAAACCTCAAGGACAATTGTGTAATTTACTCAATTACTCTTTAACTTTTTAACGAGCATTATCATTGAGATTATTCCCAATTTCCCATGGTTTAACCAACTACTTGAGTTTAAGCTCATTTATTTTGACCATGGGTCAAGTAACTTTCGAGCTCTAAGGCCACTCGTAGCGCCCTCGGGTATGCAGGCGGGTTCGACCGAGGTAGCAATCGGGTTAGCGGGTAAGGGGTAGGGAGCGGGTAAGGGGAGCGGGTTCATGAACCCGATGAAGATTTTTTTTTAATTGAAACTGAATGTATTTAGCGGGTAGTGGGTTCAGCGGGTAGGGTGGGTAGGCGGTACTCCACTTTAGGATAAGGAGGGTAGGAAAGAGAAAAACCGATGTGGCGCTGAGGTGGCAATTGGGTTCAGTGGATTCATTGGGTAGGCGGTACTCATGGTCTAATTGATTTCAAACATAAAATAAAATATGTTTAACTTAATAAGTCGAGTACCATAACATCATTGTTTAAAATGACTCATTCAAAGGCTTGATTAAAATTTTCGAGTCACGTCCAATAATACAAGCATGAACTTTTCGAGTTGAACTTGATTATATGTATTGTTCTAAAAAAACTCGCCGCATAGCCGTCATGGCGTGCCATAGCACCAAGACTTGTGTCTCACGTCCACTTTAAGCCCGTGGCACGCCATGGCCTAATGCGCAGTTTTCGTAATGCGATATTTGATCTTTCTTTACATTTTTAATGTCTTATTTGCAAGTTTTTTAATATATAACGTAATTTAATTTGCTTATTACTATTGACTCGTTGAGCAACACTACAAAACATAAATTTTTATATATAATATTGTATATCAATTAGAAATTTGACGTCATAAGTTACGCCTTGAAAACGTCATGGCTTCGCCGTGGCTCCTAAGACTTGAGGCTTGGCCTCGCCGCGACGCCACGTCTCACGCCATTTAGAACTTTGATTATATGTTCGTAAATAGTACACTCAAAATATAACAGTTTAAAAAAAGATGTTGCGAACACTAGGCTTGAACTCGAGTCAATAAATAAGTAAATGATCTCAAGTTCGAGTCAGTAAATAAGCCTATAAAGTTTATTCTTTAAAATTATCATATGTAGTTCAAAATTATTAAGTGAGCATCGAGCTCGAGCACTGTTTTGAAGAGATTATTCGATTTGAAATGAGCTCGAGCATTAGATTATTTTACTCCATAGACCAAACAACCTACTATTCGACTCGACTCTTTAACATCCCTACATGTCTACAAGTATTTTTGACTTTCACTCATATGGTTATACCATATGTTAGAGTTATTATCGTATATATGTAAAATACAAGGGCTGTTATGTAATTACCTGTATCTTAACTTGTATAAATAGGTCTCTTATGTTTCATTTTTAGGTTAATCTTCTTTTGTAATTGCTCTCTAATATATGAAAAGCCTCGGCTGTTCCAGCCACATCTCTCTCAAGTTTCTCATCTGTTTATCGATCGAATCCCTCATCAACTCTAACATGGTATCCGAGCTTTAGGTACGTCTCACCTACACGTCTGATTATTCGATTTCTGATTATTTGATTCCTGTAACTTGCTGTTCGTCGTTGTTCGAAAACGACCTAATCCGGAATCGCTCAATTCCGGATCTCACAAAATTCCGGATCTTCACTTTCCGGATCCTAGTTCCAGTACGTGTCTCTCGCCCTTACTTCTGGTACGTGTCTCTCCTTAATTTTTTATCAACTCCGGAACATAGACTCTGGACCTTTTATTTTTCTAATACCGGAACAGTTTTGAAACACTCCTAATTCCGGAACCTTTAACTCCGGCCTTCAATTACGGAACCTACAACACCGGCTCTCAATTCCGGAACCTTTAACTCCGGCCTTCAATTTCGGAACCTATAACACCGGCTCTCAATTCCGGAACCTTTAACTCCGGCCTTCAATTCCGGAATCTACAACTTCGTTTTTCGCCCTCAATTCCAGTCACTCAAATCCTATCTCAGTTGTTCTTAATGGGAATAACTACATCCTATGGCATCATCATATGACTATTCTTCTCAAGTCTCATGGTCTGCATACTTATGTCACGGGTGCTACTCAAATCCCGGTTCAAAACGAAGGTGAAAGTACGGTTGATTTTGCGAAACGCATGAATGATTAGGATATCATGAATGCTCGCATTTTGGGATTTATAAACACATCCACAACTGCTGAGATCAATCAGCAATTTCTTAGCTATACAACAGCAAAAGGACTGTGGGATTTTCTTGCAAAAAGGTACACTTCTACAGGCCTCTCTCATCAATATCAGTTGTGGACTACCTTTCAGAACAAAAGACAACTTCCTGATCAGTCCATCAACTCGTACATCTCTGAGATGCAAGCTCTTAGAGATCATTTGAGCTTGGGTGCACCTCAAATCTTTGACGACACAACTCGGAAGTTCACTGCCTATTTTAGCCAACTGCATTTGGTTACTATCCTAATGGGTCTCACTGATCGTTTTGAGAGTGTTAGAGCCTCTCTACTACACAGTCATCCTTTGCCTACTCTTGAAGAGGCCATCACAGAGCTGCTGAGTGAAGAAACTCGCCTTCAACAACGCTTTCCTCTACCCTCCGATACTGTGCTCTATACTTCAAACTCCGGAAAGCCAAAAGGTAAGTGGCATAACAATGATCAATCAAAGTCTGCAGGTGATAACTCTCATTTTTGAGAGTTTATTATTACTCTTTTTCTAGGATTTTATATCATTTCTAAACCCACTTTGCTTCTTTCCCCTTTATTTGGTCTAAAATGTGATAAAAAGATGATGAGGTTTCAAAGGTTTAATTTCTTGGAAAAATCTGCACTTTCGACTGTGGGCACGAACGGACTTTCTTATGGACCAGTGGATATTGCGATTATCTGGGTAAAAGAGAGAATCTAAGAGCTGGCATTCTAAAGATCTGGGAAATCTCAGTAAACTATGGGCTTAGGATGGTGGTATTGGGTATTACCCTTTGGATAAAAGGAAACTTTGTCCATTGGGTATTACACACTCTTGGGACTATAAATGAAGGAGCTTGGATCACTTCAAGGGCATCCAATTTTCTGCTACTTTTACTTGCTTTCCAGTAGTTAAATCCTCTTCTTGTTTCCTAAAAACTTGAAGAGTTGTAGCAATTTACTTTCTTGTTTGTAATTTCCATTCTGCCCGCAGTGAACCCACTGTGGGCACGTCTTTAAATTTTATGCAAGTAACTTTTATGCATTTCTTCTATATTGTTATGTCTTTTACTTTCATTATGAGCTAAGCACCCTTTGGGTGTGGATGTGAACAAACTTGAGACTAGTAGGCAACACTTGGGTGTGGCCATTTGTTACTAACTCTCGAGATTGGTCACTTAAGTCAAGACTTAAACTCAACGCGGATAAGCTGATCACCTTGATGTGTTAATATTAGATCTTAGACCTCGAGAGGGGCGGAATTGAAATACGGCTTAAGTGATGCACAAAGATTTGAGAGAGTCTTTGATAACCACGTCGAGAGGCGGGTTTTGTATGATTTATTAAGGTTCAAACGCCGGTCGAGATTTATATCACAAAGAGATTTGGGTGTAAATCTCCATATTGGTAGAACTTGACGTTTAGAGTCAAACTTAAATAAATCGGCAAAATCGGGAGTTGGTAACAATGGAAACTTTATGGAAACTTTGTAGGACCGGTTTATAAATCGCATCATTTCGAGAGATCGGGCTTTTTATGAACTTTTCGTGCTACAAAGCAACTAACCATCTTGTTACTACAAAAATCTCAAGGGAACTCACATCCATACCCATTTTTAATTATTCAAAAGTTTAATCATTTTCCAAACAAACCAACAATATTTTCAAACCGAGACTTGTACAAGAAGTTCGTGACATTCTCTGATTCTCAGTAGTTCAGTCCTCGTGGGATCGATACTTGGTAAATACTTGCCATTTTATTACTTATAGCGATCATAGTTGTGGTGTATACTTGCACCCCCTCTGTGGGCACACTGTGGCCATTGATTGGAACTATACGTTTTTCCGCTATCAAGTTTTTGGCGCCGTTGCTGGGGACTGGCGCGATTTTACATCCTGAAATATTGAATAATCACTTGAGCCTGTGTCACTTGTTTCAAAACAAAATCTTCATGTTGTATGCCACGGTTGCAACGCGGAGAACTTTTACCTCTTGATAACGAAATCGAAAGAACTATTGCTAGGCGTAGAAGAGGTAATCGGCAAAACCCACCACCTTTGAACCGAAACATGGCAGCTCCACCGCCGCCACCTCCATCGGTTTAAACAACGGTAGGTATTGCCGATAGTAAAGATAGGAAAATAAGGGACTATGCAACACCCGAGTTTGAGCAATTAAAATCGGGAATTATTAGGCCCAACATGAATACACAAGCTTTTAAACCTGAACCCGTAATGTTCCAAATGATCCAAGCAATGGGTCAATATGGGGGATTACCTTCGGAGGATCCGCATTCACATTTGAAATCATTTATAGAAATGACGGATCATTTTCGCATTCCCGGAGTAACACCGGAAGCCTTACGTTTGACACTCTTCACTTACACGTTAAGAGATAGATCTAAAGCATGGATAAATTCACAACCACCGGAATCCATCGATACTTGGGCGGGTCTAGCTGAAAAGTTTCTTAAAAAATATATTCCTCCAACAAGAAACGTAAAGCTTAGGCACGATATCATGAACTTTCGGCAAGAGAATGACGAGGCAGTCTCGGATGCATGGGAAAGATTTAAAGATTTAATTCGAAAATGTCCTCATCATGGAATTCCCTATTGCATCCAATTAGAAACATTTTATAATGGTCTTTCTAATGCTGCTAAAATTATTCTCGATGCCACGGTCGGTGGTGCTTTTGTTTCAAAAACTTACAACGAGGCATTTGATATTTTAGAAAAAGTTGCCAACAATAACACCGAATGGCAAAATGCTCGTGCCATCACCACACCAAATGCATCGGGAGTTCATGAAATTGATGCCATCACTTCTTTAAATGCGCAAATTGTAGCTTTGACTAACTTGGTAAAAAATAATTTAAACCTCAATGGAGAGAAAAACCAAGCTCAAGCTATTAATGAGTCGTGTGCTTTTTGTGGGGAAAGTCATAATTATGAGAATTGTCCGGGAAATCCCGCTTCGGTGAATTATTTGGGAAATGCTAGGAATAGCCCTTTTTCTCAAACTTATAACCCGAATTGGCGGAATCACCCGAATTTTTCTTGGTCGGGAAATCAAGGACTTCAACCCCCCCGGGGGCGAGTCAACAACAAAATCGACCACAAAATCCCCCGGGATTTTATCAAAATCAACAATCCACGTACCAACATGGTCAATCTTCACAATCACATGCACCTAGGCAACCAAATGCATCAGAAGGTAACGGTTCACTCAAATCGTTGCTTAAAGGTTTTATTAACCAAACCAATGCAACCTTGAGAGGGTTTGAGACCCAACTTGGTCAATTTGCGACCGAGCTCAAAAATAGACCACAAGGGACTTTGTCTAATGACACCGAGAACCCAAAAGGGCCACACAAGGAACATGTCAAGGCCATAAGCATAATGGAAATAGGTAACGTAGAGGATTCGCGTGAAAACGATAAATATTCTACCACACCTAACGTGAAAAAAGATTCACATCTCTTCGATAGGGAGAACTTTCCTGGACTGTTCACTGCTGTTGAAAACACGCAAGACCCTGTTTTTATGTCTAAAACAGCAGATTCTTCCGGTATTATCAAAAATGCGGAGCAGCGTGCTCACAGTGTGTAACACCCGGAAAATCCTTGTAAGTAATAATACTCCTAATATTTCTTAATATTTTGACTTTTTAGATTATGATTGATATCCTAAGTAATTTCCGTAATTTTTACTTGTTATTTGATAACTTCCGGTAGAAATCAGTAAATTTATTCCTTAAGGAAATTAATAAAAAATAGATCATAAAGTGGAATATTAGATTTTATGGATTAGTTGGATGAGTAATTTGAATACGAGTCCAACGGTACCTTCCGGGGTAAAAACGGAGTCCTAACGAAGAAGTTACGGCTAAATTTGTGGAAGTTGAGAAGATTGGCAAACAGAGGCTGGCGCCGATGGTTTGGCGCCGATGCATCGGCGCGGGTGATCGGCGCCGAGTACCTGACGTGCTAAAAGGGGATTAAACCCACCTCTTTATCCTTAGTCATTCTCTTCTCTTCTTAGAATTCTTAAAACCGGACTTTGCCTCTGCTCTACACATTTCAGACGATTTTCCATCCAAAGCTTAAGGTAAATTCACATCTCTCAATCATAATCCAATTCAAACAATTAGTAGATGAATCTTACCCATTTAAACTTGAATTAGGGCATTTCATCTTCTTTTCATCTTGTTGGAGTGATTGGGTTCAAGTATTCAAGTTAGGGTTTTACCAATTGAAGAATTAAGGTGAGTAACTTGTATCTAATTGATTGTATTATACTTTACTACCATTCTTTATCTTGATTTTGGTATTGTTAATGAGAAATCTTGATTAATAAGCTCTTAATGGTGAAGAGGGAAACAAGAAGAGTCCAAGTAAGTTATGGTAGATTAATTGTGTTCTATTACTTGGAATACTATGGTAAATGTTAGTGTTAAAGGTTTGGGTTTGATTTTACATCATTGGTATATGATTATGATGATGGCTTAATATATGTCTTAATGAAGCAAAGATGGCTTAATGGTCAATATGGACTTATTATTGAATTGTAAACATGGATGTTTATTATTGATATTATATAGAATGTGAATTGATACATATGGATGTATATAAACTACATGGAAGTAGTATTGATAATGTTAAATGGTTGGACCATTGTTAAGTGCTAAATATACTTGGAATATTATTTGGATTAACATATTTGGTATTCACATAATTGGAGGAGCACCTAGTAGGCATTGGAGGATATATTCTTACACACTGTGGGGTAAGTGTAATTGATTCATACCTCGGATACCGTGGGGTTTTCCGTTGTGTTATGCCTTGTGACAATACCGTGGGGTACCGATCAAGGTATATCTTCGATTATGATGTAACTGGGTAGCGATATGGACCTTCTCCATGGAATCCAATTTGTGAATGTATCGAATTGTTATTCCTACATGCTATGATTATGCTCTATGTGCTATGTGTAAACCTCACTTAGGCTTTAAAAGCCTAACACTTGTTATGTGTTTTATGTGTTACAGATAATAGTGGTTCCGAACACAAGAAGGTCTAGAACGGGGTTGTGAGCATGGGATCATTGTTGGAGAGTGAAAGATTGGAAGATTTATGATAGAACTTTCCGACATCCTTTTTATGTAATTTGATTGCCATAGTAGTGATCAGATAAGCTAGTAGTCCAATAGTAGTTATAATTAACTAAATCTTTGTATTAATGATTATGAAATGTTAATTAGGTATACTTTTACTTTAGTAATGTGTACCACTCTTCCGTTTTATGGAAGTTTTCGTTAACCCCTGTTTTGGGGTGTTACAAGTTGGTATCAGAGCTCTAGTTTAAGTGAACTAAGTATGCTGAGGAGGTACTTAGACTTAAGCTGAGATAAATTAAGTTGTGACTTGTGAGGTCTGGGTAGAAGTATTAAGACGGGATGGCCTTAGGGTCGACAGAAATATGTGAAATTAGTACGGTAACGACGGTAACGAGAATTCTTATGTATGATATATTCACAATCGCAATTAGCTACTGTTATTATGAATATATTACTACA
This sequence comes from Saussurea involucrata, assembly GCA_033807775.1. Classification (NCBI taxonomy): domain Eukaryota; kingdom Viridiplantae; phylum Streptophyta; class Magnoliopsida; order Asterales; family Asteraceae; genus Saussurea; species Saussurea involucrata. Next base: position 176,865,793 of record CM066321.1, read on the forward strand.
TGAGTATACTTGCTTATAAATTGTTACAGTGACTAACGTTTGGTATTATATGTTTTGTATGTTTAAATAGATGTAACCATTTCTTGTGGATATGCGTTTGTGTTATAAAAGAACAATGGTGAATACACCACTAAGGTCCTCTAATTCTTTTGAGGATAGAGCGGTAATTGGTTGAAGGTTGGAAGGACAGCCTGGAACTGGCGGGACTCATGAAAATCCACCGAGACAACCTTAAATAAGTGGATTGAAATGTGTGGAAATAGAATGTAAGATGTTTGATCAAGAGGGGAATAGTATGAAATGGTTGAGTAAGTGAGCCTTGGAAGGCATGTATAACAAGTGTTAGAAGGCTGAGAGGGTAACCACTGGTTGGAAATAGAGCGTCAATGATAAGTTGCGTGAGTTAAACGATAGACCTTGTTTGAGTGAATAGCCTTTAATTACAAGTAGAGTTTTATGCATGGTGTCCTCGAGTGTGTGTTACATGGGTTTTAGTGATTTCAAAACAAATGCATAAATAGCAATTTAGTCGATGATGAGTCAGTATGTGCACGTGGGTATTTAAAGAAAAAGGCAATACCATTTACGTCGCACAGTGAAATTTTGAGTTTAGCAATTTGCAAAATACTTCATACTTTACAAGAAAAGTTAAATATAAATGAGTGTGAGAACCGATTAGCTTACTTCGTGTCGGTAATTTCTTTCAACTTTTGTCGTATGAAAAGATTTTCATTAAAAATATTACGGTCATAACAACATCGTTTTGGTTGAAAAAGAGTAAGTTTTTCGGAAAGTAGTATGCAAACAATTCTCGTGATCGTTGTGCAGTACACTGAAGTTATAAGAATTTTGGGGTCATGTGTACCCAAGTTGCTCTAAGTGTTATTCTTTAAAATGAGGAAATGTGCGAGATAATAGATTTAATACATTGTTATGCCTGAAGGCTATGAACGAACTAAGTCGTAAAATATTACTATAAGCTAAGAAAGAACTCTGAGAATGGAGAGGTGTTGGATAGATCATGGGAAGATGTTTGTAATTTTTGGTAATTGTGTTCAAGAGGAAGGTGAACAATGGGAGAGTTGAAAGTGGACTTTAGTGTCGGTTGTAAGAAGGTCTATACTCTTGTTTGGTAACTAGAAATGCAGTTGGCAAGGGACGGTTGTGTCCGGAGGAAGGATTAGTAGTCATCAAGGTGATGGAATTAGCAAATTGCTATGAGTAGAGTGGTGAGACAGTAAGGAAATACCCTCGACGTTAAATAAGAATTTATAGTGATTTCGTGATATTAGTATTGCACGAATAAGTTTGAAATGAAGACGATGAGATGTAAATTGTATTATGTTATGTTGAAAGGATTAGGTTAGGTCCTTGTTAATGAATAGATTAAAGAAGTATTGATAGGTCGACTATTGACATTGAAGTCAACAGTTGTGTAAGATGTATGAGGCCTTTTGCCTGTCACAGGGTGCGGTCTGGGTGCGTTCCGCGTATGCCTGTGCAGGCAGAAACAAAACCGTGAGCGGTACCGGCATGCTGTTATGCAGAGGGTATGCGCAAAGCGGACAATATCGTGTACAGTGGACTGGGGATATTACAGAATGTTATAGAATGCGGACAATACATATCTTGTGAAACACCACATGTGGGGATTTTGAGTGATTGGCGAATAAATCACGAGTGGAAGAGGTTTTGGTTAATTCATTGGATAAGTGAAAGCTAGATGGTCAGAAGACGCTTTTAGAATTTATTGTGGTTGTGCAATAATTATGATGTGATATGTGCTTAATTACATTCCATTTAAATAAGTGTCGGCTTAAGTATTGGTCTTATATGTGAGGACCGTTTGATGATCTTGTATTCTTAGTACCTTTGGGATTAATGAACTTTGGCAAAATAATATATATATATATTGTGGAGTATATAGAGTTGTATATACATGTACATATAGATACATATATGGATTGACTTCATTGGGAAAGTAGTAATGAAGAGGTCGTGAGATTATCATGTCTTGAAGCGTATGTTGCATGATGTGGGATTAGATGTATTTTAAATTTCATGAGTTGATATTGATAAATGATCAATAGACCCTTTGAGCAGATGAATTGGTTTTGAACTCGGTTGAGTCTTAAGGGTATTCGTCAGTTTAATTAACTTGACATAGGCTTGGGGGTTGGAATTACATGAATTGTATTATAATTAAAGTTTACATAATGTTAATACATTGATTTTCTTTTGAGATCATGTATGAATGTTAAGTTAGAATTGGAAGATTAAAAGTTGAAGGATCACCTTGTGGGGGGTGTTAGGATAGTGAAAGACTATTATTGTAGATGAACATTCTACTTATGATGTAGATGGTTTATATAGAATGAAGAATTAGGCACGAACATGGTAAGGGTATGGACTATGTCGATTTGTGATGGAGTGTGCACTGTATATATAATGGTTAGGAGTCACAAAGAATTAGTAAGAAGTGAGTAAGTTTAAGTTAATTAGAGACTCGTGAGTTGTAGTTCAAACTAAAGTTGGGAAGGAATAAAAGTAATGAAATAGATTCGGTTAATTGTGCGGGAGAGCATGAAGATAAATTTGAATTGAGATGAATGACCATGAGGGATCTGGTCTGCTGTGAGATGTTATGGGTGGAGAATGTACGAACGAGTAGTGGCATTAATTGTCAAGATAAAAGTGTCAACCAGTAATAAGAAGTTATAAAGAGGGAACATTAGATGAAAGCCTTTTCGGGGATTCCAGATGAATAGTACTAGTTGTCAATAAAGCTGTTGGAATATGTGGTTGTAAGATGGTGTAGTGATTTGGCTAATATTGGAATAGAATGTCGAGCGGTAGTGTGAACTTATCCAAAGTGACTTTGGTTGGGTGAGTCGCTAAATAAGTTTATGATTTTGAATCATAGGAAGTTTAATAAAGATGAGAAAGTGTTATCGGTATGTGGAAAAATTGGGAGAAAGAGACAAATATTGATTTGAGGGTAGTACTCCATGCTAACATGGGAAGTAATGATAGAAAGGTCGGACCTAAGAATGTAGTTATATTATAGGTTCAATGGAATTATCACCCTTGATATATAATATTTTAGTGCTTGATTGCAATGTGGTCGCGTAGTGCGATATTGAGGTGAAGAAATGGTAACATTTTGTACCAAAGAAACGTACAAGTCATGGAAATAATGATGGTTTGCCATGATTATTGAAGTATTCAAAAGTGATAAGTATGCTTGATTTTAAGTACGTGGATTTTCAGGTAGTATACATTAATGTTATTTTAAGACCTGGAGAATGAGTTGTGGTAATGATGGGGTGAAAGGAGAACTCTTGTTCTTCTTGATCCCATTGGATTTTAGGTGAGTTTTTATACTTCACTTTATTATCGAAAAGAATACTGTAACTGTTAAGGTGTAGTATTTTGTTATGAAGTTTAGTCAAAAGTGTTAGAGTATTCCTTGGATGTAAAGAAATGCATTGAATATAGTTCTCGGTATTATGAGGATTTAGCTAAAAGTCTTAGCTAATGATTCTAGAGAAACTGTCCTTTTGGACTGTAGCTATGTGTGGTGGATTTTTCGTGTAAGCTTGAGAGAAATGATAACGGTATGGTAGACCAAGAAATAGTCGGATAAGGATTTGATGATAACAGTACTCTAAGGAGGTTTGTAAATCTAAGTGGGGGAGTGGGTAATGAGTAAAGAGGTAAGGTTCAGGAAATATGAAAGATGAATCCTTGTTCCTTCTAGATTTTAATTGTGAATAAGTATATAAGACTTGAAATGAAGAGATGTATACAAAATATTTCGTATTGATATGATGTGATTTCACTTGTTAAAGTGAGAACGAATGGTATGAGTCGTTGGGTGAAGGAATGGGGGAAACAATCTTAGAGAGATCATTGAGAAATTGCAATAGAGGAATGGGGTTATAGGTACAATAGTATTATATCAATAAAATGTTAATGTGACTTTAGAGTTGGAAGAAGATATGAAGATTAAATATCCACATTTGTTTTCCAAAATCTAAGATTTCAAGGACGAAATCTATTTCAAGTGGGGGAGAATTGTAACACCCGGAAAATCCTTGTAAGTAATAATAGTCCTAATATTTCTTAATATTTTGACTTTTTAGATTATGATTGATATCCTAAGTAATTTCCGTAATTTTTACTTGTTATTTGATAACTTCCGGTAGAAATCAGTAAATTTATTCCTTAAGGAAATTAATAAAAAATAGATCATAAAGTGGAATATTAGATTTTATGGATTAGTTGGATGAGTAATTTGAATACGAGTCCAACGGTACCTTCCGGGGTAAAAACGGAGTCCTAACGAAGAAGTTACGGCTAAATTTGTGGAAGTTGAGAAGATTGGCAAACAGAGGCTGGCGCCGATGGTTTGGCGCCGATGCATCGGCGCGGGTGATCGGCGTCGAGTACCTGACGTGCTAAAAGGGGATTAAACCCACCTCTTTATCCTTAGTCATTCTCTTCTTAGAATTCTCAAAACCGGACTTTGCCTCTGCTCTACACATTTCAGACGATTTTCCATCCAAAGCTTAAGGTAAATTCACATCTCTCAATCATAATCCAATTCAAACAATTAGTAGATGAATCTTACCCATTTAAACTTGAATTAGGGCATTTCATCTTCTTTTCATCTTGTTGGAGTGATTGGGTTCAAGTATTCAAGTTAGGGTTTTACCAATTGAAGAATTAAGGTGAGTAACTTGTATCTAATTGATTGTATTATACTTTACTACCATTCTTTATCTTGATTTTGGTATTGTTAATGAGAAATCTTGATTAATAAGCTCTTAATGGTGAAGAGGGAAACAAGAAGAGTCCAAGTAAGTTATGGTGGATTAATTGTGTTCTATTACTTGGAATACTATGGTAAATGTTAGTGTTAAAGGTTTGGGTTTGATTTTACATCATTGGTATATGATTATGATGATGGATTAATATATGTCTTAATGAAGCAAAGATGGCTTAATGGTCAATATGGACTTATTATTGAATTGTAAACATGGATGTTTATTATTGATATTATATAGAATGTGAATTGATACATATGGATGTATATAAACTACATGGAAGTAGTATTGATAATGTTAAATGGTTGGACCATTGTTAAGTGCTAAATATACTTGGAATATTATTTGGATTAACATATTTGGTATTCACATAATTGGAGGAGCACCTAGTAGGCATTGGAGGATATATTCTTACACACCGTGGGGTAAGTGTAATTGATTCATACCTCGGATACCGTGGGGTTTTCCGTTGTGTTATGCCTTGTGACAATACCGTGGGGTACCGATCAAGGTATATCTTCGATTATGATGTAACTGGGTAGTGATATGGACCTTCTCCATGGAATCCAATTTGTGAATGTATCGAATTGTTATTCCTACATGTTATGATTATGCTCTATGTGCTATGTGTAAACCTCACTTAGGCTTTAAAAGCCTAACACTTGTTATGTGTTTTATGTGTTACAAATAATAGTGGTTCCGAACACAAGAAGGTCTAGAACGGGGTTGTGAGCATGGGATCATTGTTGGAGAGTGAAAGATTGGAAGATTTATGATAGAACTTTCCGACATCCTTTTTATGTAATTTGATTGCCATAGTAGTGATCAGATAAGCTAGTAGTCCAATAGTAGTTATAATTAACTAAATCTTTGTATTAATGATTATGAAATGTTAATTAGGTATACTTTTACTTTAGTAATGTGTACCACTCTTCCGTTTTATGGAAGTTTTTGTTAACCCCTGTTTTGGGGTGTTACATAGTGGGCAGCCCATGCCCACACCCAGCAAAAAGCAAACGAGCTTGGATCTACGTGAGTTGCCTTTTCCTGAAAGATTTAAAGATAAAAAGATGGATGTTCAGTTTAAAATTTTTTTAGACGTTTTCAAACAACTCCATATTAACATTCCTTTGGTAGAAGCTCTCGAGCAAATGCCAAACTATGTTAAGTTTTTAAAAGACATTCTCAACAAAAAGAGGAGACTAGGAGAATATGAGACGGTTGCTTTAACCAAGGAATGTAGTGCAATTCTTACTTGTAAAATCCCTCCGAAACTTAAAGACCCGGGAAGTTTTACCATCCCATGTTCCATTGGCGGTCAAGAGGTCGGAAATGCACTATGTGACTTGGGTGCAAGCATAAATCTCATGCCCTTGTCAATTTTTAACAAGTTAGGAATTGGTGAAGTTAGACCCACTACTGTCACTTTGCAACTCGCGGATAGATCTATTGCTTATCCGAAAGGAAAAATTGAAGATATTTTGGTCAAAGTTGATAAATTCATTTTTCCGGCCGATTTTCTAGTTTTGGACTTTGAGACGGATAAGAATATTCCCATCATCCTAGGAAGACCTTTTCTTGCGACTGGTCGAACCTTAATTGATGTCCAAAAAGGTGAGCTAACCATGCGAGTGAATGACCAACAAATAACCTTCAACGTCTTTAAATCACTAAAATTCACCGGTGATTTAGAAGATTGTTCTGCCATTGACACTTTAGGTGATGATTTTGAGCCTAGCCGTTTAGAAGACTTTCATGAAGAACCAATTATAGGCTTTGAAAACGATGTTTCGGAAGAAGATTTGATGGAGGTTATAGATGCCTTTGAACATTTAGATTTTAATGATCGACCTCCACAAATGCCATCAATTCTTAAGGCTCCGGAGTTAGATTTGAAACCTCTACCTAGTCACCTTAAGTATTCTTATCTCATGGAAGAAGAAAAATTACCCGTAATCATTTCTTCCAAGTTAAGTGATGGTCAAGAGGAGAAATTGTTAGAATTGTTGAAAAGTCACAAGAAGGCAATAGGTTGGACCTTAGCAGACATTAAGGGGATTAGTCCATCCATTTGCCAACATAAGATTATTTTGGAAGAAAATAGTATTGGCAAAGTGCAACCACAAAGACGACTAAATCCCATCATGAAAGAGGTCGTTAAGAAAGAAATTTTGAAATGGCTTGATGCGGGTATTATTTACCCCATTTCAAGTAGTGGTTGGGTTAGTCCTGTGCAATGTGTGCCTAAAAAGGGAGGTACCACGGTTATAAAAAATGAGAAAAACGAACTCATCCCTACTAGGACCGTCACCGGGTGGAGAATATGCATGGATTATCGACAATTGAACCTAGCCACGAAAAAAGACCATTTTCCCTTGCCTTTTATAGACCAAATGCTAGATCGATTGGCCGGAAAAGAATTTTATTGCTTTTTGGATGGATACTCGGGCTATAATCAAATTCACATAGCTCCCGAGGATCAAGAAAAAACAACTTTCACTTGTCCTTTCGGAACTTTTGCTTTTCGGCGAATGCCATTTGGGTTGTGCAATGCTCCCGCAACTTTTCAACGTTGCATGATGTCTATTTTCTCAGACATGATTGAGGATACCATGGAAGTTTTCATGGATGATTTTTCGGTAATTGGGACGTCTTTTGATAATTGTCTTGATAATTTGAGGAAAAGTTTAGAAAGATGTGAAACGCATGATTTAATCTTGAATTGGGAAAAATGTCATTTTATGGTTCAAGAGGGAATTGTGTTGGGTCACATGGTTTCTAAAAAGGGTTTGGAAGTTGATAAGGCTAAGTTAGAAGTAATAATGCAATTACCCGAACCCACTTCGGTTAAAGGCATTAGAAGTTTTTTGGGACATGCGGGATTTTACCGACGCTTTATAAAAGATTTTTCAAAAATTGCAAAACCGTTGTGTAATTTACTGCATGTTGACCAAACTTTTGATTTTATTTCCGAATGCAAAAAGGCTTTTTCAACAATCAAAGAAGCTCTTGTCTCAGCACCTATTGTAATAGCACCGGATTGGACAAAACCTTTCGAGGTAATGTGCGATGCTAGTGATTGGGCAGTGGGTGCCGTTTTGGGACAAAAGAAAGAAAAGATTTTTCACCCCATTTACTACGCAAGTAAAACTCTTATCGAAGCTCAAATAAATTATACAATAACTGAAAAAGAGTTACTTGCCGTAGTATTTGCTTTTGACCGTTTTC